>JAACNH010000167.1:146596-201851 GCA_019447015.1 Hymenochirus boettgeri | reverse complement strand
TAAAAATATATGTCAAATCTAGGCCTCACCTGTTATTGGATATTGTCTCTTTAGCAACCTTTGGTAGTATGTTGTATATGGACCTATATAAAAAAAATACAATTAATCCTGGAAGTACAAAGGACGGAATGTTCATATATTAATAGTAAAATCAGAAATTAAAGAATAACCTATTTTTTAATTTGAATAAACCCAAAGCAACTCAAATTGTAAAACCAAAATATGGTGGCTATCTAGGCCTCAACTGTTTTATGGAATGTTGTTACTTCAGGAGACCTTGGTGGTATGATGTGTATATTGACCTGTATTAAAAAAATGAAACGGATTCTGTCAGTCAAACTGTTAATTCCCTTTTAATAGTAAAAACAGGAATTAAGCATAACCTAAATTTAAAGATTCTATTACAACCACTGAAATGTAAATTAAATTACATTTAAATATTATTATAGTTATTAATAAATTAAAACTGCCACTGTTTACTCTAACAAGTAGTATAAACTCAACAACAGGTAATCATTATAAGAGAAAACAAAGTAATTTAAATCTATACTTTTCCCACCATTTATAACTTATCTGCACCACCAATTACTTCTCTCAAGGCACAGCTTTTATAACAAAAATAGTAAAAATAAGTAAAATTAAGATTTATTTCTCCAGATTTCAAATATTGTAAAATATAGAACTGTGGAGAAGCTTTTCTGTTTCATTTTGTTCTTAAAACAAAACTTTTTATACAAACTATAAAGGTAGTTTAAGTAAAACATTAACAGTATTATCTTTACTTTTATTGACTGTGTCATGTGATCTAAATACAGATAATAGGAATATATAGAAATATGAGAGAATTTTCTGTTCATTTTTTCTGTTTCTCAAATTTTAGTTATACAAACTATAGTGTAGTTAAGAAAAAACAATTACACATATCTTTACTTCTATGTGACTGTAATGTGTCTAAATAACGTTAACTAGAGATGTCAGAACTTCTCAAAATCCGGTCCCCTCGAGGATCCGGAATTTTCGGAAAAATTAAAAAATTCGAAAATCTGAAAGCGGACCCATTAAAATGAAAAATATTCTCGAAATTGACGAGATTTCTCGTATTTCGAAAAATTTGGAAAATAGCGAAATCTCGTAATTTCGAAAAATTTTAGAAAATTTAAAAGAAATCGCGGTTCAGAAGTTGGAAGGCGGGAAAATCCGGAAAAAAAACGCCGTTCGCAAGCGGGATAATACCGCGGCGGATCCGGGTTCGGATCCGCAACCGGCCATCCCTACTGGTAACATCGTGCAAGTTACGTTTAATCCTTATAATGATTAACTTTGGTATCCTAAAGCATAAATATTGATTTTTATTCATGATGCGTTTAGCCACATAATAAAAAAACTGTCTGACTTTAGAATATACCAAAGCAATCATGTGTATAAAAAATTATGTCAAATCTAGGCCTCACCCTGTTTTATTGGGATATTGTCTCTTTGCAAACTTTGGTAGTATGTTGTATATGGACCTATATAAGCACTCTAAAAATTAAATTAATCTGTACGTGGCACAATGACGGATGTTCAGATATTAATTAGTAAAATCAGAAATTAAAGAATAACCTATTTTTTAATTAGAATAAACCAAAGCATCATATTGTAAACAAAATATGTGGTATCTAGGCCTCACCTGTTTATTGACTGTTGTTCTTCAGAGGACTTTGGTGGATGATGTTAATATTGACCTTTATTTAAAAAAATGAAAATTAGTCTGTCAGTACCTGATGAATCGTTCTTCTTTTAATAGACAACAGGAAATTTAAGATAACTAATATTTAAAATTTATTTTACACCACTGAAATTTAAAATAAATACATTTAAATATATTATAGTTATTAAAAATTAAAACTGGCACTGTTTTACTCTCCACCAAATATATATAAACGAACAACCGGTATATCATTATAAGAGAACATAAAGTAATCAAATTATCAACTTTCCCACCATTTATAATTATGGCACCACCTATACTCTTCTTAAGGAACATCTTTTATACAAAAAAATAGATAAAAATAATTAAAATTAAGATTTATTTGCAGATTCAAATATTGTAAAATATCAGCAACCCATGGAGAGCTTTCTGTTCATTTTGTTCTTCTAAAAAAAAATTTTTATACAAACTATAATGTAGTTTAAGTACGTAAAACATTCACACATTATCTTTCTTTTATGTCTGTGTAATGTGTCAAATAACCATTATCATAGGGCAAGCTTACGTGGAATGTGGCTTTAGCCACATTAAAAAATAAACTGTCTGCATTTAGAAAAACTTAAGGAATCTGTTGTAAAAACAAAAAATATTGGTTATTCTAGACTCGCCTGTTTATTGGATTTTGTCTCTTCAGCAACCTTTGATAGTGATGTGGTATATGGACCTATATAAAAAAAATGAACCTGTAAGCACAACGTGGATGTTCATTACGTGAATAGTAAAATCAGAAACTAAAGGACAAATAAAGCCATCAGAACCAACACTGAACCTAGAAAAGGTGGCAGAACACCTTGAGATAACGCCCAGTAACAGGTCTTACCTCTCATTTGATATGGGTGCGGGGAATTTCCCTAAATAATATATGGTTTTTGCTTAATATAACACATTCTAATATTCACAAAGTTGGTCAAGACCATATGTTTGCCAATGCTCATCTTTAGCTATGGCAGAAACTTGTTACCAGTGTCACACCCATTAATAATCTCATCCAATCCTTTTACAGGACAGATAAAGAAAGGAAGCATTGTGGAAATGAGGCAGGAGGTGTGGTCGTGACACGCACCAACTACACACAAGACTTCATCTGTTCTTAACAGGCTTACATTTATTTAAGCAATACTGAGTCATATTATAGAGCTTATTGGTGTTTTTCAGGGGGGTCTGTTTTCAGATTCTGGGAGTAGAAAAATGGATTTGAGGTTCTCCGTTAAAGCATAACCAAGTTTAATTATAATAACCACAAAGAATATATTGTAAACAAAAATATGTGCCTGTCTAGGCATCACCTGTTTTCTTGGATGTGTTCCTTCAGGACATTGGGGGTGATGTTGTATAGGACCTTTATCTAAAATTAAAATGAATCGGATTACACTGATTTATGTTCCTACTTTTAATAGATAACAGGACTTTGAGAAAAGCCTAATAATACAATTTATTTCACACCACTCAAAATTTAAACAAATATATTTATATATGTATAAATAAATTAACCTTAGCCACTCTGTACTTTCAACAAATATTAAAAACTTTACAAACATGTATGTCATTATACGGAACACAAAATATTTAAAATAGTAGATTTTTTTTTCAGTTATAGATTATCTGCACCAACCTTAATTCATTTCCCTCTACGGAACTCTTTCTAATAACAATAGCGAAAAAATAATTTAAAATTAAGATTTGTCTTCAGATTTCAAATATTTGTAATATAAGACTTATGGAGATATGCTTCTGTTTCTTTTGTTCTGTTTTTTACAAATGTTTTATCAAATGATAGTTGTAGTTTAAGAAAAAACAATTACACTATTACTTGACTCATGGACTGTGTAATGTGTCTAAAAAACTGTTAACTAGAGATGTCCGAACTTCGCAAAATCCGGTCCGCTCAAGGATCTGCGAATTTTTGAAAAAATTTGAAAATTCGAAAATCCGAGAGCGGACCCATTAAAATTAAAAATATTCTGACTGTTAAAACGTATTTTATTAAACAAGTGAAAGTTCAGCAAATTAAAATTAAAAATATTCTCGAAATTACGAGATTTCTCGTATTTTCGCAAATTTTCGAAAATACGCGAAATCTCGTAATTTCGAACATTTTAGAAAATATGAGTAATCCTGTATTTCGAAAAATTGCGAAAATCGAGAAATCTCGTAATTCGAGAATATTTTTAATTTTAATGGGTCCGCTCTCGGATTTCGAATTTTCAAATTTTTTCAAAAATTCGCAGATCCTTGAGCGGACCGGATTTTGGCGAAGTTCGGACATCTCTAGTTAACAGTTATTTAGACACATTACACAGTCAAAGAAGTAAAGATAATAGTGTAATTGTTTTTCTTAAACTACACTATAATTTGTATAAAAATTTAAAAACAGAACAAAATGAAACAGAAATATTCCATAGTCTATTATACAATATTTGAAATCTGAAGAAACAAATCTTAATTTTAATTATTTTTAGCATTTTTATTAGAAAGATGTTCCTTAGAGGGAAATAATTAGGTTGGTGCAGATAATATAACTGAAAAAAAATCTATATTTTAATATTTTGTGTTCTCTTATAATGACTACATGTTGTAAGTTTATATATTTGTGAAAGTAAAGAGTGCTAATTTTAATTTATTTATAATATATATAAAATATATTTGTTTTAAATTTAGTGGTGTGAAATAAATTGTATTATTAGCTTTCTTAAATTCCTGTTTACTATTAAAAGTAGGAACATTAATCAGTGTAATTCAGATTATTTTTTTATTTTAGATAAAGGTCATATACAACACACACCAAAGGTCTCTGAAGGAACAACTCCAATAAAACATTGATGCCTAGACAGCACCTATGTTGTTTTACCTTTGCTTGCTTTGTTTATTCGTAATTACAAATGTTGTTATTCTTTAATTTTCTGATTTTACAATTACATATATGAACATCCGTCCATTGTGACTTACAGATTAATTTTTATTTTTGTTTTTTTTTTTTTTTATATAGGTGCCATATCCACAACATCACACCAAGGTTGCTAAAGAGACAATATCCATAAAACAGTGATGCCTAGAATGACATATATGGTTTATTATACAACTGATTGCTGTGGGGGTATATTCTAATGGGCAGACAGTTTTTATGATGGTGGCTAAAGCATCATGGAAGAAAAATCAATATTTAAGCTTTAGGATCCCCAAGTTATCATTTATAAGGATTAAGGGTATCTCCACTGATGGAAAAACGTTTTCTTTTTCCCTATATGAAGTGTTCGCCGTTCCCCCAACCCCCCTCCTGACCTTTTTTTCTCCCAAATTCAGCTCTGGGGTTCGTTTGGCAGCAAGCCTGCTGCAGCGTGTGTGTAGCTCCTGGTTGTGTCTGCTACTGTGCGGGTGGGCTTGTGCAGGCATTTCATCATCACATGCTAGTTGATGAGGGGTTCTGCCACACCGCACTTGGACCCCAGGGATGCCTGATGTAACAAAGCCGTTTCCCTGCTGTCTCTACGATTCACAGTCTCTCTAATGATTCCTGTCTCTATTCAACAGCTGAATGTGCGGGAGACAGAGGGGGGAAGTTACCAAGGGTTTCAGCCACACAGCTTTATGTAAGGAGAACTTTATTTATCACACTTGCAAAGTAATAGAATTAATTGCAAGAAGATCAATGGGGGGGGAGGTGTGTGTGTTTGTAGGGAGACAGAAGGTGTATTCAGAGGGATGCATGGATGTCACAAGTTGGATTGCACAGGGGATTCTGGTAGTACAGAAGGTGAATATTTCAGAGGGATTTCTGGAGTGTCACAAGTTGGAATTACAAGGGGGGATCTGGGAGAGACAGAAGGTTGTATTTCAGAGGGAGACTGGGAGTGTCACAAGTTGGATTGAGTGGGGAATCTGGGAGACAGAAAGTTATTTCAGAGGGATGCTGGAGTGTTCACAGTGGATTGCAGGGGGATCTGGAGACAGAAGGTGTATTTCAGAGGGGACATCGGGATGTCAAAAGTTGGATTTGCAGTGGGGGCTCCCTGGGAGACAGAAGTGTATTTCAGACGGGATGCTGGAGTGGGTCACCAGTTTGGATTGCAGTAGCAGACACCACCCACATTGGCTGCAGTAAGACATCCTTTTCCTTCCCTTGACTCTCTAGTTCATTTTTCCAGCTGATTATGCAAGAGAGACAGGGGAGACAAGTTAAACCCTCTTCCCACATACTGTAACAAATCACATGGGAACTTGTGTTGTTTTTTTTAATAAAGATTTGTTGTGTCTAACTCTAAGATTGATTTCATAGGGGACTGCTGGGAATATGAGCCAATCTGGTTGGGGGAGTGGAGAAAAAAGGTAGTACCCTGATTACCTCCATTAATTAGGAGGTCAGCAAGCCTCTTGATGGTCATGTGATTATTCCTCCAGTTAGCAGTGAACTCAGTAGCTTGGAAGGTGTGTGTGTGTGTGTGCTGTGCGTGTGGTTGTGGTGTGTTGGTGTGTAGAATCGACCAGACGCGTCCCGACGGATCCTCTCACATTCGGCGCAGCACTAAAGGAAACCGCGGCGGCGGATATTTTACATCCATGCATGTCAATGAAAGTGGGCGGTACCTGCACTCATCCACAGCGTTCTGGACAAACCATTTGGATTTCTTCTAAACTACTGCTCACAGAGCCCAGGTACTGCAGGTACCTTTCCCCCACCTTACAGCATCTCTATCCTTACACACCCAGGTACTTTTAGCAGTGGAGATACCGTTTAACGTAAGCTTGCATGATGTTACAGGTGAGGGGATGACACACAAAAAGCTGGTCGTGATCAGACCCGATCCCCGCGGATTTATCCCGTTTGCGAACGGCGGATTTTTTAATTCGCCCCCCCCCCCCCCCCCCTCCCTTCCGAACTTCCGAACCGCGGATTTCTCGTATTTTCAAAACATTTTCAAAATTACGAAGTGGAAATTTTCACGTATTTTCGAAAGTACTATTTTGCAAAATTTCAAAATTACGAGGATACTCTATTGTTCTCAAATGTTCGAAATTACGAGATTTTCGCGGGTCCGCTCTCGATTTTCAGATTTTTATAAAATTCACAGATCCTGAGTGGCCGGATTTGTGCGAAGTTCGTACATCTCCTAGTTAACAGTATTTAGACCCATTAGCACACGTCAAAGAATAAAGAGAAGTGAGTACTTGTTTTTTCTAAACTACACTATAATTTTATAAAGAAATTAATAAACAGAACACATGAACATGAAAATATCTCCATAGGTCTGATATCTTAAAAAAAAAATACAATATTTGAAATCTGAAGAACAATCTTAATTTATAATTATTTTACTATTTTTAATAGAACAGATCTTTCCTTAACGGGCAATCATATAGGTTGGTGGCAGAACTATATCGATAACTGAGGAAAACAAATCTAATATTTTTAATATTTGTGTTCCTCTTATATGACATACATGGTTTGTAAGTTTAGAATATTTGTGAAGTAAGAGTGCTAATTTTATTTATGATAAATATAGAAATATATATTGTGTTTTACATTTCAGTTTGTGAAATAACTTGTATTATTAGGCCTTTTCTGCAATTCCCTGTTTTACTATTAAAAGGTAGGAACATTAATCAGTGTATTCCAGATTAATTTGAATTTTTAGATAAAGTCCTATACACAGCCCACCAAAGGTCTCTGAAGGAACAACATCCAATAAAACATTGAGACAGGCAACTAGATTTTTTTTCCAATTTGCTTGCTTTGGTTGTGATTCTAAATTAAAAATAGTTTATATTCTTTAAATTTCTAATTTAACACATTAAATATATGAACATCCGTCATTGTGACTTACAGATAATTTTTTTTTTTTATATAGGTCCATATACAACATCACTCCAAAAAGTTGCTAAAGACAATAATCCAATAACACGGTTGAGTCTGATTGCATTTATGTTTATTATACAACATCATTGCTTTGGTATCTCTAAATGCAGAACAGGTTTTTTATTATGTGGCTAGATCATGGAAGAAAAATCAATAGTTTAAGCTTAGGATACAAAAGTTATTATTAATAAGGATTACAACGTACTGCATGATGTTTAACAGTAGGGGGATGGCTGGTTCTGGATCGAACCCAGATTTCCACCCGGATTATCCCGTTGGCGAACTGCGGATTTTCCGATTTTTCTGGCCTCCGAACTTCCGAACCGCGATTTCTCGTAGTTTTTTTTTCGAACATTTTCAAATTACGAGGATTTCACGTATTTCGAGTACGTATTTTCAAATATTGCAAAATTACGAGATTACTCTATTTGGTTCTAAAATGTTCGCAATTACATGATTTCGCGTATTTTCTAATGCAAAATTTTGCGAAAATCGAGAAATCTCGTATTTCGAGAATATTTTTTAATTTTAATGGGTCCGCTCTCGGATTTTCGAATTTCAAATTTTTCAAAAATTCGCATGACCTTGAGCGGACCGGATTTTGCGAAGTTCGGAATCTCTAGTTAACAGTTTTTTAGAACACATTACACAGTCAATAAAGTAAGATAATAGTGTAATTGTTGTTTTCTTAAACTACAACTATAATTTGTATAAAACATTTTAAAAAACAGAACAAAAGAAACAGAAATATCTCCATAGTTCTATATATTACAATATTTGAAATCTGAAGACAAATCTTATTTTAAATTTTTTTAGCTATTTTATTAGAAAAGAGTTCCTTAGAGGGAAATAATTAGGTTGGTGCAGATAATCTATAACTGAAAAAAAAAATCTATATTTTAATATTTTGTGTTCTCTATAATGACAACATGTTTGTAAGTTTTATATTTGTGAAAGTACAGAGTGCTAATTTAATTTATTTATAATATATAAATATATTTGTTTAAATTTTGAGTGGTGTGAAATAATTGTATTATTAGGCTTTTTCTCAAATCCTGTTATCTATTAAAAGTAGGAACATAAATCAGTTTGTAATCCAGATTCATTTTAATTTTTAGATAAAGGTCCATATACAACATCACCCCAAGTCTCTGAAGGAACAACATCCAAGAAAACAGGTGATGCCTAGACAGGCACATATTTTTGTTTACAATATGATTCTTTGTGTTATTATAATTTAAATTGGTTATGCTTTAAAGGAGACTAAATCCATTTTTTATCCAGAATCTGAAAACAACCCCCTAAAAACACCAATAAGCTTATAATATGACTTCAGTAATTGCATTAAATAAATGTAAGCTGTTAAGAACAGATGAAGTACTTGTGTGTAGGGTGCAGTGTCACGACCACACCTCCTGCCTCAGTCACATGCTTCCTTCTTTATCTGTCCTGTAAAAGGATTGGATGAGATTATTAATGGGTGTGACCAACTGTAACAAGTTTCTGCCATAGCTAAAGACTGAGCATGGGCAAACATAATGGTCGTTGACCAGACTTTGTGAATATTAGAATGCTGTTATATTAAGCAAAAACCATATATTATTTAGGGAAATTTCCCCAGCACCCATATCAAAATGAGAGGTAAGACACTGATTACTGGCTTATTCAAGGTGTTCTGCTTTCTGGTTCAGTGTTGTTCTGTGGCTTTAGTTGTCCTTTAATTTCTGATTTTACTATTAAACGTATGAACATCCAACGTTGTGGCTTACAGGTTCAATTTTTTTTATATAGGTCCATATACAACATCACTATCAAAGGTTGCTGAAGAGACAAAATCCAATAAACAGGCGAGCTAGATAACAATATTTTTGTTTTACAACAGATTCCTTAAGTTTATTCTAAATGCAGACAGTTTATTTTTATGTGGCTAAAGCCACATTAACGTAAGCTTGCCTATGACTAATGGTTATTTAGACACATTACACAGACAATAAAAGTAAAGAAATAGTGTGAATGTTTTACTTAAACTACATTATAGTTTGTATAAAAAGTTTTTTTTTAAAGAACAAAATGAACAGAAAAGATCTCCATGGTTTGATATTTTACAATATTTGAAATCTGAAGATAAATCTTAATTTTATTATTTTTATCTATTTTTTGTATAAAAGATGTTCCTTAGAGAAGAGTAATAGGTGGTGCATAATTATAAATGGTGGGAAATTGATATATTTATTACTTTATTTCTCTTATAATGATATACCTGTTGTTGTTTATATATTTTGTGAGAGTAAACAGTGCCAGTTTTAATTTATTAATAACTATAATTAATATTTAAATGTATTTATTTTAAATTTCAGTGTGTAAAACTAAATTTTAAATATTAGGTTATGCTTAAATTCCTGTTTTATATAAAAGAAGGACATTAATCAGTGTGACTGACAGATAATTTTCATTTTTTTAAATAAAGGTCAATATTAACATCACCACCAAAGTCCTCTGAAGGAACAACATCAATAAAACAGGTGAGGCCTAGATAGCCACAATTTTGTTTACAAATGATGCTTTGGTTTATTCTAATTAAAAAATAGGTTATTCTTTATTTCTGATTTTACTATTAAATATTGAACATCCGTCATTGATGACTACAGATTAATTTAATTTTTTGTTATATAGGTCCATATACAACATCACTACCAAAGTGTGCTAAAGAGACAATACCAATAAAACAGGGTGAGGCCTAGATTGACATATATGTTTATTATACACATGATTGCTTTGGTATATTCTAAATGCAGACAGTTTTTTATTATGTGGCTAAAGCATCATGGAAGAAAAATCAATATTTTATGCTTTAGGATACCAAAAGTTAATCATTATAAGGATTAAACGTAAGCTTGCACGATGTACACAGTAGGGATGGCCGGTTTGCGGATCCGAACCCGGATCCGCCGCGGTATTATCCCGCTTGCGAACGGCGTTTTTTTTCCGGATTTTCCGCCTTCCGAACTTCTGAACCGCGATTTCTTTTAATTTTCTAAAATTTTCGAAATTACGAGATTTCGCTATTTTCCAAAATTTTTCGAAATACGAGAATCTCGTAATTTCGAGAATATTTTTCATTTTAATGGGTCCGCTTTCAGATTTTCGAATTTTTTAATTTTTCCGAAAATTCGCGGATCCTCGAGGGGACCGGATTTTGAGAAGTTCGACATCTCTAGTTAAACGTTATTTAGACACATTACAGTCACATAGAAGTAAAGATAATAGTGTAATTGTTTTTTCTTAAACTACACTATAGTTTGTATAAAACAAAATTTGAGAAACAGAAAAATGAACAGAAAATATCTCCATAGTTCTATATATTACACTATTATCTGTATTTAGACACATTACACAGTCAATAAAAGTAAAGATAATACTGTGAATGTTTTACTTAAACTACATTATAGTTTGTATACAAGTTTTTTTTATAGAACAAAATGAACAGAAAAGATCTCCACAGTTCTATATTTTACAATATTTGAAATCTGGAAAATAAATCTTAATTTTAATTATTTTTTAGCTATTTTTGTTATAAAAGTGTTCCTTAGAGAGAAGTAATTAGGTTGGTGCAGATAATTATAAATGGTGGGAAAAGTATAATTTAATTACTTTGTTTTCTCTTATAATGATATACCTGTTGTTAGTTTATATACTTGTAGAGTAAACAGTGCAGTTTTAATTTATTAACTAACTATAATAATATTTAAATGTAATTTATTTAAATTTCAGTGGTGTAATAAATTTAAATTTAGGTTATGCTTAAATTCCTGTTTTACTATTAAAAGAAGGAACATTAATCAGTTTGACTGACAGAATATTTTCATTTTTTAATAAGGTCAATATACACATCATCACCACCAAGGTCTCTGAAGAACAACATCCAATAAAACAGTGAGGCCTAGATAGCCACCATATTTTGTTTACAATTTGAGTTGCTTTGGTTTATTCTAAATTAAAAAATAGGTTATTCTTTAATTTCTGATTTTACTATTAATATATGAACATCCGTCTTGTGACTTCAGATTAATTTATTTTTTTTATATAGGTCCATATACAACATACTACCAAAGGTTGCTAAAGAGACAATATCCAATAAAACAGGTGAGGCCTAGATGACATATATTTTTACGCGAAATCTCGTAATTTCGAACATTTTAGAAAATATGAGTAATCCTCGTAATTTTGAAAATTTTTGAAAATACGTACTTCGAAAATACGTGAAATCCTCGTAATTTTGAAAATGTTCGAAAATACGAGAAATCTGCGGTTCGGAAGTTCGGAAGGCCGAAAATCCGGAAAAATCCGCCGTTCGCAAACGGGATGAATCCGCGGTGGATCTGGGTTCTGATCCACGAACCAGCCATCCCTACTGTTAACATCATGCAAGCTTACGTTTAATCCTTATTAATAATTAACTTTTGGTATCCTAAAGCTTAAAATATTGATTTTTCTTCCATGATGCTTTAGCCACATAATAAAAACCTGTCTGCATTTAGAATATACCAAAGCAATCATGTTGTATAATAAACATACATGTCAATCTAGACCTCACCTGTTTTATTGGATATTGTCTCTTTAGCAACTTTTGGTAGTGATGTTGTATATGGACCTATATAAAAAAAATAAAATTAATCTGTAAGTCACAATGACGGATGTTCATATATTTAATTGTAAATTAGAAATTAAAGAATAAACTATTTTTTAATTTAGAATAAACCAAAGCAATCAAATTGTAAAACAACATATGTGCCTGTCATCACCTGTTTTATTGGATGTTGTTTCTTCAGAGACCTTTGGTGGTGCTGTTGTATATGGACCTTTATCTAAAAATTCAAATTAATCTGAATTACACTGATTAATGTTCCTACTTTTAATAGTAAAACAGGAATTTGAGAAAAGCCTAATAATACAATTTATTTCACACCACTGAAATTTAAAACAAATATATTTCTATATTTATAAATAAATTAAAATTAGCACTCTTTACTTTCACAAATATATAAACTTACAACATGTATGTCATTATAAGAGAACACAACATATTAAAATATAGATTTTTTTCCCAGTTATAAATTATCTGCACCAACCTAATTATTTCCCTCTAAGGAACATCTTTTCTAATAAAAATAGCTAAAAATAATTAAAATTAAGATTTGTTCTTCAGATTTCAAATATTGTAATATATAGAACTATGGAGATATTTTCTGTTCATTTTGTTCTGTTTATTAATTTTTTTTATACAAATTATAGTGTAGTTTAAGAAAAACAATTACACTATTATCTTTACTTCTTTTGACTGTGTAATGTGTCTAAATAACTGTTAACTAGAGATGTCCGAACTTCGCAAAATCCGGTCCACTCAAGGATCTGTGAATTTTTGAAAAAATTTGAAAATCCGAGAGCGGACCCGCGAAATCTCGTAATTTCGAACATTTTAGAAAATATGAGTAATCCTCGTAATTTTGAAAATTTTTGAAAATACGTACTTTCGAAAATACGTGAAATCCTCGTAATTTTGAAAATGTTTGAAAATACGAGAAATCCGCGGTTCGGAAGTTCGGAAGGCCGAAAATCCGAAAAAATCCGCCGTTCGCAAACGGGATAAATCCGCGGTGGATCCGGGTTCTGATCCACGAACCAGCCATCCCTACTGTTAACATCATGCAAGCTTACGTTTAAAAGGTATCTCCACTGCTAAAAGTTACCTGGGTTGTAAGGATAGATATGTGTAAGGTGGAAATGTACCTGCAGTATCCTGGGTCTGTGAGCAGTAGTTTAGAAGAAATCCAATGAGTTTGTCCCAGAACGCTGTGGATGGTGCAGGTCCGCCCACTTTCATTGACTGCCTGCATGTAAAATGTCCGACGCGCGGTTTCCTTTAGTGCATGCGCAGAATGTGAGAGGATCCGTCGGGACTGCTGTCTGGTCGATTCTACACACACACACACACACACGCACACGCACACGCACACACACACACACACCTCTCCAAGCTACTGAGTTCACTGCTAAATGGAGGAATAATCACATGACCATCACAGCAGCTTGCTGACCTCACTAATTAATGGAGGAGTAATCAGGTACTACCTTTTTCTCTCTCCCACTCCCTCCCATACCAGATTGGCTCATATTCCCAGCATCCCCTATGAAATCAATCTTAGAGTTAGACACAAACAAATCTTTATTAAAAACAACACAAGTTCCCCTGTATTTGTTACAGTAGTGTGGGAAGAGGGTTTAACTTTTCCTCCCCTGTCTCTCTCTGCATAATCAGCTGGAAAAATGAACTTAGAGAGTCAGGGAGGAAAGGATTTCTTACTGCAGCCAAGTGGGTGTGTCTGCTACTGCAATCCAACTTGTGACACTCCCAGCATCCCCTCTGAAATACACCTTCGTCTCCCAGTCCCCCCCTGCGCAATCCAACACTTTGACATCCCAGGCATCCCCTCTGAAATACACTTTGTCTCCCAGAAATCCCCCCTGCAATCCAACTGTGACACTCCAGCATCCCTTGAATATAAACTTTCTGGTCTCCCAGATTCCCACATGACAATCCAAATGTTGACCTCCAGCATGCCTCGACATACCACCTTCTGTTCCCAGATCCCCACTGTAATCCAACTGGTGAGACATCCCAGAATCCCCTCTGAAATACACCTTCTGTCTCCCAGATCCCCCTCTGCAATCCAACTTGTGACACTACCACGCATCCCCTTGGAAATACACCTTTCTGCTCCCTTACAAACCACACACACCTCACCCCCCATTGAGTCCTTTTGCAATTTTATTCTATTACTTTTGCATTGTTAAATTAAAGTCTCCTTACATAAAGCTGTGGGCTGCTGAACTCTTGTAACTTCCCCCCTCGTCTCTCCATGCACGTCAGCTGTGAATAGAGACGGAAGCATAGTAGAGATGTGAATCATAGAGGACCAGGAAGGAAAGGCTTTGTTTAATCAGGCATCACTGGGGTCAAGTGGGTGTGCAGAATCATCATATGCATGTGATGATGCACATTGACGACAGCCCACCCAGCACAGTAGCAGACACACCCCCAGGGTACACAGCTTGAGAGGCTGCTGCAAAGAAACAGAGCTGAATTTTGGGGGAAAAAAAGGTAGGGAGGGGGTTGGGGGGGAAGTGTGAACTTTCATATAGGAAAAAAAAAAACGTTTTTCCATCAGTGGAGATACCCTTTAATCCTTATTAATGATTAACTTTTGTATCCTAAAGCTTAAAATATTGAATTTTCTTCCATGATGCTTTAGCCACATAATAAAAACCTGTCGAGCACTTTAGAATATACCAAAGCAATCATGTTGTATAATAAACATATATGTCAATCTAGGCCTCACCTGTTTATTGGATATTGTCTCTTTAGCAAACCTTTGGTAGTGATGTTGTATATGGACTATATAAAAAAAATAAAAATTAATCTGTAAGTCACAATGACGGATGTTCATTATTTAATTGTAAAATCAGAAATTAAAGAATAAACTATTTTTAATTTAGAATAACCAAAGCAATCAAATTGTAAAACAACATATGTGCCTGTCTAGGCATCACCTGTTTTATTGGATGTGTTCCTTCAGAGACCTTTTGGTGGTGCATGTTGTATGCTAAAAATTAAAATGAATCTGAATTACACTGATTAATGTTCCTACTTTTAATAGTAAAACAGGAATTTAAGAAAAGTTAATAATACAATTTATTTCACACCACTGAAATTTTAACAAATATATTTATATATATAAATAAATAAAATTGCACTCTTTACTTTCACAAATAATAAACTACAACATGTAGGCACTATAAGAGAACACAACATATAAAATATAGATTTTTTCCCGGAGTATAAATTATCTGCACCAACTAATTATTTCCCTCTAAGGAACATCTTTTCTAATAAAAATAGCTAAAATAATTAAAATTAAGATTTGTTCTTCAGATTTCAAATATTGTAATATATAGAACTATGGGAGATATTTTCTGTTCATTTGTTCGTTTATAATTTTTTATACAAATTATGTGTAGTTTAAGAAAAACAATTACACTATTATCTTACTTCTTGATGTGTAATGTGTCTAAATAACTGTTAACTAGAGATGTCCGAACTTCGCAAAAAACCGGTCCGCTCAAGGATCCGCGAATTTCGAAAAAAATTAAAAATTCGAAAATCCGAGAAGCGACCCATTAAAATGAAAAATTTCTCTAAATTACGAGATTTCTCGTATTTTCGAAAATTTTTTGAAATACGCGAAATCTCGTAATTTCGAAAATTTTAGAAAATATGAGTAATCCTCTAATTTTCGAAAATTTTGAAATACGTACTTTCGAAAATACGTGAAATCATTGTAATTTTGGAAAATGTTCGAAAATACGAAAAAATCCGTGGTTCGGAAGTTCGGAAGGCAGAAAATCCGGAAAAAATCCGCCGGTCCCAAACGGGATAATCCGCGGCGGATTCAGGTTGATCCACGAACGGCCATCCCTACTGTTAACATCATGCAAGCTTACGTTTAATCTTATTAATGATTAATTTTTGGTATCCTAAAGCGTAAAATATTGATTTTTCTTCCATGTTGCTTTAGCCACATAATAAAATCCTGTCTGCATTTAGAATATACCAAAGCACATCATGTTGTATAATAAACATAATGTCAATCTAGGCCCTCACTGTTTATTGGATATTGTCTCTTAGCAACCTTTGTAGTGATGTGTATACGGACCTATATAAAAAAATAAAAAGTCATCTGTAAGTCACAATGACGGAGTTCATATATTTAATTGTTAATCGATTAAAGAATAAACAATTTTTTAATTTAGAATAAACCAAGCAATCAAATTATATTAAAACAAAATATGTGCCGTCTAGGCATCACCCTGTTTTATTGGATGTTTTCTTCAGAGACCTTTGGTGGTGTGTTGTATATGGACCATCTAAAAATTAAAAATGAAATCTGAATTACCTGATTAAGTTCCTACTTTTAATAGTAAAACAGGGAATTTGAGAAAAGCCAATAATACAAATTATTACACCAATCCGAAAAAACAATAATCTAAAATAAAAAAAAAAAGCACCTACAACAAATATATAAATTACAACATGTATGTCATTTAAGAGAAACAAAACATATTAAAATATAGATTTTTTCCCGGTTATAAATTATCTGCACCAACCTAATTATTTTTCCCTCTAAGGAACATCTTTTCTAATAAAAATAGCTAAAAATAATTAAAATTAAGATTGTTCTTAGATTTCAAATATTGTAATATAAGAAAACTATGGAGATATTTTCTGTTATGTTCTGTTTATTAATTTTTTTTTATACAACATATAGTGTAGTTTAAGAAAAACAATTACACTAGTATCTTTACTTCTTTGACTGTGTAAGTGTTCAAATAACTGGAACTAGAGATGTCCGAACTTCGCAAAATCCGGTCCTCTCAATCAAGGATCGCGAATTTCGAAAAATTCAAAAAATTCGAAAATCCGAGAGGACCCATAAAATAAAATATTCTCGAAATTACGAGTTCTCGTATTTTCGAAAAATTTTTGAAAATACGCGAAATCTCGTATTCAAAATTTTTAGAAAATATGAGAAACTTGTAATTTCGAATAAATTTTTGAAAATACGTACTTTCGAAAATACGGGTGAAATCATGTGTAATTTTGAAATTTCGAAAAATACGAGAAATCCGTGGTTCGGAAGTTCGGAAGGGGAAAATAACAGAAAATCCGAAAAAATCCGCCGTTCGCAAACGGATAAATCCGCGGTGGATCCGGGTCGGATCCACGAACCAGGCCATCCCTACTGTTAACATCATGCAATACATTTAATCCTTATTAATTGATAAACTTTTGGTTATCCTAAAGCGTTAAAATATTATTTTTTCTTTCCATGTGCTTTAGACCCACATAATAAAAACCGTCGCATTTAGGAATATACCAAAGCAATCATGTTGTATAATAAAAAATATTTGTCAAAATCTAGGCCTCACTCCTGTTTTAGGTGTTGTCTCTTTAGCAACACTTGGTTAGTGATGTTGTATTAGGACCGTATAAAAAAAAAAAAATTCATCGTTAAGTCACAATGAGGGGATGTTATATATTTAATAGAAAATCAGAAATTAAAAGAAATTAAATATTTTTTAATTTTATAATAACACCCAAAGAAATATCATATTAGAAAACAAAAAATTGTGCCTGTTCTAGGCAATCACCGTGTTATGGATGGTTGTTTTCAGGAGACCTTTTGGGGGTGAGTTGTATATGGGACCTTTATTATAAAAAAATGAAACTTATGATCTGTCAGCTCACACTGTATAATGTTCTTTTTTAAAAGTAAAACAGGGAATTTAAGCAAAAACTAATATTTAAATATTGTACACCAATGAAACGGGTATAAAATAAGACATTTAAATATTAATTATAGTGGTATAATAAATTAAAAACTCTAACTGTTTACGCTCCACAAAAATTTATAAACTAACAACAGGATATCATTATAAGAGAAAAACAAATCAATAAAATATGATACTTTTTCCCACCATTTATACATTATATCACCAACAACTAATTACTCTCTAAGGAACCATCTTTTATAACAAAACTAGGTAAAAATAATAAAATTACGATTTATTCTTGATTTCAAAATATTGTAATATTAGAGAACGTGGAGCTCTTTTTGTTCATTTTGTTCTTAAGAAAAAAACCTTTTGTATACAAAACTACTAATGTGTTTAGTAAAAACATTCACATATTATCTTATTTTATTGACTGTTGAAGTGTGTCTAAATAACCATTTCATAATCGCGGAAAGCTTACGGTAGAAATGCTGGGCTTTAGTGTCACTAAAAGCCACTCAAACCGTTCTGGCACTACGGAAGCCACACAGTAAACTAAATGATCATTGTTCTGTACAAAAAAAATAGTCTTCATAGACGATCTCAGGCCATGTTTGTTTTATTGGATTGGTGTAAACAAGGGCGAGGATGTACTCTTCAGCACCTCACTGTAGGGAAATTGTTGATTTGCGTCTGGACCTTATAAAAAATCATTTAAACGTAAGCACAACGTTGGATGTTCATGACGTTTATAGTAAAACTCAGAAATTAAAGCATAACAATTTTAATTTATAATTAAACCAAAGAAATCATACTTGAAAAAACAAAAATATGTTGCCTTGTCTAGGCACCACCGTTTATTGGCATGTTGTTCTTCAGGACCTTGGTGGATGAATGTTGTTATGGACTTTATTCTAAAGTAAAAATTAAAAATCTGAATTACAGGATTAAGTTCCTACTTTTATATTATTGTAAAACAGTGAATTTGAGAACAAGGCTAAGAAATACATTTATTTCACCACCACTGAAATTTAAAACAAATATATATCTATAAATAAATTAAAATTAGCCCTCCTTATAGGCCATGGCTCAATTCTACCCAAATGCACGCTATTATGATATAGTGGACAAAGATCACCAGAAAATGATATACATTAAAGACTTGGTCTCCAAGACAGAAGGTCCCACAAATGGATTCATATTTCTACTACCAAAACAAACACAAAGCCCAATACCATAACCCAGAGAATGGGCATATTCCCGCAAAACTTATACACAATTTGAAGTTCTTATATTTTACCAAGGGAACCAGTAGGAAGGGTATATATCCTCAAAACCAAATTGCTTATCCTATCCCACCAGTACCCCATTCCACACACAAATATATGGAGGAATGGGGAGAGAAGGGCCCCAGAGCCCCCAATTCCCCCAGATACGTGGTTGAATTAAAAGATATGGGAAAAAAAACACAGCTTAAAAACTTAACTCCAACGAGTACATACAAAGAGGAATGGTATAAGAGTTCACCTTCACTGAGTACTTACCACGCCGAGATAAAAACACATGCCATTAACCCTTAATTGCCCATACTGCTGGACGATTGCAAACTCTGCAACTGGCAAACATTGTTACCATTATTTACGGTCCTGCCATCACTTCTCAAACTTCCTGAGGTCAGAGGTATGCCACACTGGTGGGAAAACTCTGTGGGACGGCCAATACATCTTTCCCCCCACACATGTATTGCTTAATGCCCCACCATGATTTATCGAAACAAACAAGAATCAAGCAATACTTAAAAAAACACATTCTCACAGCGGCCAAAATGGCCTGATTCCCAAACACTGGAAGCCAAACTTTCTACTTCCCTTTCGTCCAGGCCATGAACTACTAGGTAGATTAAATTAATGGATTGTTCAAGGTTCATGGAGCCATGGACAGCACAACTTTAGGAACAAACAGGACAAATTCAAACCTATATCTGGTACCCACATGGTCGAATTTATATGGGAGCTAACCCTGAGAAACAACAATACAACAACAAACGGACAATGTACGCTTGATAGTTGTCGGGAAGCCAAGGGGGAAACAGTAACCCCCAGTGGGGCCTTGGGGCCAAGGCACCGGTCCTGGGAGCGGCCGGGCAGGAGGCGGGCAGCCATACTGACAGCCTTGTAGACATAGTACCATAGAGTTTCCTTAATTAATTTTTATGATTCCTTTACTTTCCAAAAAAAAAACTTACACGGTATTTATAACAGAACGTACAAAAATTTGAGAGATACTAATTTTTTTTGGTTATAATTATCTGAACCTTATGATCTAGAAATTTTTTTTGTCAAAAAGGCAAAGTATAACGTGTTACAATTAAAGCAATATGTACATATCATAGAGAGCTATGAGAGAATCTTATGTTCATTTTTTGTGTTTAAATAAAAATATGTTTTTTATTCCCGTATATATTGGAGTTCTAAGAAAACCAACAATTATCCTAATTTACTTTCCCATCTATGTGTAATGTCTTTTCTATAAAATAGTAATGTAAAATATTATAAGCAAGTTAAGATTTTATCTCATTATTAAAAACTTGGTAATCCTAACGTTTAAAATAGGCGATATTTTCTGTATTTGGCTTTCCAATAAATATTTATCAAAACCTGTGATTTAAGAAAATCATACCACTATCTAGCTTAATTCTGTATATTGGTATAAAATAATGTTAACATGGCAGCTCTACGGTTATCTTATTAAATGAATTTGTTTTCAGCTAACCCTTGAATAGCGGATTTTACTATGGAACCTGAAGCTTTTAAAGCACATAACTGTAAGTACAGACCATGTTTACATATAGTAAAATCAGTAAAGAATTTCATATTATGATTGAGAATATAACCAAAGCAATCCATATTGTTAAAAACAAATAGTTAGGTCGCAGGCAAATCACCTGTTTTCTTGGATGTTTGTTCCTTCAGAGACCTTTGGGTGGTGATGTGTGCTGCTTGTTCATGGACCTTTATTTAAAAAAAAAAGAAAATTCATTGTGTAATTACACTGAGTTAATGTTCCTAGGTTTTAATAGTAAAAAGCCAATAAAAAGATTTATTTTCACCACCATGAACTTTAAAACATAATACATTCAAATATTAATAATAGTTTATAACTAAAATAATAGTAGCCAACTCTTTATTAAACAAATATAAAAATCTTACAAACAGTGTATGGCTCTTAATAAGAGAAACACACAATATTAAAAGTATATATTTTTGGGGGGGCGGGTCGCACCAACTAAAGCATAGCTCTGTGCTCAGGTGGACAAAGATAACTTGATATTAGATGCGATACCTACAGCTTTACCACCAAAAAGCAACATACAGAAAACAATATGCTTCCTAAGCGTACCCCAGAGGAAATTTGGAAGGCGAAGCATGGGATTTGTTGACAAGACCGACGGTACATGGAAACCCGAACCCGGCCAGTCTCTATTACCAGAAAGGCCCTGGATAAATTATACAATGATTTAGAAAAAAACATCCAAATCAGCTCACCAGGCACCATTTCAGAGGTGTCTTTTTTTAAAAGGACTTTCCTCATAGGTGGGACCAGTAGTGCGGGGAAATTGAGGCCTTTTGCAAAGCACATGGCGAGTATTGCCACACAGCTTAAGCTAGAAAGCGACAACATAATGAAAATTCTGTCCAGCTGCTTGCCTTACAATCAGCACAACGAACGACCTGGACACAGAAATAAAAGGCAGAACCTTCCGAATGAGAGCGTATCCCAGAGGAGGGGCTTGATCTGGTGCCATCTATTTTGGTAGAAGTCTTGCTTAGGTTGCCTACTTCTTATGGGCACTCAAATTCCACATCGGGGAAACCTTCTACTGGACAGGAGCCCACAGGGCCCCTGAGACCCATACCGGGACTAATGATCCACCAAGGTATAGTGATAGTTAAGTTCCCACTACACCAATGAAAGGAAAAACTGATCCACTAAGCCTCACAGACTACAAAGCTTGCAGAAGGCACGGCTACACAATTCAGATATACCAGGACATATCACCCCGCACATGTAACTAAACAAGGATGATGAGAACCAGTCCTGCAAATTTTAAAGGACAAAGGCCTCTAAAATCATAGATGGGGGTTCCCATTCCGCCTGATGGTACAAAACACATAAACGGTTCGAACGGTCTCACATTGCAAAACCCAGAAGAATGTGGCATTGTTATACCTCAAAAGGACTGGTCTGGGGACCCGACCTGCACAAAGCAAAGCACCAAATCCCAACGGATCTTCCACCCAAAGATTGAGTGGACGGATAGTACACCGGTCAAGATCCCCTAGAAGCGCAACTCCACCAGCAGGCTTACAGAGAGCCGACCATACACCATTCTCCCTTCCCACGGATGACCAGCTCCGGAACAGGGAGAGACCTCCGTTCTTCAAATATAACTTGGTCCTGTCCTCCAAATCATGGCCCTGTTCCCCCTATCTCAGGCCCTGGCTGCCCTTCAAAGCAGCGATTTTTTTTTTTATGAGGTTCTCAGAAAAGAGTAAGGCAAAAGCGCTCAAGCCAGAAAACAAGAGGAAAGGCCAATAAAAAAAATAATCGTTCCTCTTTAACAGCCAGAGGCCCATCCATACTAACTTTGGCTTGTCGAAGGGGGGACCTCTAACTTGCGAAAGCCGAGAGGAGAGGCCCTTAACGCCGAAATGCCCCCCTCGACACACCCTCCCGCGGGTAAGAGGCATCGAGACCTTACAATTATGGGCCAAGTAAAATTTCCCCAACGAAGGAGCTGGATAAACCACCCGTTGCTCACTGGCCGATCCAGGTTATGAATCCGGCAAACGATGAACGATTGAGGCGGATGGGGGGGAAAAGGTACCGTGAGGGGCCTGGGAACAAATCTTTTTGACGGGCCTGCTTTGTTCTCCTAAAAACATGTGTTTTTTGTTTTTTGTTCACACTCGCAATTATCCGAAGGAGTATGCAAAACCCGGGTTTTGCCCTATGCCAAAGGGCGGTCCCGCCACCGATACACAACCATGGGGGCGGAAGACTCTCCCAAAGCTCGGGGGAGGAAAGATATTAACTGCTTACAGAATCACAAAAAAAAAAAAGAAAGTTCGTTGACACTCTATTCTAGTTCTCCCACCTATTGGCCCTAAAGGCTCGGGTCCACTACTAAACATTCTATGGAGGGGCCCAGGGACATTATGTTATCACTACCAACAAAGCGAAGAAGGGGAGAAGGAGAATAAATCCCAATGTTGAGTAGTTCAAAGGTAATAGGATTCCTATACCTCCTCTGTATCTAAGAAAAGTTTGTAATACCACAAATGTTTTTTTATGTTTGATTCCCGCTCATATTTGATTCCCGCCGTCTCCCCCACGCTTCCGAGTATCTACCAAACAGATAAGGAGCACCTCCAGTAGGGCAACTCGACACCCCATTAATGTAGCCTTCCCATTCAACCCAACTTGTACACAAGTACAGCCTCCCCTCTCTTTTCAATTCTCTACCGCAACCAAAAATCGCCAGAGTCGACTGGGGGATCAGACATATAAGCTCATCGATACTACCACCCCGGCTAAAACTCAGATAGGGGAACAACCTACCTGCCACGATTTCATACACATTTAAAGCCCACATAAGAAAAGTCACTGCCCACCAATAATAGGGGAAGCAAGTGCAGAGCCAAAAAATTAAAACTGCAACGCACGACCAAGAGATTTGACAATTAGAGCAGTCAACACCAGAAACTAGGGCACCCACCTCTAGACAGGAGCCAACAACCAAATGATCAAGACAATCCGGTTGGAGTTGGTGGATGTTGTGCGTTTCTAATAAAGGATCCCTTTTTTATTGAGGATGTTTTTTTGGTGTTTCGTAATATTGAGCAAAAAATCGCCCCCTTACCTGCTGCTAGGAACGGACAAACAGTGGTGATTGTATATTCATTACCTTCACTATTGATATATTTGGGGAGCACACTACATCCATACCGATACCTAACTACAGCTATCCACCTTACAACATAATCGATAAATCCCCTATTCAAAACAATCAATCATTAAATACCAAGGTACCGTAATACACAGACCGATGGGATTACAACAAATACTGTGTCTAATGAGATATGGGGCAATGGAAACCTACCCTACCCATCCCCTTTTTGTTTACCCAGGATGTATTTAGTGGAGAGGCTGTTTGCTCATATTTACAATCTGGTGTGCATAAAAAAAAGTTTTGATTGGCTGACAACAAGGCAGGGAACCCCTACACCCATCATGCCCAGCCCAAACTGGACTCTTTTACCCCCATCTCTATGCCCACTGGTCTACCTTCCCCTCCTAGGGTGGAACAAAAGTGACCTTTGGGCTTCTGGGCCTAACCCCCCCACCTCCATTTCTGCTTCACTTTCATCCCCAACAACCTCCTGTCTGCCAACATCATCCCTGTTTAAGCCAATGCACCAGCTTCCACACGGTGTCATTAGCTTCTAGAATTATATCAAGTTCCCATAAGTAGGTACAACAGGCCCACACCAGCCACGGCGAACACCCACGCTCCGATTAGTCGCGGGCAGTCCCAGCAGTGACCGGCACACGGTAAAAAGAACGATTATAAATTTTACGTAACCCCTTACGAAGTAGGTATAATTACGGAACCACTTCTTGTTGATTATTTGATTTGTTAAATGGAGGGCATTTGCTGACTGTTTCTCCGGAAGCATCTGTTGACCGAAGCGCCATTCACCCCATTTATTGACAGGCAATTATAAACTTACAACATGTATGTCATTATAAGAGAACACAACATATTAAAATATAGATTTTTTTCCCAGTTATAAATTATCTGCACCAACCTAATTATTTCCCTCTAAGGAACATCTTTTCTAATAAAAATAGCTAAAAATAATTAAAATTAAGATTTGTTCTTTAGATTTCAAATATTGTAATATATAGAACTATGGAGATATTTTCTGTTTATTTTGTTCTGTTTATTAATTTTTTTTTATACAAATTATAGTGTAGTTTAAGAAAAACAATTACACTATTATCTTTACTTCTTTTGACTGTGTAATGTGTCTAAATAACTGTTAACTAGAGATGTCCGAACTTCGCAAAATCCGGTCCGCTCAAGGATCCGCGAATTTTCGAAAAAATTCAAAAATTCGAAAATCCGAGAGCGGACCCATTAAAATTAAAAATATTCTTGCCTTTTTTTTTCCTTTGCTCTTTGTCCCTTTCTCAACAACCTTTTTGCGCTAGTGATGTTGTCTATATGGGATTCGCAGCCCTATATACAGAAAAATAATCTATTAGTCACACAACGTATGTTTTTCCTCTTCTTTTCTCCTTTTGCCCCTATGCTTCAGATGGCTTCAAGACTCCACCGGGAATAAACTCAGGCATATTGTTCACTAAGCATATAAACCACAATTTGTAATTAGCAATAAATCATATATGCTGCATTATTTTATTTACTACAACTAGAATTTCATATGATTCGTGCTAGCTCATGGCACCTTGACCTGTGGCCTTGTGTCTGTCTTGTCTCTTCAAGAGACATTTGGTCCCCGCTCTGGTATTCGCTTCCCGCTGAGTAGGAGTACTCTCCTCTGACACCTTCTAAACTTAATACTGAAAATTTAATATGTGAGTGCGTTACATCCTGCATTGATTCGGGTAAGTGGTACCGGTTAACATGCTAATTAACAGTGCCAATTTTTATAGCATCACTATATATTTTCAATTTATTTTACCCCATGAAATTTTAAATATTATTGTACCAATACATTAATTAAACAACTTCACATGTGTCCCTACGGACCCCCCTTCTTTTTTTTCTTTTATTCCTGGTTGTTACCTTTCGCGATGTTGTCCTCTTCTATGTAACTTGTTAGTTGCACTGTTGTTAGAGTGGGACCTTATATATTAATAATTATTATATCTGTAAGTCCACCACACTTAACAACTTTGTTGTTTTCCCTTTCCTCTATGCCTACTACATTTAACTCAGTAAAATCACGAAATTAAATGTAAAACCATTTTTTATCTTCGAACTTTTTTTTCTCTTTAAACCAAAAGCAATCATTTAATTCGTGTGTTACAATCAACTAATTGCGGCTGCCTGTCTAGGGCCTCATTTTACTACATCCTGTTCGTATTCGCGACGTCTGGTTCCTCAGAGTGCCGGTCGGCCTTCCCCTGTCGTCTTGGTTGGTTCGTGCGACCCATTTTATTTAAACCCTTCAATGATCTCTGTATTACACATATTAAGTGTACTACTGTTAAGGTATGTTTGAAGATACCAGGAAGTGTCATGTACTGCAAAGCCCCTGAATAATATTAATTTATCTCCACCATCCACGGTTGCAAAGTCCTCTCCAAACTCATCATACACCGTTAGATTTTACCGACCCAACCCCTTATATTATAAAATATAACCCGTGTCAATAATTAGCATCTTTGAGCTCCGCTATTCACACGTACTGTGTCTTCTCTCTTACCCATATAACTTACAACTACCTATTGCAGTATTTTTTTCCCTAATTGAGAACTCAAAAAGAGCTTTTTTTTATATAATATAGATTCTTCTTGTTGGTGATATAATTCACGTCTGCCCCCAACCCCTATTGCCTCACCCCGCTCTTTCCTTTCTCTTTTTTGTTGTGCCCCTGTTCTACTGATGATCTTTACTTAGTAAGGAACAGCCTGTTTTAAAAAATACTAGAGTATAAACATAGATTTACACATAACGGTCTTGTCCGATAGATTTCTCACCAGCAATATTTTCTGTAACTTCCTAATTAGACGACCATCTTTGGATGACTATTGTCGGGCTTCATCCTTGTCTGTGGCTTCTTTTTTCTTAAACATAATAAGTTTTCTCCATACAAACCTAAATGTAGTCCTAGAAAATACCACCAAACATCTTCTTACCCACTTCATGTCATTCCTTTATTCTTGTCTACTGAATGCCCGGGTAAAATGTGTATAAACCCCCAATGTTAAATTAATTTCGTTGCAAGACTTACATTTATTACCTGCTATTAATGAGCTCCCTCATATTCTTCTTAAAACTTACGCTGATTTTTTCTCCCCCCTTTTCCTGAGTTGCTTTCAGCCACATCTAAATCATAACAGGCGCCCGATGGAATAGAACTAGATTACTACGAACCCACCGAAGTCGATGCGTTACAGACGATTCCCCTGGACCGGACTTCACGACCTTATCCGGACGCGAAACTCGATATTTCCCGGACCTTTCTATGATTATGCTCGAAGGCTCTTTTTTGCGCTTCTGAACGTTTGAGATCTCGAAGTTCCTCTTGCGCTTATGCGTACCATGTGTTTTACATTCGGTATCCCCCCCCTTTTTTTTTTTTTTTCCCCCGGGCTTTCTTTTTTGAGCTTTTCCCCCCCCCCCCTCCCCTTTCCCTCCCCCCACTTATTTTGTTTTTGACACGCCTACTGTTTTCTTTTTTCCCCCCTCTCCGTGAGCTGATCCATCGAATATCGCGTTAGAGCAAGTACACCCCTAACAGCGCCTATACCCCTGCGCATATCGGACATCTACCGGCATTTTATTTGTACCCCTAAAGTCCTAGGTTACTCCCCTGTCGAACGCTCGAAAACTGTCGACCCCCCAAGCCTCCAGATAAAGTTTTTTTTTCTTTTTTCCCTTCCCTTTTTTTTTTTCTTTTTTTTTTCCATTTTTTACTTCCAGCTCCCGTGCCTGGCCCCTTTTTTTTCGCCCTTTCGTTCATTCTCCCCCGTTGTCGTGATGCCACGTATTAAAATCGATTTTCTCATTTTTATCCGAAAGTCCTGGTCACTATCTTCTGGAACCTGATCACCAGAACCACGTCCCGGTCCCACAGCCCAGTTTATATTACCCTATTTTGTTTAAATTCTATTTAACGTATTGTTAGTTCGTTGGATTTGAGAATGTAGACACATGCTAGAGCCTTGTAGCTTCGAAATAGATTGCGCCCATTGAGATTTCATTGGGTTTCCTGTTTCGACCCTTTCGTACACTTCTTCGACCCTAGTTCCGAAAAAGTTTTTTTCCCCGCAAACGGTTTTTACCGAACTTTCAATAGTTCTGCCACCCATCTCTAATAATAACTTGTTGGCACTCAATCAGAATTATTGGACAAGCAATCATGTTGTAAAATAAAAAGATATGTCAATCCTAGGCCTCACATGTTTTATTGGAGTGGTTTTTCAGCAACCTTGGTAGTGATGTTTGTCATATGTGACTGTATAGTTAAAAATAACTATTTACATTACTGTGACAAGGGGCATCAAGAAATTCTATAAGATTTCTACTTACCTGATCGAGCGCTCACGGCCGATCGTTCATTCGATGCTGCCGGCAACGCGATCCCGATTCTTATATTCCTGCCTGGCCGACATGCGACATCGCAAAATCCAAGTATTCCTATTTGTTTTTGGTGCATCGAGTGTCGGTCGCTGTCCAAAGATCGGGTACCCAGAAGTCGGTTCCGGCAGTTGTACTCGAAATGGAATACATCAGGTAAGCGCTTTTTTTTTTTCGGCCTTCGGGTAAGATCGAAATATATAGGATCTGGCTTATGGGCGCACCATTCACCTTAAGTTAACACCACGACGTGGACTACTCATTAAGTTGTACTAGTTAAAATCAGAATATATTTAAGCGTAACCCTATTGTAAATTTACAAAAATATGAACACCAATTCAAGTACAATAATAGTGTAAACCAACAATAAAATGTGGGCTGCCCACTAGGTCTTTTCATCACCTCGTTTTATGGATGTTGTGCCTTCACGGGACCTCTCTCTTGGTCTGTTCCTTTCTCCCCTTCTCTCCCCCTTCCCCCCCGGAACCCTTGTATGATAGGACCTTATCTAAAAAAATTAAATGAATTATTGATATTTGACCGGCTGAATGCCCGTTCCTACCTTTTATTAATAGTAAAACAGAAAAAATAATCAGTTATCTTTGTCACAACGACGGATTGTTCTACGTTTAATATAAAATCAGAAATTAAAAGCGTAACCAATTTTAATTTTAGAATAAATACAAATCAATCATATTCCCCGCTAACACAATACTACGTGTCTTTTTACTAGGCGATGCCTGTTTCCCGCCCTATGGGATGTTCGCTTCTTCTCAGAGGACCTCCTCGGTTGGGGGTACTGGGTGGTAATACCTGGCCCCTCTTTATTTAAGAAAAGAAAATTAATCTGTAGATCTAAACCTGGATGGAATGTTCTTCGTTTAATGAGTTTTTTCAACACCAGGCATTTTAGATAAACCCCGTCATATCTTAAATTCATTTCACCATTTCACCTCGCAAATTGTAAAATAATATACAAGGTAATTAGGATACGGAGCTTTAATGTGTAAATTAAAAACTGGTCTTTTACTGACTCTCACATACATATTTATATCTAACATGATCAACAGGTTTTTATATTTACATTAAGCTATAGTATTTTCTGATTGTGAGCTGGAATTAAAGAATAGTCCATCAGTTACAAACCCATGTATTGTCCAACTATCCTTTTCCATTTCCCACACCCAACCGCGCTGACTGAGTCGAGGGGGAAAAAGTTGGCAAAAAAACACAAACCCACCACCACCAAGTTTTGACTGAAGGGGAAGAATAAAATTCCTTCCGTGACTCAATTTGGTGGGCAATTCGGAGAATTCCCTGACCTCGAACTCTATTTTTTACCGAGTCAATCACTAGTTTGAACATGCCCACCAAAGTCTCTTGTTGATAGATTAACTCCTCCAGCTTTTTTTGACAGTGACTCTACCCCCTTCATGACCCGCCAATTACAACACTCGCACTGGAAGACAGTTCCATAGGCTTACCACCGGGTCTCACAGTCCCCCCGGAAAAACCTGTCCCGAGCTTTGAAGCCCTTTAACCCTTTTTTGTCTTCACAGTCTTAAGGGCTGTCGTCGTGTCCATTTGACAGTGTCCTGTCTATGTGGTGAACATATTGCCCCAGATAGTTTAGGTGGGGCCCGGTTAAGTATAACACAGTAACTATATCCCCACGGCAAGCGCCTTGTTCTTCCAGCGTACATAATGTACAACTTCCAGTCTCTCTCATATTCAAGCTCCCCCAATCCCCGCTTATTAATTACGTTGCCCTATGTGAGTTTCAATGCACCCCCACCCCCCAAACTTTCGCCTATTGCGAAAGATGTACGCTTTGTTATCCATCAGGATTCCAAAATTGCACTGGCAATATTCTCAGAATGACCGGCACGGCTTACCAAGTTTGTATTAAGAGCGTGAGAATTGACATTCCTCCCTTTGTGAATCCTTGACCGACGCTGCTGGTCTCTTTTGACTTATCAAGGCACCCTTCAGCGATAACAGCTGGCTCGGTGTGACCGCCTGGCACTGCTTTTGCTCCTTTACGTTTGTTACCATCAAAAACTCCCAAGGACTCCTTCTTCTCCAACCAGGCCACACGTCAATCCATCTGACAGCACAAGACCATGCGTCCGGCCACGAATGTCTTTTAAGCGTTTCTTCACTGTTTCTTTATTACATGTGCCCTAGTGCACCACAGTGTATGCTTTTTGACTTTATCATGCAGTCACTTATACAAATCTGTATGCTCGTTACGCCCCAACAGATCACACTTTATTCCCATTGTGTCTCGAATTTTCATTGATATTGTTTGTCATGCTTCATTGTGAGGTTCCTTCGTTCCAGAATCGCTCGACCTTTTAATCTGGTATGTCTTAGATGGCACACTTTCGTTTTGCACGATCGTCATTTTTGAGATTAGTTCCTTTTGTTTTTCTGAAGTTTTTAATGGTCGACCATATAGTCTTTCTTCGTTGTGTGGTCAGCAAACACAGAAACTCTGCTGGACAAATACCCACTTCCAATATATTAATAATAGATAAATAGACAGGCTCCCAACACAGACCCTGTGGCACCCCACTTAGCACTGTATCATAAGCAGGCCAAGCCCATTAAACAACTACTCTCGGGCATCCTTATTCGTACCCATCAATTTTCCCCCCTATCGTCTCGTATCTTATGTGTGCCCCGCCGACCACAAGACCCGTTAGCTTATTCCTTAGTGCCCTGGCGGCGGGATGTGATCCACAAAGCCCATTTGCCAAATTCCCCAACTCAAACACCACATTTCAGCCTACTTGCCAGGTCTCCCATTTTCCTGTCGCTTTTCCTCAAGTCCAGTTCCAGGTTTGCGACCGAGCTTCGTTTTGACACGCTCATTCCTCTATCGCTTGATTGCTGGTTATACCGTATATTGTTTTACTGTACTCTGGCCGCTCAACTCTTAGTTCCTTATCCTTTTGTTTGCCGCTTCCCTTTTCACACATTATAATTCTCTCGGTTCCTTTTTTCGCTCCTCCCGTGGCCTGTCGCCTTTTCTTACAGTGCCTGTTCTCTTCCCTTGCGGATTGTGATATTCGGATTTTTGTTCTCTTTGTTGGTTCCCCCCGTACCCTTTTCTTTTGATATTGGCATTTTTGATATTACTTTTCACTTCCAGCCGGTGTCTTTGGGACTTATGATTTTATCCCCTGAGGCAATCATAGTTGGCATGCTTATGCTATTTGGGCGCGATGAGCAAATTAATAATATGTAGTATTGATTTTTTTTTAGGAATATCCATGGCTCGTAGTCATATCTTCAATAACGGAATCTCTTTTTTTTGTCGCTCTTTCTTTTCCTTGTTTTTTCTTCTTCTTTTCTTAGTCCTTATTTTAGTTTCTTACTCTCTTGTTATTGGAGTGATTTTTACGCCAGTCCGCGGTGATTCCCCAGACCCCTATTTTCTGCCCATTGTCCCTCATTATAACCGTCGGCTTAGTTCTTTCCCTCCATAGCTGCACTCATTATTGCTATCGCGCTTGTTCCTTCTCCCCGTCTTGTACTTCATTTCAAATGTTCGCACTTGAGCTTTATCCTCTGGTACGCCTTATTGGCGCTTTACTCTTCTCTGTATGTACGTGTATCGTGATCATCCTTTCGTGTTATTTGAGATTTTCTTCTTCGTGTAGCTTTTGTCCAGTTGTTTGTTATCATCCCGTAGCGTATATCTATTACAAACATTATTCAAGCACTAGTTCATGTCTGTTTATTTCCACGCCATGTGATCCGCCGTGAAACTCATACTTCTTATCTCCCAGCTTATGTAAGTGGTGCCACGACTTCTCAGGTCCAGGCATCGTTTACGATAATAGACTCTAAAAAATCCGGGTTGTGTCAGCGCTTGAGTAATGCCTGGTCTTGTATGCTATCTCGTCACCCCTTCTACTTTTGAGTAATTATTTGTCTTACGCTCATTGATTGCTGTTCTTGCACCTCTTGTTAACAGTTTTTATAGATCCCATAACGTGGATTCCCTCAACTTTGTTACCTCGGCCTAATGTTTAAATGCACGCTGGCGTACTGTCCTCAGCCAATTCTTTTTACTTGCGCCCTCTTTTCTACATCCAGAATTCAGCCACATGCGGCCGCGCGGATCTATGGTCTTTTATCCATTTATTCTTGTCCCAAGGACCTCCGCGTCCGTAGTTTTGGATCTCTAATTATTCAGCCCTGCGACTGCTGGCATGATCTTTACCATCACTCCTCTCATATTTTCCTTTCCTTGACGCTCACAAATACGTGTCGGTTCCAGCGCTTGGTTCAGTTGGACCCAAGGTGTTTGTACTATGTCCCTTCTTGATACTAATCATTCTTGTATCCAGCGGTGATCTTAGTGCGTGTCTGAGCAGCTGACGGCATGATTGTTATACGGTCTTCTTGGATTAAAGCTTGCTTTCTTCGGTGAAGCTCATAATGTCTCCTGTGAATTCCTCTTCCAGCGCACTTTTCATATTTAGGAAACCTACGTAAATGCCACTATTTCGATGGTGCCACTATCCCTAAGCTCCAGTTACCTTTAGCACTGCCGATCGGAGAGTGCGCTTCGCCACTAATGTGTAGATAGCTTGGACCAGATCAAACAGAGATCATTTCTTAGTGAACAGCTGTAAATCAACCTTGTTTGAGGAGAATAGCAACCAGTTGCTATTCCCCGACCGCCCACACCCGACAAGAACTCATAGTCAGTTGTCCGAACTCATCGCCTTTTCTGTAGATGTCAGTTCCCCACCCACACCGTTATTTATCAATGTCCAGGGCTAATTGAGTCCCCTCAAAGTATGAGAACAAGACCCATAACTGCCAGCCGTGCCAAATGCACTACTGAAGCTGACTTCACCTCCTCTCTGCTAGTTTGGCGGCGTTTCTATAGCAGACACATACAATGACATTACCATCCCCCTTTCTTCTGTTGCCCTAATTCCACCCATTATTGCCTCCACTTTAAATCCCCCTATTAGGCCGACCAGTTATCCTCTCTTTAAATTTGGTTTTAGTTCCCCATTCACTTTTTTAAAATAAACACATAACTCTCCCCGCTTTCATTTTTTTTCTGTCTGCCTAAACAAGGCATATCCGTTCTATATTTACAGCCCTCCTCCCCGTGGTCTTTCTCTCACCGTTGTTTACGAGAAACTGCCGTTTCACAACCACATTTCTGTACACGCGCCTATACATGATACATCATATCTTTTCATGCCCCAATGCCATTAATTTTCAACTTTTCACCACAGTTGTCAGCTTAGTTGTTGCGCGCTGTGTATTTCGTTTACCGCCGCTCTTTTTCTGGAGAGCAAGAGTTATACTTAACCAACGTGTATAATAAATTCCCCTGCGCAGTGTATCTGTTCACACACACCGACGCCAGGGTCGTTAGTCACCAGAGTCATTCTTCAGCTTATTACACATCTCACAACTCTGTGCCATATTACTTCTCTCTTACCGAGCACTCATATTTGCATTTTTTATACTATCTGTCCAATCATAGAGATAAAAATAACTGTTAACACATTTGTAATCTCCCTTGATGTTGTAGTCTTTGAGTATTGTCAAATGTATGTACTTGTTAAAACTAGTAAGGATGTGGGAGATATTTTGCCTTTTCTGTGTTTCGTGCTCTTGTCACCAAATAAATGTTTTTATACAAACTATAACCTTGTAGGTTGGCTAATGCTAATATTCCTCTCTATCCTTTAAAACTTTGTATTATGTTCTCTTCTTTACGGTGTTCCTTCTGTTACAGCCTGCTAATGGCCGACTTTTCGGTTCCCAAGTGTTGTAGCCGTACCATATTATATTCCACATTATTCCCTAATTGATCAAGCTTCGTTTCCATTACGTATTATCAAATTTTCCCGAAGCTTTATAAAACGATGATTTTTTTTCAGTTCCTCAGTGCCTTGAAGCCCACATAATGATAAAACAACCGTCTGCATTACGCAATAAAGACAAAGCAATCGTGTGTAAACCAAAATATATGTTGATCTAGGCTCACCCTGTTTTATTTGATGTTGTCCCTTCAGCACCACCTTTGGGATGTGAGGTGGAGATGAGACCGTATATAAAAATAAATAATTGTAAGTATCCAATCCGATGGTATGTTACATATGTTTAATAGTAAAATGAGATTAAAGTACTTCCCTTTTCATCAAACTATTGTTTTAAGTTAGAATGATAACCAAATCTCGACTTTCATATTACCTAAATTGTGAACCACACAAGGGTGTCGTATCTAGGGCGTGCTGGTGATGCTACCTGTTTATTGTACGTTGTTTCTTCGAGTTACCCTTTGGTGGTGAGGGTTTTGCCGCTCCTTGTATATGGACCCTTTATTTAATAAAATGAAGAATAAGTCTGTGAGTCACAAGCTGACTTAACTGTTTCCTTATCTTTGAATATAAAAAGAAATGTACGCCAACATCTAACAATCGACATCAAGTTTTACCCCTTTTCAGACCCATTATTGAAATTTGATCCTACTAACAAGAGTAACATCTCTTTCCCTGTCGCTTTCCGAGTAATTTAGAAGAGACTATATTTCGTGATTTAGTTTGAATGGGCCGTCACGTTTATTGGTATGTAGGGTCTTCTTTTCAGCAGCCCCTTGCTGGAGGGCTTGTTGTGTTAAAGTGGACCTTTTGATAAAAAACCCAATTACCTCGCCCTCTTTATCGCTGAACGAGTCATGTACACTTCACAAAATAGCCGGGTCGAGGGTTGTTGGGTTCCCATTACCGTTTCATGTTCCATTAATCACACTAGGCAATCCAATGATCACTAGCTCGTTAATTACCTAATCTTTGACAAGTTATAGATTAAACCCCAAAGCCCAAGCTGGGTTTGCTCTCCTCTTTTGGCGGCTGCTTCTCCCCCCCTTAATAGTCAAGATGTCTACTAAGAGAACGCAAGCTGAATTTTGGGCTCTTTCCCGTCGCCAAGCTTCTCTAGGAATTAACTGTTTATATTGGCTGTTGTTCCGGTCAGAGACTTGAGTGGTGATGTTAATATGGACATTTATTCTAAAGAATTAATTCAGTAGAAAGGGTCAATCAGGGGAGCTCGCTCCTGTCTTTTGCGTTCTTTTCCTCCTCACACTGTAATGTTTCCTTCTGTCGAAAAAAAAACTAAAAAACCTAAAACAGTGGACACAGGAATTTTAAGCCATACCTTAAAATGAATACAATTTAATAACACCATGATAAGTCTAAAATAAATATATTTAAATATTAATTATATTTATAAATAATTAAATTAGCACTCTGCTACGCCTCACAAATATATAAAATTCTACAAACATTTCCCCGCCTGCTATGGTTAGTGTCATATATTAGCAGGTAACACAACTTATGTAATTTAATTGTATCAGCTATTTTGTATGTATTTTCTTACGACGTTGGTATAAATTATTATGTATCACATCGAATTCTTTTCCTAAGGAAATCTCTTCTAATAAACTTCAGCAGTTAAATACAATAACCCCTTAACCGTGACAGTATCTTGTTCTGTGGTCTAGTGTACGAAGGTATTGGTACAATTGTGATTCATTCTTGTAAATCCCTTCCGGAGTATATGAAACCCCTACGGGAGATGACTTTTCTCTTGTTCATTTGTTATTGTTTTTCTAATCGAAAAACAGTTTTTATTACCACAAGCGTATGAATTTAGCGGTTCAGCTAAGAAAAGGAAGCATGCTAGATTTTGTTATCGACTATTTCTTTATTCTATTGGCACCTCCTGTCGTTTACACGGAGTCCCATCCTTCACTAAATAAACTGTGTACCACATCTGTTGTTAACGTGCCCCTTATGTGGTTTAATTCTCTTTCACGTTAATGATTATTACTTTGTTGTGCCATTCCGCTAAAGCTTGTTCTAATAAATAGCGGATATTTTGCCCCCTTGCGTAGGCTTAAGCCAAGTTACGTCACATTTTGATATCGTACCTGTCGCACTGTGTGTGAATATACCAATAGTCAATCATATTGGAAAATTAACAATATATGTTCTATCTCGGTTCTGCTGTCAACCTGTTTTATTTGCTGATGTGCTCTTCAGCAACACTTTTGTATATGGAGGACTTGGTTACTATAAATTTTTATAAAAACTGACATATGTCTATTTCCCCCTCTCTCTTATGTGCATCAAATGTACGCGGCCATGTTCAGCCCAGTTAGCCTGTAATTGTTGTCTTTGAAACAATCAGAAATTTTATTTGCCAAGCATAAATGTGTTCTTTTCATTTCGTTATCGACATCTGTTTTTAATATTTTAAATAAAACAATCCGTAGGCGGAATTTCAAATGTCCCCTTAGATATAATACAAAATCTGTGCCTGGTTAGACACCTGTTTATTGAATGGTTGTTTACTCAGAGACCTTGTGGTGGTGAGTTTGTATAATTTGGCCTCTGTATCTAAACAACAATTAATCGTGTGGGGGATGGTCACTATATGCGATCCCTTGCAAACGTGTTTCATTTTTCGTTAACAGGTTGTCAATAACGAGAATTAAGCTACAACGCGTATTAATATTTAAATGTATTTTACACCACTGAAATTTCAAACTAAATACATGTCTAGAATATTAAACTTCATAGTTATTAAAATAAAATCTGGCCACTGTGTTGTATCACAAATATTATAAATCTAAACAGAGTATATAATATAAGAGAAAAAACAAGATTAAAATATATAATTCACGACACATTTATAAATTATCATACACCACCTAATTACTTCTCTTCTAAGGAAATTCATCTTTATAACAAAAATACTCCTAAAAATAAGTTAACATAAAATTTAGTCTTCAGACTTAAAATATGCTCAAACTAAGAACCTGCGAGATCTGCTGTTCTTTTTTATTTTGTTCTTTTTAAAAAAAACTTTTATTACAAACTATATGGTAGTTTATGTTAAAACTTAACACTATTATCTTTTAATTTATTGACCATTGTATATGTCGTTCGAATTAACCATTTTTTTTTTTCTCTATCAAATGCCAAAACTACTTTAATACGTAACTAATACTCAAATGGTTGGTAGTCCATTTTGAACTTACTCAATAATGTGGTGATTTCAGTGCCGAGAGGCTTTTAGCTCTAAATAAAAATAACCGGTCTGCATGTCTAGAATAAACCAAAGCAATTCATGTTGTTGTAAAAACAAAAATAGGTCTATCTAAGGCTGTCATTTTTTATTGGCACGTGTCTTTTGTGTTCACAGTCTCGGCAACCTTTGGTTTCCGGTTGATTTGTTGTTTATGGACCTTTTTTTTACTAACAAAATTGGCTCTGTAAGCCACAACGATGATGTTCATATGTTTATAGTAAAATCAGAAATTATACAGATAACCAATTTTAAAATTTACATAATCAACCAAAAGAATCATCTTATTGTAAACAAAAATATTGGCCTGTCTTATGGCCCATCACCGTTTTCTTGGCTGTTGGTTCGCCCGCTACAGCAGCCCGTTTTCTCATTGCAGCAGCCTTGGTTGGTTCTCGTTTTCTTCGGGTTGTATGGGTGTTTATATGGATCCTTTAGCTAAACCTACCTGACCTGATTTTTTCTTGCCGTTTTTACGATACGTGAATTTCACTCGGCCTGTCTAGTTTTTACGCTGTTTAATGTAGTCCTTCTGTGCATCTATTCAACACGCGAATTTATATGTCACTAAGGTCTGTACTTGTCACTTCATTATAATCACGATAGTTTTTCATTTTACCACACTGAAATTGTAAAACATATCTTATCTTTCTGTCTCCATGTATTAATTCCCAGGCCTCTTGCTGTTCTAATTTATCGTCCATTACCATCCTGCTCGAACATTCGCAATCGATGTTACGTTTGGCCATCACTGATCGATCGGTCGATATAAACTTTTCGGTCCTTTGGTTTTTTTTTTTACCTCCGAACCTCCGGTTGACGCGCTGGTGTTTAGGCCTGTCTTTCATTATGTTAGCATATGCCCAGTTACCTCGTAATTTTGCATTGACTATTCTCATTGCCCGTAACTTTTTACCACACCGACTTAGCCTGTGTGGCTTTTTTTTGTTACCCCGCATGTTCCCTTTGTGTCTCTTGTCAGTCGCATAGCAGGCTTCCCTCCCGCACTCCCGCCCAATTATTTCTACTACTTAGGGATACTCTTTTCCTTTCCCGCTGTAGGAATACATGACTAGGTAATCGGCCTACCAATATTTGAAATTGAGATTTGTTCTTCATGTAGTATGGTCTCTAAATATTGAATTTTTCTCGATGTCTGTGAGGAGATATTGTTTCGTGTCATTTCTGTTCGTTTTAACATACACTGTATCAGTTTTTTATCGCGATTGCAACAAACTCATTTACTGTTGTGTTGTATAGCAGAGAACCACAATCCACTATTATCTTTACTTCTAGGACTGTATACTTAGCTTCCTTTTGTTCTTTTTGTTTCCGTCGATAAAGAACTTAACTTATGGGCATCTCGGGCGAGTTTTAAAGTTAATTTTCGTTGATTTATTGATTACACATGTCTCTTGTTTCATTCTTGATAAATCGTCGCCTGTATCTAGACGCGCCGGGCCACGTGTCCATGCATCCATTAATCTAGTAAGCCTATCAGCATCCCACCACTACTTGGTCGCCACATCCTGCATTTGGTAGTCGTTTAGTTGAATTCCTTTGACCGTATCGCATTCGCCAGCTTCCATTCTCGGTTCTGCCTCATTTCTGCTAATCCCCCCCTAAAGCTCGCAAAAAAAAATCCCACCAGGAGTACGACTAGAGTCAATTAGGATTCTCTGCCTCATGCTTCTCCCCTCTATGGAGAAGTTTGTCATGCAAAACTGAAGGCACCGTTCTCCCCCTTACTCCGTCCACTCCCTTCAGATTTAGATCCTCCACGTCCGTAGCGTATAAAATTTGCTTTTTTATAAGCTTTTTATTCCATGTCCACCACATCCCAACTATATACTTGTAGTTCTAAGTTAGAAAGTGCACCAAATTAAGTTACCTTCCTTGTCTTCCGCGTAACTGTCACTCCGGCCAGCCGCCTCCTCGTACATTTTTTGATCCCGGCCGCTGTCCGTCTCGCATAATCACGTACTTTGAATGCGGTCCCGCCCCCTGCTTGCATTTTTTTCTCGCCAGCAGAGGGTAGCATGTTGACTTTTGCTTGCGCATGAGTGGAAAACCACAAATTTCCGCAGGGAAGGTACGGTAACCCTATTTTGGGGCTCCTCCACATTTTCTTGAAACTTCACAATTCTTATAGCGGTGGCTTGGGGTTTGGGGGCTGTTGGACCAGCGTGGGCCCCTCCCTTCCCGATGGCGAGTTATTGTACTAAATAATTGTTTTCTTAAAGACACGGCCGCCCTGGAAACCCCTATGTGCCTTAACAAATAGCAATTTTCCTCACTGTAGGTGTACGCCACATAATTTCAATATCTAACCGCCCGCACATTTCAGATATAACAAAGCAATCACTCATTATAATGTCCCCCCTGTACAATAAAACAATCGCTGGTCTATCAAGGACGAAGAATGTTTGTGTTGTTATTGGAGTTGTCTTTCAGCAAAATTTGCGATAGCTGATGTTGTTTATAGGACTTATAAAAAAAAAACTTGCTCTGTGACAAGCGAAGGGATGTTCATCTATGTTCGTGTAGTTCTGTGAAAGGACTATGTCCAGGTTTTAGCACAGCAATTCCCTAAATTTAAAATACAATTTCACCAAAGTGGAGTGCGATACTGTTCTCGTAAAAAAATTAAGCGCCTGTTGGTGGCCATGCCACTGTTTTACCTCTTTGTGGCGTCTGTGGTGTCTTCCTTTTCCTTCGTATGATCTGCTATGCGCTCACTGTTTTGGGTTGTGTACGCATTTCTTTTGAGCTTATGAGAGTGCTGTGGTCCCCTTTTTTTTCCCCCTCCATGCGACGAATCTGTGTTCCAATCCAACTCCCCGGTGCTTCCCCCCGGCTCTGCTCGAGAGAAGACGCTCCTGAATTTCTTGCAAAAAGTCGCGATATTTAATTTTGAAAACCACTACCATCCGCCGGACCCAATGATACAAGGGGTGGACTCCACCTTATAAAATGAAAAACTATCCCCCATAAATTGACGATGATTTCTCTCGTATTGTCTTCGGATAATTTTTTTTTTGAAATTCATCATTTCGCCTGTATTTCTAGGAAATTTCCGATATCATTCCTTTGATGATTGAAAACACCGTAATTTGTTGAGCAATTTGTCCGCCAACTGCCACGGATGGTGTCGAGCTCCGCGTCCTCCTCGTCATTTTGACATTGTCGAAATCCAATTTCAGTGAATCTAATCGAGAAATCCTCGTATTTGGCGCAATTACGTTCGTCGGTATTTTCACACAGCAACCCGCACCGAGTTGGGCACCCTCCGTCTGCGCACATTCGGCGTCCAGTTTTCGCAATTAATTTCCCCCGAAAATTAGCGTTACGATAAACCTGACGGTATTTGCTTGGCCTTTCGTAAGGGCCGGAACAATCCGGCGTATAGACTCTAATGTGTCGACGTTCGTTCTGCTTCTTGCCTCGTAAAAGGGACTAAATCGTGCTCGGCTGATCGGGTTCGGCTCGGATCGAACGGCTATCCGTTCTCCTCCTCCTCAGTCATGTGCTGTTGTGCTATGGCCTTTTAAGTCTAAAAAAGAAACGCCTTTGCATTACCTGATCAGTCCCCCTTTTGCAGTCGTCCACAGGCTTTTAAATGCCAAAGGCCTCATACATTATTCCCCCCACGGAATAACAACACCAGACCTTCTCTTAACCCACGCGTCCTCCCACCGAGACGCTGTGATTCGCCTTTATTTATATGTGGCACTATGTCCCTGCACGGCAGCCCAAATACTTGATAGATCTACACCCACCACAACAACACAAATAAATCCCAAGTCCCAAAAACTAAAACCACCAGGTCGGATAAGCACGGGCTCTGCCTGCTATCTTGGCTCCGGTAAGATTTTTGCCATGCGCACTGCACGACCATTCTCCCCCTCCCTCCACTCCTACCCTTTCGCCTCGCCCGTTCATACATCCATCCTTTGGCCTAGCATTAATCCCCCTTTAAGATGCTTGCTCCCCACATGTCCCCCAGACCCCAACCCGACATTTTTTTTTTTCAAAAAAAAGCTCCCCAAAATAATACTACTTAACCCTCCGCTTTCCTCCGCTGCACTGGAAATGACCGGAGCCGCATCTCGGATTGGCTGCGCTCAAGCCAATCACAGACGCGGGACTGCCGGTCCCGCCTCTCTGCTGTGCATTCTCGCAAAACAGGGTAGGGGCCAGGCAGCATCGGCGGAGGAGGAAGGACGGGAGGTGTAAGTTAAGAGTTTGGGGGGGGCTTTCGAACTAAAAAAAAAATGTTATGCGATTCGGCGGCTGGGGGACATGGGGGAGCAAGCATATTAAAAAAATCAAGTTTTAGGGTGGAACCATACCCCTTTAATTATATTGATAAATAAATTAAAAAATTAGCCCTTTTATTCTCACAAAAATATATAAAAACTACAAGACATGTATGTCATAAAGAGGAACACAAAAAATATTAAAAATATACGAATTTTTTTTCTGGTTATAAAATTATCTGCAACCAACCTAATTATTTCCCTATAAGGAAACATCTTTTCTAATAAAAAATAAGCTAAAAAAAATTATTAAAAATTAAAAGATTTGTTCTTCAGATTTCAAATTATTGTAAATAGAGATATATATAGAACTATGGAGATATTTTCTGTTCATTTTGTTCTGTTTTTAAAAAAAGTTTTTATACAAACTATAATGTAGTTTAAGAAAAACAATTACACTATTATCTTTACTTCTATTGACTGTGTAATGTGTCTAAATAACTGTTAACATAGTGCAAGCTTACGTTTAATCCTTATTAATGATCAACTTTTGGTATCCTAACGCTTAAAATAGCGATTTTTCTTCCCTGAGGCTTTAGCCACATAATAATAACCTGTCTGCATTTAGAATATACCAAAGCAATCATGTTGTAAAATAAAAATATATGTCTATCTAGGCCTCACCTGTTTTATTGGATATTGTCATCTTCAGCAACTTTGGTAGTGTGTTTGATATCGGACCTTATAAAAAAATAATCTTAAGTCACAACAACGGATGTTCATACGTTAATAGTAAAATCGAAATTAAAAGCTAAACAATTTATTAATTTACAATAAACCAAAGAATCATATATTGTAAACAAAATATGTGCCTGTCTAGGCATCACCTGTTTTTATTGGATGTTGTTGTCCTTCATAGACCTTTTGGTGTGATGTTGGGTTGTGATAGATAGTGGGCTAAGAGGTGTATAGGAACGCCCAGAGTGTAAGGTGTTAAAACAGCCAAAGCTGGGGGTCATTCAGAAACCTGCAACCCACAGAGCCGAGAAAATCCCCACTAGCCAAGAGGCGAAGGCTCTAAAAGAATTGAAAAAAAAATTTTTTTTTCTCAGAGGAGCCCTTAAAAATTTGTGGATATTCCAGGACTGGGCCTTTGTCAAAAGAAGTAGAAGGGAAAAGAAACGAACACGAATACCAACGTGAAGATGAAGGGGAAAAAAAGCCCAAGACAGGAGGAAGAACATGGTTATCCCATATGTAGCCCAGGGGTCTCCGAGAAATTAAGAAAGAATTTCAAAAGAAACATCGTATCCCCTGTCTGCTTTAACCGAAACCAAACAACACTGAGGGCAAGCAATTGGGTACATTCCCAAAAGGGAACACCCAATCCAAAAACACCATAAGAAAAGCGACATGCATATATGCAGTGCGATGCAGTGAAGAATGCTCTGATTTGTATGTTGGGGGAGACCAAACAGGCAAACTGCATCAACGTATGGCCCAGCACAGAAGAGCCAAAAAAAAAAATTCCTCGGGGTCAGGGACTCAGCCGTGTATCGGCATCTTAAGGAAAAGGACATTACCTTTGAAGATTGTTTAATGTTAAACATTGACTGGCGAAGGAAAGTGACTGGTTCAAGAGAGGTGTTAAGGAGGCCATTTATGTGAAAATAAAGAAGAAAGAAAAAGAAAACCAAGGCCTAAAATAGAGGTAGGGGGGGTGGGGGGGTTCGACACCACTGTCTGCCATGTTAACAATCTGTTTCTAACACCTTACTCTGGGGCGTCCTATAAAACACATCTTCGCAACTATCTAATACAAACATTAAAACACTGGGCTTGTGATATGCTTAATTGGGATTTTCAGGGTACATAATTGCCACAGCTTCTTGTAACAAGTCATCTGAAGTGATAAAGGCCAGCGGATTGGACTAGCGAAACTCTTTAATCAAGAACTTATTTCAAGTCCAGTTTGATCTAGTGAATACAACCAGATACATCAATAGCATTGTTGAGATGCCCATGGACTGACAGGGGGCCCACCCAGCACAGTAGCAGACACACCCCAGGAGTACCAAGCTTGCAGAGGGGGCTGCCTTGCAAAGAAACAGAGCTGAATTTTGGGGGAAAAAAAACAGGTTTAGGGAGGGGGTGTGGGGGGAATGTCGTGAAACTTTCATTAGGAAAAAAAAAAAAAACGTTTTTCCACAGTGGAGATGACCCTTTAATCCCTTATTAATGATTAACTTTTGGTATCCTAAAGCTTAAAATATTGATTTTTTCTTCCATGATGCTTTAGCCAACATAAAAAAAAACCTGTCATGCACATTTAGAATATACCAAAGCAATCATGTTGTATAAGTAAAACATATATGTCAATCTAGGCCTCACTGTTTTATTGGATATTGTCTCTTTAGCACCCTTGGTAGTGATGTGTATATGGACTATATAAAAAAAATAGAAAATTAATCTGTAAAAGTCACCAATGACGGGATGTTCATTATATTAATTGTTAAAATCAGAAATTAAAGAATAAAACTATTTTTTAATTTAGAATAACCAAAGCAATCAAATTGTAAAACAACATATGTGCCTGTCTAGGCATCACCTGTTTTATGGATGTTGTTCCTTCAGAGACCTTTGGTGGTGTGTTGTATATGACCTTATCTAAAAATTAAAATGAATCTGAATTACATCTGATTAATGTTCCTACTTTTAATAGTAAAACAGGAATTAAGAAAAGTCTAAAATAATCCAATTTATTTCACACCTAATAAACCATATGTATAAAAATTTTTTAAATTTTTCAGAAAAAATATTTATATCAGTAATAATGAACAATGCACTTTTGACTTTTCACAAAAATAAAACTACAACATGAGTGCTACTATAAGAGAACACAACATATAAAAATAGAATTTTTTTCCCGGGATATAAATATCTGCACCACAACCTATTATTTCCTTAGGAACAAACTCTTTTCTAATAAAAAATAGCTAAAATAATTAAAATTAGATTTTGTTCTTCAGATTTCAAATATTGTAATATATAGGAACTATGGGAGATCATTTTCTGTTCATTTGTTGTTTATAATTGTTTTTATACAAATTATAGTGTAGTTTAAGAAAAAACAATGTACCAGTTATCTGTACTTCTGTTTGAATGTGTTTAATTTTGTGTATAAAATAAATGTTAACTAGAGATGTCCGAACTTCGCAAAATCCGGTCCGCTCAAGGATCCGCGAATTTTCGAAAAAATTCAAAAATTCGAAAATCCGAGAACGGACCCATTAAAATGAAAAATATTCTCTAAATTACGAGATTTCTCGTATTTTCGAAAATTTTTGAAAATACGCGAAATCTCGTAATTTCGAAAATTTTAGAAAATATGAGTAATCCTCGTAATTTCGAAAATTTTTGAAAATACGTACTTTCGAAAATACGTGAAATCATTGTAATTTTGAAAATGTTCGAAAATACGAAAAATCCGTGGTTCGGAAGTTCGGAAGGCAGAAAATCCGGAAAAATCCGCCGTTCCCAAACGGGATAAATCCGCGGCGGATCCAGGTTCGGATCCACGAACTGGCCATCCCTACTGTTAACATCATGCAAGCTTACGTTTAATCCTTATTAATGATTAACTTTTGGTATCCTAAAGCGTAAAATATTGATTTTTCTTCCATGTTGCTTTAGCCACATAATAAAATCCTGTCTGCATTTAGAATATACCAAAGCAATCATGTTGTATAATAAACATATATGTCAATCTAGGCCTCATCTGTTTTATTGGATATTGTCTCTTTAGCAACCTTTGGTAGTGATGTTGTATACGGACCTATATAAAAAAAATAAAGTTCATCTGTAAGTCACAATGACGGATGTTCATATATTTAATTGTAAAATCAGAAATTAAAGAATAAACAATTTTTTAATTTAGAATAAACCAAAGCAATCAAATTATAAAACAAAATATGTGCCTGTCTAGGCATCACCTGTTTTATTGGATGTTGTTCCTTCAGAGACCTTTGGTGGTGATGTTGTATATGGACCTCTTATTTCACACCACTGAAATTTAACAACAAATATATATCTATAAATAAATTAAAATTAGCCCTCTTATAGGCCATGGCTCAATCTACAAAATGGCACGCTATTATGATATAGTGGACAAAGATCACCAGAAAATGATATACATTCAAAGACTTGGTCTCCAAGACAGAAGGTCCCACAAATGCTATCATATTTTCTACTACCCAAAAACAAACACAAAGCCAATACCATAACCCAGGAATGGGATATTCCCGCAACTAACACAATTTGAAGTTCTTATATTTTACCAAGGACCCAGTAGGAAGGGTATTATATCCTCATAACAAATTCTTAATCCTATCCCACCAGTACCCCATTCCAACACAAATATATGGAGAATGGGAGAAGGCCCAGAGAGCCCCCAATTCCCCTAGATACGGGGGTAATAAAAAATATGGGAAAAACACCGCTAAAACTTCAACTCCATACGATACATAAATAAGAGAATGGATATAAGAGTTCTTCACTGGTACTACACCGCCAGAGAACAACACATTGCCATTAACCCTTAAATGGCCAATACATGCTGGAGGATGCAACTCTGCAACTGGCCAACTTGTTACATATTTACTGGTCCTGCCATCACTCTCAAACTTCCTGGTCAGAGGTATGACACACTGGTGAAAACTCTTGATGGGACGGCCAAGACATCTTTCCCCCACACAGTATGCTTAATGCCCACACAATGATTTATCGAAAAACAACAAGAACAGCAATACTTAAAAACACATCCTCACAGCGGCCCCAAATGGCCTGATTCCCAAACATTGGAAGCAAACTTTCACTCCCTCAGCCAGGCAGAACTATAGGTAGATTAGAATTAATGATGTTCAAGGTCATGGAGCACATGACAGCACAACTTTAGAACAAACTAGACAAATTCCAAACCATATACTGGTACCCACATGGTCGAATTTATATGGAGCTACACCCTCGAGAAAACAACCAATTCAACAACAAACGGACAATGTAGCTTGATAGTTCGGAAGCCAAGGGGGAAAGTACCCCAGTGGGGCCTTGGGGCCAGCACGGGTCCCCCCGGGGGCAGGAGGCGGGCAGCCATACATTAAGACAGCCATTTGTAAAGAGTCGAGTACCTAAGTAGAGTTCCTAATTTCTTTTTAAATTTCTTTGGATGATTTTTTCTCTTTACTTTCACAAATATATAAACTTACACAGGGTATGTCATATAACGAGGACACAAAAAATTTAAAATATAGATTTTTTTTACGGTTATAATTATCTGCACCAACCTAATGATTTCCTTAAGGACTCTTTTCTAATAAAAATAGCTAAAAATAATAAATAGATTGTTTCAGATTTAAATATGAATATATGAACTATGGAGAATCTTTATGTTCATTTTTGTTGTTGTTTTAAAAAAAATTTTAACAAACTATATAGTTTAAGACAACAAACATATTATCTTTTACTCATTGATGTGTTGTAATGTGTTCTAAATAAACTGTAAACATTTAGTGCAAGCTTACGTTTTAATCCTTATTAATGATCAACTTTGGTATCCTAACGGCTTAAAAATAGGATTTTTTCCTGAGGCTTTAGCCACATTAAATATAAAACCTGTCGCATTAAAAATATACCAAAAGCAATATTTGCGTAAATAAAAATATATGTTATCTAGGCCTCACTGTTTTTATTTGGATTTGTCTCTTCAGCAACCTTGGTGTGATGTTGTATATGGAACCTATATGAAACAAATTAAAATAATCTGTAAGTACATGACCAGATGTTAGTTACTATTTAATACAGTAAATCAGGAAATTTAAAAGGATACTATTTTTCATATTATATTAGAATAAAAAACCAAAGCAATCATATTGTTAAAACAAAATATGTTGCGTCTAGGCATCACCTGTTTTATTGGATGTTGTTCCTTCAGAGACCTTTGGTGGTGATGTGTGTTGTTATGGACCTTTATTTAAAAAAAAAAAAATGAAAATTATCTGTAATTACACTGATAATGTTCCTAGTTTTAATGTAAAAAAGCCTAATAAAAAATTTATTTTCACCACCACTGAAAATTTAAAACAAATACATTCAATATTTAATAATTTATAACTAAAATAATATTAGCACTCTTTATTTCACAAATATATAAAATTACAAAAGTATGACTTTATAGAGAAACACAAAAATTAAAAATATATTTTTGGGGGGGCGGTCGCACAACTAAAGCACTCTGGCTCAGGGACAAGAAACCTTGATATTATATGCGATACCTCACCAGCTTTTACCACCAAAAAGCACATAACAGCAAACAATATGCTTCCTAAGCGTACCCAGAAGGAAATGAAGGGCGAAAGTGGGATTTGTTGACAAGACCGGACGGTACATGGAAAACCCTAAACCCCGGCAGTCTCTCTTACCAGAAAGGACCTGGATAAATTATACAATGATTTTAGAAAAAAAAATCAAATAGCTCACCAGGCCACCATTTCAGAGAGTTTTTTAAACAGGACTTTCCTCACTAGGTGACAGAGTGGCGGAAATTGAGAGCCTTGCAAAGCCACATGGCGGAGATTGCCACACAGCTAGAAAAGCGACACATATGAAAATCTGTCCCAGCTGCTGCACTACAATCAGCCACAAGAAGACTCTGAGAACAGAAATAAAGGGCCGAACCTCCGATGAGAGGTATCCCAGAGGAGGTGCTTGATCTGGTGCATCCTGGGTCATTATTGGGACAGCTTATTCCACCTTATGGCCCTCAAATCCAGATCGGAAACCTTCTACTGGACAGAGCCCACAGGGGCCCTGAGACCCATACCGGGACATAATGATCCACCAAGGTATGTGATAGTTAAGTTACACTATACACAATGAAGGAACTGATCACTAAAGCCTCACAGACTACAAAGCTTGCAGAAGGCGGCTACACAATTCAGATATACCAGGACATATCACCCCGCACACTCTGTACTAAACAAGGATGATGAGACCAGTCCTGCAAATACTAAAGGACAAAGGCCTAAAATATCATGGGGGTTCCCATTCGCCTGATGGTACAAAACATAACGGTTCGAACAGGTCTCCATTGCAAACCCAGAAGAAGATGGCAATTGTTCTACTCAAAAGACTGGTCGGGTGACCACGACCTGCACAAATCAAAGCACCAAATCCCAACGGATCCTTCCACCCAAAAGATGAGTGGACGGAAGTACACCGGGTCAAGCTCCCCTAGAAGCGCAACTCCACCAGCCAGGCTTGCAGAGAGCCTACCTCACCATTCTCCCTTCCCACTGAGATGCCAGCTCCGGACAGGGAGACCTCCGTTCTTCAAATATAACTTGTCCTCCTCAAATCATGCCCTGTTCCCCCTATTCTCAGGCCCATGGCTGCCCTAAAGCAGGGACCAAGAAAGGAATAACCTCAGCCAAAACAAGGAGAAGGCCCATATAAAAAAAATAATCGTCCTCTTTTAACAGCCAGAGGCCCATCCATACTTACTTGGCTTGTCGAAGGGGGGACTCTAACTTGCGAAAGCCAGAGGATAGGCCCTAACGCCGTAAATGCCCCCCTCGACAAACACCCTCCCGACGGGCTAAGAAGCATAGACCTTACAATTATGGCCAAGTAAAATTTCCCACGAAGGAGTGGATAAACCACCCGTTGCTCACTGGCCTGATCCAGGATGATCCGGCAAACGATGACATTGTAAGGCGGATGGGGGGGGAAAAGACTTGAGGGGCCTGGGAACAAATTTTTTGTGAGGGCCTGCTTTGTTCCCCTAAAACATTGTTTTTTGTTTTTTTTCACACTCGCAATATCCGAACGGATGCAAACCGTTTTTGCCCCTATGCAAAGGGGTCCCGCCCCGTATACAAACCATGGGGGCGGACAACTCCCAAGCTCGGGGAGGAAGATATTAACTGCTTACAGAATCACAAAAAAAAAAAAAAAAAAGTTCCGTGACACTCTATTTCTATTCCCCACTATGGGCCCTTAAAGGCTCGGTCCACTACTAAACATTCTAGGAGGCCCAGGGACATTATTTATCACTTACCAAACCAAAAAGGGGAGAAGAGATTTAAAAATCCTCCATATGTTGGAGTTCAAAGGTAATATGGTATATTGTATCTAAGTAAAAGGTTTTAACACAATGTTTTAATGTTTTGGAGTGTTCATCCGTGCTTTGATCCCAAACAGATAAGGAGGCCTCCAGTAGAACTCTGACACCCCATAATAGCCTTCCCATTCAACCCACTTTACACAGATCCCTCCCCTCCTTATTCAATTCCTACGCACCAAAAATCCAGAGTCGACTGGGGGATCACAGTATAGCTCATACGATACTACCACCCCCTAAACTCAGATAGGGAACAACCTACCTGCCACATATTTCATAGCACATTTAAGCCCACTAAGAAAACACTGGCCCACCAATAACTAGGGGAAGCAGTCAGAGCCAAAAACCAAATCAAAACTGCAACACGACCAAGAGATTTGACAATAGAGCAGTCAGACACCAGAAACTAGGGCACCCACTCTAAGGACAGGAGCAAAACAAATGATCAAGACAATCAGGGTTGGAGTTGGTGGATGTTGTGCATGTTATAATAAAGGATCCCTTTTTTTATTGAGGTGTTTTTTGTGGTGTTTCGTAATATTGACACAAAAAATCCCCCCTTACCTGCTGCTAGCAACGGGTGATTGTATATCTCATACCTTTACTTTGATATATTTGGGGAGCACATACCTCCATACCGATACCCTAACTACAGCTCCCACCTTACAACGATAAACCCCTATTCAAACAATCAATCATTAAATACCAAGGTACCGTAATAAACAGACCGATGGATACAACAATACTGTGTCTAAGAGATACGGGCAATTGAAACCATACCCCCCCTCCCTTTTTGTTTCCCGTTTTGTATTTTCTTTTCTCATATTTAATTGGTGTGCAATAAAAAAAGTTTTGATTGTCTAACAAGGGGGACCCCCTACAACCCATCATTGCCAGCCCAAACTGGACTCTTCTTACCCCCTCTCATTGCCCCACTGGTCTACCTTCCCTCCTAGGGGAACAAAAAGGACTCTTTTGGCTTTGCCTAACCCCCCCTCCATTGCTGCTTCCTTTCATCCCCAACAACCTCCTTGGTCTGCCAACATCATCCACTGTTTAAGCCAATGACCGCTTCCCAGGTTCTTTAGCTTCTTATGAATATATCAAGTTCCCATAAGTAGTGTGCTTGCCCATCAGGGCATATCCACCCTCTAGTGGCAGTTACCCACTACATAAGTTAAAGTTGAGTTACCTAAATGGCTTATTAATTACGAAAACCTCCTCTTATTTTATTTAATTTTTCAATGTCTGGCATTTCATATTCTTGTTACACTATGCTATAAAAAGTTATGTTTTTATGTTTTTGGTATTACAACCAGCTGTGCTCCAGGACTCTCCTCCGTCTGTCCACTCCCTTTTGCTTTCAACTTAGACACCACAAAACTTCATATCTTTCCACGCCAATCTCTACAGAAATAATCCACGGGGTGTAGAAGACACCAGCTCCCCCAACAGGGAACCAGTCCACTCAAGGAAGCGTAGAGTGGCCTATCACTGTATGGACCACCAACATGGACCAATAAAAACTACCACAACTATCCAATTCTCAGCCACAATGGGGTTAAAGGGCTCAACAGTCCCACCAAGAGAACCTAGTTATTTAAACAGTAGAATGAAAATTTGCTCACATACTCATATTTCTGGGGGACCAGAAAATCACATTATTTTAGTCAGAGAGGGTACTGGGTGTTGTTATCGGTTTTTAGGGTTTGAATGAGGTGAGTTAGTGTGGTTGTAAACAATTAATACAAAAACAATACTTTGCCTCCCAAACACCTCCAAAAAAGGGGTGTGTGGTGGATTCCTACACCAATAACATACCCTTTACATAATGAATCCGTATTAGAGATCCTGATGGTGCTGACTCATCCTTACAGGATTGCATTCAGAAAACCAAGGATCAATAGTAACATATACTCCCCAAACACAGGGACCAGGAGCTTTCAGGAGCTTTTCAGGCGGCTATTTTCCAGCGACCAAGGACTCACGGCCCTAGATAAAACTCACTACAACACTAGACTCTTCAAAGAGAAGTAGATGAAGTCCTTCAAACACCTTTAAACCGGGGAAAGCAACCAGGTCCAGATGGCTTCACCACCACATCCTATAAAACTTTTCCATAAGATATAACTGCCCAATTCGTATCACCTTCAAATTCCATACTCGACCAAAAAAGCACAACGCTTCCACCTGACATTGATGGAAGCGGAATATAGGGGTTATCCCAAAAGAAGGGAAAAGGACTCCACTAGTTGCGGAACAAACTGTAGGCCCAATTTCCCTATAAATTCGGACCAAAACTGTTTACAAAAATGATAGCTAACAGGCTTCTAAAATCTTAACTTCCCTCCAGGAACATACAAGACCAAATGGATTATTCGGGGTAGGGGACCAGGAAGACAATAGGCACAATATCGTACAGGCCTCGTTATCTATAACTTACACGCTAAAAATCATCATATGCTACTCCAAAACACTCTATCTCTATGGATGCCGAAAAGGAATTCATGAAATACATTAGTACAATTCCGTTATCATGGCCCCTTCATGGACAGCCATAGACAACCTTTCATTCATTTACCCGACGCACCAAAAATTTCTAAATGGGTATTCTCCCACCACTCTCAATATAAAAAAAACGGGCACGTGTCAAGGGCTGCCCCCCTTGGCCATTGATCTGTCACGTCTTGCATTGGAACCACTAGCCACACATCAGGAAACCACCCTAAGATAAGCGGGCCGGTACAGATAAGGAAAAGACGGAATACAAAATAGCTCTATTTCACGGACGAACACCTGTTCCTATCTCTAAACTACAAACATCTCTAACCATTTCTTGCCCGAGAACTACAGCTATTTGGTGACCTTTCAGATTCCAAAAAATTAATTATTCCAAATTGTAATACACCCATTTAGGCCCCCCAAACATCAAATGTTTACAAATCAACTTGGCCTCAATGGAACTATTCAACTCACTTACCTGGGGAGATTAAATATGCTCCGATTCCCGCAAAAAACTCTACAATATGAAATACCCCCCATTAATCAGAAACTACTCTCCAATATCAATCTATGGAAAACATACAAAAATATACTCTGATTGGTAAAATCACCAAGTATCAAAATGATGACATACCGACTGCTTTAACCATTCAGAATCCCTACAATTGCACTCAAATACTGCCAGACGAAACAATACTCAATTAAAAATCACCAAAAATTTTCATATCAGGAACGGGATATAAGAAAAACAATTACCCACTATATCTTACTTCTATGAACTGGTGTGTAAGTGTCTTCGAAATAATGTTAACATCGTGACAAACAGTTTCAATACTTATTAATGATCAACTTTTGGTATCTGAAGCTTAATGAAATAGGTCTTTTTCTTCCCTGAAGTTTAGCACAAATCATAATGAAAAACACTGTCGGCCATTATTAGCAATAAACAAAAGCAATCATTTGTTAAAATAAAAATACTATGATCTAGGCCTCACCTGTTTATGGATTGTGGTCTCTTCAGAACCTCTTGGTAGTGATTGTATATGGACTATATGAAAAAAAATTTGAAAAATAATCGTAAGTCACAATGATGTATGTTCATACATTAATAGTTAAAATCAGAAATTAAAGGATAAACCTAATTTTTTAATTTAGAATAAAACCAAAAGGCCCAAATCAAATTGTAAAACCCAAAAATATGTGCCTGTCTTAGGCATCAACCGTTTATTGGGATGTTGTTCCTTCAGGAGACCTGGGGCTAAGTGATGTTGTATATGGACCCATTTATCTAAAGAAGTAAAAAATGAATTGAAATTACACTGATTTAATTGTCCTCTTTTTAATAAGTAAAACAGGCATTTAGCAAAGCCTAATAATACAAAAATTATCTGCCACCAAACCTATTCATCTTCCCCCTCTAAGCCGCAAACCATCCTTCGTTCCTCACTCACATAAAAAATAGCTAAAAATAATTAAAAATTTAAGATTGTTCTTTCGATTTCAAAATATTTGTAATAATAGACTAGGGAGAATATGTTCTGTTTGAAAAAACAATATTTTATACAAAACTATAAGGTCGTTTAAGAAAAAACAATACACTATTATCTTTTACTTTCTATGACTGTGTAATTGTGTCTAAATCACTGGTAAAACAAAATATGTGCCTGTCTAGGCATCACCTGTTTTCTTGGATGTTGTTCCTTCAGAGACCTTTGGTGGTGATGTTGTATATGGACCTTTATCTAAAAATTAAAATGAATCTGAATTACACTGATTAATGTTCCTACTTTTAATAGTAAAACAGGAATTTGAGAAAAGCCTAATAATACAATTTATTTCACACCACTGAAATTTTAAACAAATATATTTCTATATTTATAAATAAATTAAAATTAGCACTCTTTACTTTCACAAATATATAAACTTACAACATGTATGTCATTATAAGAGAACACAAAATATTAAAATATAGATTTTTTTTTCAGTTATAGATTATCTGCACCAACCTAATTATTTCCCTCTAAGGAACATCTTTTCTAATAAAAATAGCTAAAAATAATTAAAATTAAGATTTGTTCTTCAGATTTCAAATATTGTAATATATAGAACTATGGAGATATTTTCTGTTCATTTTGTTCTGTTTTTTAATTTTTTTTTATACAAATTATAGTGTAGTTTAAGAAAAACAATTACACTAATAATGGGTCCGCTCTCGGGACTTTTCGATTTTTGAATTTTTTTGAAATTCGCGGATCCTTGAGCGGACCGGATTTTGCGAAGTTCGGACATCTCTAGTTAACAGTTATTTAGACACTTACACAGTCAAAAAAGTAAAGATAATAGTTAATTGTTTTCTTAAACTACACTATATTTGTATAAAAAAAAATTAATAAAACAAACAATAAACAGAAAATATCTCCATAGTTCTATAATACAATATTTGAAATCTAAAGAACAATCTTAATTTTAATTATTTTTAGCTATTTTTATTAGAAAAGATGTTCCTTAGAGGGAAATAATTAGGTTGGTGCAGATAATTTATAACCGTGGAAAAAATCTATATTTTATATATTTGTGTTCTCTTATATGACATACATGTTGTGTTTATATATTTGTAATGTAAAGAGTGCTAATTTTAATTTTTTATAAATATAGAAATATATTTGTTTAAATTTTCAGTGGTGTGAAATAATTGTATTATTAGGCTTTTCTCAAATTCCTGTTTTACCTATTAAAAGTAGGAACATTAATCGCAGTGTATTTCATTTCATTTTATTTTCGATAATGGTAGGGT
>JAACNH010000167.1:82073-146394 GCA_019447015.1 Hymenochirus boettgeri | reverse complement strand
GTGCTGAGTGTGTGGTGTGTGTGGTGTAGAATCGACCAGACAAGCAAGTCCCGACGGATCCTCTCACACTGTCTGCGCATGCACTAAAGGAAACCGCGCGTCGGACATTTTACAATGCAGCAGTCAATGAAAGTGGGCGGACCTGCACCTCAACACAGCGTCTGGGACAAACTCATTGATTTCTCCTAAACTACTGCCTCACAGACACAGGATCTGCGGTACCATTTCCACCTTACACATATCTTCCTTACAACCACGAGTAACCTTTTAGCAGTGGAGATACCTTTTAAAACGTAAGCTTGCATGATGTTAACAGTAGGGATGGCCGGTTGTGGATCGGACCCGGATCCACCGCGGATTTATCCCGTTTGGCGAACGGCGGATTTTTCGGATTTTCGGGCCTTCCGAACTTCCGAACCCGGATTTTCTCGTATTTTCAAAATTTTCAAAATTACAGGATTTCACGTATTTTCGAAAGTACGTATTTTCAAAAATTTTCAAATTAAGGATTACTCATTATTTTCAAAATGTTCGAAAATTACGAGATTTCGCGGTCCGCTCTCGGATTTTCGAAATTTTTTCAAATTCCGGATCCTTGAGTCGGACCGGATTTTGCGAAGTTCGGACATCTCTAGTTAACAGTTATTTAGACACATTACACAGTCAAAAGAAGTAAAGGATAATAGTGTTAAAATTAAAAATATTCTCGAAATTACGAGATTTCTCGTATTTTCGAAAATTTTTGAAAATACGCGAAATCTCGTAATTTCGAAAATTTTAGAAAATATGAGTAATCCTTGTAATTTCGAAAATTTTTGAAAATACGTACTTTCGAAAATACGTGAAATCATTGTAATTTTGAAAATTTTCGAAAATACGAGAAATCCGTGGTTCGGAAGTTCGGAAGGCGGAAAATCCAGAAAATCCGGAAAAATCCGCCGTTCGCAAACGGGATAAATCCGCGGTGGATCCGGGTCCGGATCCACGAACCGGCCATCCCTACTGTTAACATCATGCAAGCTTACATTTAATCCTTATTAATGATTAACTTTTGGTATCCTAAAGCGTAAAATATTGATTTTTCTTCCATGTTGCTTTAGCCACATAATAAAAACCTGTCTGCATTTAGAATATACCAAAGCAATCATGTTGTATAATAAAAATATATGTCAATCTAGGCCTCACCTGTTTTATTGGATGTTGTCTCTTTAGCAACCTTTGGTAGTGATGTTGTATACGGACCTATATAAAAAAATAAAATTCATCTGTAAGTCACAATGATGGATGTTCATATATTTAATAGTAAAATCAGAAATTAAAGAATAAACTATTTTTTAATTTATAATAAACCAAAGAAATCATATTATAAAACAAAATATGTGCCTGTCTAGGCATCACCTGTTTTATTGGATGTTGTTCCTTCAGAGACCTTTGGTGGTGATGTTGTATATGGACCTTTATTTAAAAAATGAAAATTATTCTGTCAGTCACACTGATTAATGTTCTTTTTTTTAAAAGTAAAACAGGAATTTAAGCAAAACCTAATATTTAAATTTATTGTACACCACTGAAATTTAAAATAAATACATTTAAATATTAATTATAGTTATTAATAAATTAAAACTGGCACTGTTTACTCTCACAAATATATAAACTTACAACAGGTATATCATTATAAGAGAAAACAAAATAATAAAATATATACTTTTCCCACCATTTATACATTATATACACCAACCTAATTACTTCTTTCTAAGAATCATCTTTTATAACAAAAATAGTTAAAATTAAAATTTGTTCTTCAGACTTTAAATATTGTAAAATATAGAACTGTGGAGATCTTTTCTGTTAATTTTGTTCTTTTAAAAAAAAACTTTATACAACTTAATGTAGTTTAAGTAAAACATTCACAGTATTATCTTTACTTTAATTGACTGTGTAATGTGTCTAAATAACCATTATCATAATGCAAGCTTACGTTTAATGTGGCTTTAGCCACATAAAAATAACCTGTCTGCATTTAGAATAAACTTAAGGAATCATGTTGTAAAACAAAAATATGTTTATCTAGGCCTCGCCTGTTTTATTGGATTTTGTCTCTTCAGCAACCTTTGGTAGGGATGTTGTATATGGACCTATATAAAAAAAATTTAACCTGTAAGCCACAACGTTGGATGTTCATACGTTTAATAGTAAAATCAGAAATTAAAGCATAACCAATTTTTAAATTTATAATAAACCAAAGAAATCATATTGTAAAACAAAATATGTGCCTGTCTAGGCATCACCTGTTTTATTGGATGTTGTTCCTTCAGAGACCTTTGGTGGTGATGTTGTATATGGACCTTTATCTAAAAAATTAAAATGAATCTGAATTACACTGATTAATGTTCCTACTTTTAATAGTAAAACAGGAATTTGAGAAAAGTCTAATAATACAATTTATTTCACACCACTGAAATTTAAAACAAATATATCTATAAATAAATTAAAATTAGCCCTCTTATAGGCCATGGCTCAATCTACAAATGGCACGCTATTATGATATAGTGGACAAGATCACCAGAAAATGATATACATTCAAAGACTTGGTCTCCAAGAAGAAGGTCCCACAAATGCTATCATATTTCTACTACCAAATCAAACACAAAGCCAATACCATAACCCAGAATGGGATATTCCCGCAACTAACACAATTTGAAGTTCTTATATTACAAGGACCACGTAGGAAGGGTATTATATCCTCCATATACCAAATTCTTAATACTATCCCACCAGTACCCCATTCCAACACAAATATATGGAGAAATGGGAGAAGGCCCAGAGCGCCCCAATTCCCCTAGATACGTGGGTAAAAATATGGGAAAACACAGCTAAAACTTCACTCCATACGATACATAAAGAGAATGGATATAAGATTCTCCTTCACTGGTACTACACGCCAGAGAAACTACATGCCATTAACCCTAAATTGCCCAATACATGCTGGAGATGCAACTCTGCAACTGGCACATTGTTACATATTTACTGGTCCTGCCCATCACTCTCAAACTACTGGTCAGAGGTATGCACACTGGTGGAAACTCTGATGGGACGGCCAATACATCTTTCCCCCCAACATGTATTGCTTAATGCCCCACACACTGATTTATCGAAAACAGAATCAGCAATACTTAAACACATCCTCACAGCGGCCAAATGCCTGATTCCCAAACACTGGAAGCAAACTTTCACTCCCTCCAGGCCAGAACTTATAGGTAGAATTAATGATGTTCAGGTCATGGAGCACATGACAGCACAACTTTAGAACAAACTAGACAAATTCAAAACCATATGGTACCCATGGTCGAATTATATGGGAGCTACACCCTCGAGAAAACAACAATATCAACAACAAACGACAATGTAGCTTGATAGTTCGGAAGCCAAGGGGAAAAGTAACCCCCAGTGGGGCCTTGGGGGCCAGGCACCGGGTCCTGGGAGCGGCAGGAGGCGGCCAGCCAATACATATAAGACAGCCATTTAAAGGTCAGTACCTAAGATAGATATCCTAATTTCTTTTTAATTTCTTTTGATAATTTTTTTCTCTTTACTTTCACAAATATATAAACCTTACAACTGTATGTCATTATAAGAGGAAACACAAAATATTAAAATATAGATTTTTTTTTCGGTTATAAATTATCTGCACCAACCTAATTATTTCCTTAAGGAACATCTTTTCTAATAAAAATAGCTAAAAATAAATGAAAATTAAGATTTGTTCTTTCAGATTTAAATATTGTAATATATAGAACTATGGAGATCTTCTGTTCATTTTTGTCGTTGTTTTAAAAAAATTTTATACAAAACTATAATGTATTAGAAACAATTACACTATTATCTTTAATTCATTGACTGGTAATGTGTCTAAAAACTGTTAACATTAGTTGCAGTTACGTACCTTATATCAATGGTATCTAACGGCAAATAGCGGTTTCTTCCTGAGCTAGCCACATAAATAACTGGCGGCATTAGAAATATCACAAGCAATCATATTTAAATAAAATTAGTTATCTAGGCCTCACTGTTTTTATGGATATGTCTCTTCAGCAAACCTTGGTGTATGTTGTATATGGACTATGATAAAATAAAACATCTGTAAGTCACATACAGATGTTCATACATTTATAGTAAAATCAGAATTAAAGTCATAACCTATTTATATTAGAATAAACCAAAGCAATCATATTGTAAAACAAAATATGTGCCTGTCTAGGAAATCACCTGTTTTTAGGATGTTGTTCCTTCAGAGACCTTGGTGGTGATGTTGTATATGGACCTTTATTTAAAAAAATGAAAATTAATCTGTAATTACACTGATTAATGTTCCTAGTTTTAATAGTAAAAAGCCTAATAATAAAATTTATTTCACACCACTGAAATTTAAAACAAATACATTCAATATTAAATAAATTATAAACAAATTAATATTAGCACTTTTATTTTCACAAATATATAACTTACAACATGTATGTCATTATAAGAGAACACAAAATATTAAAATATATATTTTTGGGGGGGCGGTCGCACACTAACTGAGCTCTGGCTCAGGGAACAAGAAACCTTGATATTTATATGCGATACCTCCAGCTTTTACCACCAAAAAGCACATACAGCAACCAATATGCTTCCTAAGCGTACCCAGAAGGAATTGAAGGGCGACATGATGGGATTTGTGACAAGACCGGACGGTACATGGAAACCCTAACCCGGCCCAGTCTCCTATTACCAGAAAGGACCTGGATAAATTATACACTGATTTAGAAAAAACAATCAAATCAGCTCACCAGGCCACCATTTCAGAGGTTTAAACAGGAACTTTCCTCACTAGGTGACAGAGTGGCGGAAATTGAGGCCTTGCAAAGCCACATGGCGAAGTATTGCACACAGCTAGAAAGCGACATAACTGAAATTCTGTCCCAGCTGCTGCACTTACAATCAGCACAAGAAGACTCTGAGAACAGAAATAAAAGGCCGAACCCGACTGAGAGGTATCCCAGAGGAGGTGCTTGATCTGGGCCCCTATTTGGAACAGCTATTCCACCTTATGGCCCCTCAACTCCACATCGGAAACCTTCTACTGGACAGAGCCCACAGGGCCCTGAGACCCATACCGGGACCTAATGATCCACCAAGGTATGTGATAGTTAAGTTCCACTACTACACAATGAAGGAACTGATCACTAAAGCCTCACAAGACTACAAAGCTTTGCAGAAGGACGGCTACACAATTCAGATATACCAGGACATATCACCCCGCACTCTGTACTAAACAAGGATGATGAGACCAGTCCTGCAAATACTAAAGGACAAAGGCCTAAAATATAGATGGGGGTTCCCATTCCGCCTGATGGTACAACATAACGGTCGAACGGTCTCCATTGCAAACCCAGAAGATGGCAATGTTCTACTCAAAAGACTGGGTCTGGGTGACCACGACCTGCACAATCAAAGCACCAAATCCCAACGGATCCTTCCACCCAAAGATGAGTGGACGGAAGTACACCGGTCAAGCTCCCCTAGAAGCGCAACTCCACCAGCCAGGCTTCAGAGAGCCCTCTCACCATTCTCCCCTTCCCACTGAGATGCCAGCTCCGGACAGGGAGACCTCCGTTCTTCAAAATATAACTTTGTCCTTCCTCAAATCATGCCCTGTTCCCCCTATTCTCAGGCCATGGCTGCCCTAAAGCAGACAATAAAGGACATAACCTCAGCCACACCAGAGAAGGCCCATATAAAACTAATCGTCCTCTTTTAACAAGCCAGAGGCCCATCCATACTACTTTGGCTTGTCGAAGGGGGACTCTAACTTGCGAAGCCAGAGGATAGGCCCTAACGCCGTAAATGCCCCCCCTCGACCAACACCCTCCCCGAGCTAAGAAGGCATAGACCTCTACAATATATGGCCAAGTCAAATTTCCCCACTGAAGGAGATGGATAACCACCCAGTTGCTCACTGGCCTGATCCAGGATGATCCGGCAAACGATGACATGTAAGGCGGATTGGGGGGGAAAAGACTTGAGGGGCCTGGGACAAATTTTTTGACTGGGCCTGCTTTGTTCCCCTAAAACATTGTTTTTTGTTTTTTTTCACACTCGCAATATCCGAACGGATGCAACCGTTTGCCCCTATGCAAAGGGGTCCCGCCCCGTACAAACCATGGGGGCGGACACTCCCAAGCTCGGGGGAGAGATATTAACTGCTTACAGAATCACAAAAAAAAAAAAGTTCAGTGACACTCTATTTCTATTCTCCCCACTATGGGCCCTTAAAAGGCTCGGTCACTACTTAACATTCTAGGAGGCCCCAGGGACATATTTATCACTACCAACCAAAAGGGGGAGAAGAGATTAAATCCCAATTGTTGAGTTCAAAGTTAATGATGGCTTATATTGTTATCTAAGTAAAATGTTTAATACCACAAATGTTTTAATGTTTGATGTCTCATCCGCTGATTCTGATCCCAAACAGATAAGGAGACCTCCAGTAGAACTCTGACACCCCATAATTAGCCTTCCCATTCAACCCACTTTTACCCAGATCCCCTCCCCCTCCTCTATTCACTTTCCTACGCACCAAAAATCACAGAGTCGACTGGGGGATCACATTATAGCTCATACGATACTACCACCCCCTAAACTCCAGCATAGGGAACAACCTACCTGCCACATATTTCATATGCACATTTAAGCCCACTAAGAAAACACTGCCCCACCAATAACTAGGGAAGCAGTCAGAGCCAAAAAACCAATCAACTGCAACCAAGAGATTTGACAATAGAGCAGTCACACACCAGAACTAGGGCACCCACCTCTAAGGACAGGAGCACAAATGACTCAAGACAATCAGGGTTGGAGTTGGTGGATGTTGCTGTTATATATAAAGGATCCCTTTTTTATTGAGGTTGTTTTTTTGGTGTATTTCGTAATATTGACACAAAAATCTCCCCCTTTACCTGCTGCTAGCAACGGTGATTTGTATATCTCATACCTATGCTACTTTGATATATTTGGGGAGCACCTACCTCCATACCGATACCCTAACTACCAGCTCCCACCTTACAACGATAAACCCCTATTCAAACAATCAATCATTAAATACCAAGGTACCCGTAATACACAGACCGATGGATACAACAATACTGTGTCTAATAGATCACGGGGCAATGGAACCACTACCCCCTCCCTTTTTTGTTCCGTTTTTATTTTCTTTATCTACATATTTAAATCTGGTGTGCAATAAAAAAAGTTTTGATTGTCTAACAAGACCCCCTACACCCCATCATTGCCAGCCCAAACTGGACTCTTCTTACCCCCTCTCTATTGCCCCACTGGTCTACCTTCCCCTCCTAGGGGAACAAAAGACTCTTTTGGCTATCTGCCTAACCCCCTCCATTGCCTGCTTCCTTTCTCCCCCAACAACCTCCTTGGTCTGCAACATCATCACTGTTTAAGCCAATGACAGCTTCACACGGTTCTTAGCTTCTTATGTATATATCAAGTTCCCATAAGTAGTGTCTTGCCCATCAGGCAATCCACCCCCATCTAGTGGCAGTTACCCCACTACATAAGTTAAAGTTAGTTAACCTAAGTGGTATAATTAGAACCACTCCTCTTTATTTATTTTATTTTTCAATGTCTGGCATTTCATATTCTGTTAACATATGCTATAAAAAGTTATGTTTTATGTTTTGTGTATACAACCAGCTGTGCTCCCGGACTCTCCTCCGTGTCCACTCCCTCTTGCTTCAACTAGACAACCACAACTCATCTCTCCACGCCATCTCTACAGAAATATCCACGGGGTGTAGAAGACACCAGCTCCTCCCAACAGGGACCCAGTCCACTCAGAAGGTAAGAGTGCTCTCTCACTATGACCACCAACATGACCAATAAAACTACACAACTATCAATTCTCAGCCACAATGTTAAGGGCCTCAACAGTCCCACCAAGAGACACCTAGTTATTAAACAGTACGAAAAATCCACATACCATATTCTGGGGCTCCAGAAAACTCATTTTATCCAGGGGAAAGAGCGAAGTACTGGGGTAAACAATATAACACCAACTACTTTGCCTCCAACACCTCCAAAAAAGGGTGTGTGGTGATTCTACTACACAAATCATTACCCTTTACATAAGAATCCTGTATTAGAGATCCTGATGGTGCTTGCCTCATCCTTACAGGCTGCATTCAGAAAACAAGGATCACAATAGTAAACATATACTCCCCAACACAGGGACAAGGAGCTTTTCAGGAGCTTTTTCAGGAGCTTTTTCCAGCTACCCAGACTCACGGCCCTAGATATAAACTCACTCAACACACCTATTACCTAAAGAGAAGTAGATGAAGTCCTTAAACACCTTAAACCAGGGAAAGCACCAGGTCCAGATGGCTTCACCACCACATACTATAAAACTTTCCATAAGATATTAACTCCCCAATTCGTATCCACCTTCAATTCCATACTCGACCAAAAAGCAACGCTTCCACCTGACATGCTGGAAGCGAATATAGTGGTTATCCCAAAAGAAGGGAAAGACTCCACATAGTGCGGCAACTGTAGGCCAATTTCCCTAATAAATTCGGACCTAAAACTGTTTACAAAAATATTAGCTAACAGGCTCTCTAAAATCCTTCCCTCCATAACATACAAAGACCAAACTGGATTAATTTCGGGTAGACAGACATCTGACAATATACGCCGTACACTACAGCTCATCTATCATTGCTACTCCACCAAAACACCTATCATTAATCTCTCTATTGATGCCGAAAAGGCAATTCATGAAATACACTTTACTACAATTCAGTTTCACTGGCCCCTTCATGACAGCCATAGACAACCTTTATTCATACCCGACTGCCAAAATTTCAAACATGGGTTATTCTTCCCACACCTTCTCAATAAAAAAACGGCACGTGCCAAGGCTGCCCCCTATTGCCATTGATCTTCACGCTATGCATGGAACCACTAGCCACACATATCAGGAACCACCCTAAGATAAGCGGAGTACAGATAGGAAAAGACGAATACAAAATAGCTCTATTCACGGACGACACACTGTTCACTATCTCTAAACTACAAACATCTCTAACATTTCTCTGCCCAGAACTACAGCTATTTGGTGACCTTTCAGAATTCAAAATTAATTATTCAAAATCTGTAATACTACCCATTTAGGCCCCCCCCAACATCCAAATTGTTACAAATCAACTTTGCCTTCAAATGGAACTATTCACACTTCACTTACCTGGGGATTCAAATCTGCTCCGATCCCGACAAACTCTACAATATGAACTACCCCCCATTAATCAAGAAACTAATCTCCCAACTCAATCTATGGAAAACATACAAAATATCTCTATTTGGTAAAATCAATAAGTATCAAAATGATGACACTACCCAGACTGCTTTACCTATTCAGATCCCTACTAATTGCACTCAAATCTGCAGACATGAAACTACTTCAATCTAAAATCACAAAATTTCTATGGAACGGGATATAAGAAAAACAATTACACTATTATCTTTACTTCTATTGACTGTGTAATGTGTCTAAATAACTGTTAACATCGTACAAACATGTTTAATACTTATTAATGATCAACTTTTGGTATTCTGAAGCTTATAAATAGGTATTTTTCTTCCCTAAGGCTTTAGCCACATAATAAAAACCTGTCGGCATTTAGAATAAACAAAAGCAATCATATTGTAAAATAAAAATATATATCTAGGCCTCACCTGTTTTATTGGATATTGTCTCTTTAGCAACCTTTGGTAGTGATGTTGTATATGGACCTATATGAAAAAAAATTAAAATTAATCTGTAAGTCACAATGATGTATGTTCATACATTTAATAGTAAAATCAGAAATTAAAGGATAACCTATTTTTTAATTAGAATAAACCAATGCAATCAATGGTAAAACAAAATAGTGGCCTGTCTAGGGCCTCACTGTTTTATTGGCTGTTGTTCCTTCAGAGACCTTTGGTGGTGATGTTGTATATATGGACCTTATCTAAAAAAATGAAAATTAATCTGTGAATTACATGATTAATGTTCCTAGGTTAATAGTAAAAAGCCTAATAATAAAATTTATTTCCACGCCACTGAAATTTAAAAAAACTTTTAAATATTAATTATATTTATAAATAAAATATAAGCACTCTTTATTTTCACAAATATATAAACTACAACATGTATGTCATTATAAGAGAACCAAAATATTGAAATATATATCTTTTTTTACCAGTCATAAATTATTGCACACACCCTAACTGATTCTACCCATAAGGAACATCTTTCTAACAAAATATACAAAATAATTAAAATTAAGATTTGCTCTTCAGATCATAAAATATTGTAATATCTATAGAACTATGGAGAATTTCTGTTCATTTTGTTCTTTTAAAAAAAACTTTTTATAACAAACATAAGTAGTTTTTAAGTCAAAATTCACTATATTATTTTACTTTTATGACTGTGTAATGTGTCTAAAATAACACAGTTATCATACGTGCAAGCTTAGCGTTTGAATGGCTTTAGCCACATAAACAATAACCTGTCTGCATTAGAATAACACGCAATCCTGTTGTAAAATAAAAATATGTTATCAGGCCTCACCTGTTTTATTGGATGTTCTCTCTTTAGCAACCTTTGGTAGTGATGTTGTATATGGACACATATAAAAAAATTTAATCTGTAAGCCACAACGATGGATTTTCATACGTTTAATAGTAAAATCAGAATTAAAGCATAACCCATTTTTAAATTTATAATAAACCAAAGCAATCCTATTGTAAAACAAAATATGTGCCTGTCTAGGCATCACCTGTTTTATGGATGTTGTTACTCGAGACCTTGGTGGTTGTGATGTTGTATATGGACCTTTATATAAAGAATAAAATGAATCTGAATTACAATGATTAATGTTCCTACTTTTAATAGTAAAACAGGATTTAGCAAAGCCTAATAATACAAAATTATCTGCACCAACCTAATTATTTCCCTCCAAGGAACATCTTTTCTAATAAAAATAGCTAAAAATAATTTAAAATTAAGAATTTGTTTCTTCAGATTTCAAAAATTGTAATATATAGAACTATGGAGATATTTTCTGTTTAAAAAAAAAATATTTTTATAAAAAAATATAATGTAGTTTAAGAAAAACAATTACACATTATCTTTACTTCTATTGCTGTGTAATGTGTCTAAATCACTGTTAACATACGTGCAAGCTTACGTTTAATCCTTTTAATGATCAACTTTTTTTAGATCCTAAAGTAAAATAGCGATTTTTCTTCCCTGAGGCTTAGCCACATAATAATAACCTGTCTGCATGTCAGAATATACCAAAGCAATTCAGTTGTAAATAAAAAAATTATGTTGATCTAGACCTCACCTGCTTTATTGGATTTTGTCTTCTTAGCAAACTTTGGTAGTGATGTTGTATATGGACCTATATAAAAAAAATTTAAATTAATCTGTGAAGTCACAATGATGGATGTTGTCACATTTAATGGAAATCAGAAATTAAAGCATAACCTATTATTCCTTTAGAAAAAACCAAAGCAATCCTATTGTAAACAAAATATGTGCCTGTCTAGGCATCACCGTTTTTTCGGATGTTGTTCTTTCAGACCTTTTGGGGGTGATGTTATATATGGACCTTATCAAAAAAAAAAAATGAAATAATATTCCAAACTTTTAATAATAAAACAGAAATTTCAGCATTACTAATATTAAAATTTTAATTCAGAATAATTAATTAATACATATTAATTATAGTAAAAATAATTTAAATAGGTACTCTACTCTCACAAATATGTAACTTACAACAGGTATGTTATTATAGGAGAAAACAAAATGTAAATATTTTTTTTACCATTCATAAATATCTGAATGCGACCCTAATTATTTCCTCTAAGAAAACTTTTTTGCAAAAATAGACTAAAATAATTAAAAATTAAGATTTGTTCTTCAGATTTAAATACTGTATATATCGAACTATGGAGGTCTTTTCCTGTTCATTTAGTTTCGTTTATAAAAAACATTTTTATACAAGTATTATGTAGATTAGAAAAGACGATTACACTATTTCTTAGTTTCTATGACGTTACGTGTCTAAACTAAATAAAACATACATGCAAGCTTACGTTTTAATCCTTATTAATGATTAATTTTTCATATTCTAAAGCTGTAAAATAGCGATTTTCCTCCCTGAGGCTTAGCCACATAATATAACCTGTCTGCAGTTTAGAATATACCAAAGCGAATCATGTTTGTAAAATAAAAATATAATGTTCAATCTAGGCCTCACCTGTTTTTTATTGGAGAGTCTCTTCAGCAAACATGTTTGGTAGTGTGTTGTATATGGAGCTTTAAAAAAAATAATCTGTAAGTCACAAACGCACGGATGTTTCATATGTTATAGTAAAATCAGAAATTTTAAAGCGTAACCAATTTTTAAATTTACATAAACCAAAGCACTCATCTTTGTAAAACAAAATATTGGAGGCCCGGCGATGAGTTAGGGGCGGAGCTACTGACTTGGGCGGGGGTTAGGTACCCCTCCAGGAAGCATGCCTGCGAAAGCCGAATGGCCGTGCCGATCTCGCTAAGCAGGCGGGATTTTGGAAATCTAGATAATGTCATCGCCTTTATAAGAGGCGGTCGATGGCGGCTGAGTCCGGCGCCATTTTTTGAGAAATTGCTGGGAGATCAGAGAGGTTGTTCTTCTTTCGAGCAAAAAAAAAACTTGGTCTGGGAGTGTGAGGAGCTTGAGATAGGATTATGGCCGCACAAGATGACAGAGATGCTCTGACTGGTAAGGGATAGATCAGGTGGAGGGGGATGGTGGTTCAGGCAATGATGGGGAGGCTTCCCACAGCACTCAAGACAGGCAGTCAGGATTTGACAATCGGTCGGGCCCGCGACCCGGTTTTTCCGGTAGGCCAGGGTGCCGCTCTGGTCCCCCAGTTCACCTGAGTCCTAGTCCCCCGTGCACCGGTAGGAGATGGCAGGGGCCTCAGGTCAGGCAGCCCAGCGCAGCAACAGAAGGACTCTTGAAAGCCTGTGAAAATACGGTGCACCCCTCGCAATTGGGGCAAGTGGAGATACAGCATCCACAGCTGGCTGCTCTGCAGGAAGAGCCTGAGCCAGCTGCCATCTCTGTTCCAACATCTGGTAGGGGGAGGCCTAGGGGCAGGGGAGGCCGGGCCCCTTGGGCACAGAGAGTGACCCGCCCAGTTGTAGCAGCAGCAGCGGCTGGTGAGAGGGCGAGAGATGCCCGAGTGATAACGTCAGGGGAGGTGTCAGATGAGGGAGACCAGGAGTTCGTGGACGTCCACGGTGAGAGGCCTTACACCTGCCACTACGCGGCTTAGGGATTGTGAGGAGAGAAGGTCCCCTGGGGATAGGAGCCGCCGCAGAAGGGATGAGAGGAGCCCTAGACGGGGTAGTAGGAGAGCGAGATACTCCTCGTCAGAGGACAGTAGTGAGGACTACTGTAGTGGGAGTCATAGGAGGTATCGCAGGAGGGAACGTCACAGGTACCGGTCATGCTCCAGGGACCATAGCAGCAGGAGGCAATCAAGGTCTAGGGGCAAGAGACACAGGGCATCCCACTCATCAACCTCCGACAGGAGCAAGGTATCATCGGTGGCAGCTTCGGCAAGGGAAATCACCAGCGTGAGCTCATCACTGCAAGGGGCACAGCAACAACAGGAGCCCTCAGGGGAGCTGAGACCATCCATGAGCGGCGTCGCTACACCTGTCATCGGCGGTGAGTACTCATGTGCTGGGGCATGGAAAAGAAGTGGGGGAAGTGAAGGTGGGGAATTGGTACAAGTGTTGAAGGCGCTGATGGGGAAGATAGATACCCTACCATCTGGCTCCGTGGTGAGTCCAGCTCCAGGGGGGCCACAGGGCCCTCGCCTATGTTAGAGGCTCCTTCAGCAGAGGCACTGAAGGAGACATATTTTTGCGGGGTCAACCCACTGGGGGTGCACCTAACAAGCGAGATAAAAAATGTGGAGGAACAACGATATAGACATATGGTCGCTATTAACCACACTTTCCAATTCAGTCAGCATGGTGCCCAGTTCAAGCTATCAAAAGATTTGCTTCGATTAGGATTCCGACGTCATCCTTTTTATCTCACCAGGACGGTCTTCCTTTAATGCGGTTTCAATTTGAGGCCATGTTGAGAAAGGCGTTAGGTAAGCTGGGTCTTAAACCCAAGGAATTTGGGACCCATTCCTTTTGGATAGGTGCAGAAATGGAAGCTTTTTCTTTAGGATTTTCTGGAGAGGGTGCGTAGCTTAGGGCGCTGGCGGTCCAATTGCGTGGTGCATTACATCCGCCTGCAATTGGTTATTAACTGAATTTTTCTTGTAGATATACAACAACCATCGGTCTGGTTGGTCGGCCATTCGTATCTGTTTTGGGTGGCGCAGAGAGCTGAGGTGCGACCGGGAGGACGGAACCTTGGATTCCAGATGGCAACTCTCCATTGAAAAGGGATTCGGGGCCTGTCATGGTGGCAGATCCTCATGGAAATGGTCCAAATCAGCAGGGCGGACCCCGGACCCACGATCCTGGTTATCCACGCAGCGGGGAATAATATCTGCCTAGGTTTCATCATACTAAGCAGGCATGGTAATCCCAAGTGAGGTCTGGAGGCCCCCTTCAGGCGGGGGGGTAGTCCCTCTAGGCATGCTGGGAATTCTAGGGGACCGGGAGGTCCGGGTATCCCTCTCGCGGGTCCAGTCGCAGACGCTATGACGTCATTGCGTCATGCGCGAAAGACGATTGGCCGCGTCGGATCTTGCGAGAGGCAGGATTTTGGACGTTACGGATGATGTCATCGCCTCTATAAGAGGCGGCCATGCGGCTGGAGTCGGCGCCATTTGGAGAAATTGCTGGGAAGATCAGTTATTGTGTTATGTGTTTATTGGAGTTAAAAGAAAATTTGTTGGAGTCACAGCAGGGCGGTGTCATCCTTGCAATGGTTATCGTGTTGAGCCATTACATGCCCTCTGGGGACTTAGAGGCATGGCATTTAGCTTTGGCTATGGCTGGGAGTGGTCATTGGATCACAAGGCAAGGATGTACACTTTAAGAAGTCGCTCTATTCTCGTCATTCCATCTGTCCCCACTCCTCTACCCCATCTCATCCTTACTACCCTATAAACAGTACTATAAATGTGATAAACGACTGTGAGTACTGAGAAGGAAGTCACAATGTTATGGATAACTTCAGTTGATAATCGGTCTTTGAAATGGAGATGATATTATATATTGTTTGTTGATGTGTATGTTGTTAAAAACCAGAAACACCACTTAAATACCTTAAAGCTGGTGTAATATAAACTGTTGTCTTCCTATTTCTCTATCTGTATTAGGAGGGAACTCATAATAGTATAGATAACCGTACTGGACAACTGGCCCCCAAAAACAGATAAGATACTATATATTGTATATCAATATACATACCGCTAAAAACTAGATACACTATTTCAATACCCTAAAGTTAGTTTAAAATAAACTACTGTTGTTTTATTTCTCTGCCTATACCAAGAGGGAATCTACAATGCTACAGATAGCCCCATTGGATAGCTGATCTTTGAAATGGACATAATACTGGCTGATATTCATACCTTAATAAACGGATATAACATTTAAATATCTTAAAGCTGGCTTAAAATGAACTGCTATCCCCATATCCCTCTGACTATGCTGAGAGGGACTTTAGGGTGCTATAGATAACTCATTGGACAACTGATCCCTACAAACAGATACGATATTGTATACTGCTTATCAATAGATATACCACTAAAATCAGACACACCATTTAAATGTCCTAAGGTCGATCTAAAACAAGCAGCTATTGTTTTATCCTTTCTGTCTATACTGAGAGGGAATCAGTGTGAACAACCCTACCAGACAACTGGTCTTTGAAATGGATATGATATTGTACACTGCTCACTGATATGTATACCATTACAAACCAGATACATCATCATAATACCTTAAAGCTAGCTTAAAACAAATTGTTATTCTTACACCTCTTTGCCTATACTAAGAGAGAAATCATACTGCTATGGATAGCCTCACTAAATAATTGACCCCCAAATAGGCATTATATCGTATACTGTTAATTAATATGCATGCCACTAAAAACTAGTTATATCACTTGAATGATAGGTTATTTAGACCATTCTGAAGATAGTGTGAATTACCCATCTAAAACTTCTTTTTACCTTTTATAAAGTTAATCTTAAGTGCCTCACTAGGAGGCCAATGTCATATGGTTTATATATGTTAATAACTATGTTTATTGTATTCGTGTTACAAGACCTTAGAGAGAACCGCCATACGAAGGTCCCGCAGCCGTGGGTACTAAGCTTAAGATAATAACCTGGAATGTGAGAGGCCTCAACGACCCCACGTAAAGGTTAGCGATATTCACCCAATTGCATGCACTGAGGGCCGACATCATCTGCTTACAAGAGACACACCTTCTCAAAACTACCACACAATTTCTCCAGAAACCCTGTATTGGCTGACTGCTCACAGCACACATTCGGCCTACTCCAGTGGAGTCTCCATTCTTTTAAACAGACAGCTCAGATACACTATACGCAAAGTCAAATCAGACAGACGGGGACAATACCTATGTGTGGCCCTTACTATTGATACAACCCAATATGACCCTCCACCAGCTACCCTTAGACCAGTACAAGAAGCACTGCTTTTTTTTATCTAACTACCCTCATGCTAACTTAATTTGTCTTGGAGATTTTAACTCCTTAATGGTCCCAGATGGACAGATACCATGGGCCTGGGCCTCCGGGTGCCTCTCCCCCTGGAACAACCACACTTAACAAGCTAATTTCAGAACTAAACTGGGTGGACGCCTGGAGATTCCGAAACCCACAACTTAGGCAATATACATGTCACTCTAAAACACATAATTCATTATCAAGACTAGATTACATCTTTGTCAATAGGAAAACCTGCTGGTTAAAGACGTAACACATCTACCAAGAAGTACATCTGACTACTCTCCCATTTTACTCACCTTACATCATCCCACACACCTCCAACGTCATTGCCCATGGCGTTTTCACCCATTTTGGCTTAAATTACTCCCTGAACAAGACCCCATCACCGAACACATTGATTTGTATCTAAATTTAAACCACAATCCTATGCCCATAGGAACCCAATGGGATGCATTCAAAGCAGTCCTGAGAGGACATCTACAAAACGCCATATCACATATTAAAAGGACAGCGACACAGGACGAACTTAGGCTAGCACAAGCGCTTCAAGAAACCATAGCAAACTACATAGCAACACCCACACCCCAGACTAAAGCCAAATAGCAAACTGCACAATCCCAACACGATAGTATACTCGCTGAGAAACACTCTAGAAAGCAATTCTTTAATAAACAAAACTACTTTGAATATGGCCATAAGTCTGCTAAACTTTTAACCCCTTTAGCAAATGGCCCCAGAGACCAAAATGTAATCCTACAGCTTCAAGACCCCAACAGAGGATTAATAACCACTACACCAGATATCCTGAGATGCCTAACTGAATTCTACATGGCACTTTACAAAACACAATTTAAGACCTCCCAGGAAGCACTAAACAGCTATCTAGATTCCATCCCATTCCCCAAACTCGCACACACAGACTTAACCACACTGGATAAGGCTATCACTCTATCCAAACTCCAAACTGCTCTAGGAGAAATGGCAACAAATAAGACCCCAGGCCCGAGCAGATTACTATAGCAAATACGCAGAGCAAATACTCCCATTTTTGTTAGAAACGCTAAATACAACCTTTCAGGAAAAAAGACTCCCACTTTCAATGTATGAAGCACACGTTACCCTAATACTGAAAGAAGGGAAAGACCCTCTAGAGTCTGGCTCATACCGTCCAATTTCCCTCTTAAACACCGACTATAAATTATTAGCCAAAATTCTAGCAAACAGACTTAAAAGAATAATCACTACAATAATACACTCAGATCAATCCAGATTTATGGCGGGAAAATCCACATCCATAAATTTACGTAAAACACTAATACATACACAAATAGATCACAACAACGCAGGTTCATGAGTAATGTTATCCCTAGATGCACAGAAGGCATTTGATTCCATTGAATGGCCCTTCCTGCAATCATGTTTAATCAGATTTGGTTTTGGACCCATCTTCAGGAAATGGGTTAAATTACTATACACTCAACCCATGGCAGCCATAAAGGCAAATGGAACCAACTCTGCATTATTCCCACTGACAAGAGGCACAAGGCAGGGTTGCCTGCTCTCCCCGTACCTTTTTGCAATCGAACCACTCTACTAAGTTTATATGTGGACGACATGATATTGTTTTTGGCAGACTCACACACATCCCTTCCTGCTGTTCATGATCTTATAAATCAATACAGCCCCTTATTGGGCCTTCTTATAAATTGGAACAAAGCAGTCCTCTTCCCTATAGACCCATTGATATCAATTCCACCACCCATGGTAAATCTAATACCTCTAGTTGATAATTTCCGTTACCTAGGAATTCAAATAGCTCGAGCACATGACAACTTCTATACACTCAATCTAGCCCCCCTCCTTGAATTAGTGAGAAACAAGACTAAACTTTAGAAAAATCTACCTATTAATCTGATGGGCCGGATAAATTTAATCAAAATCATATTACCCAAAACCCTATATGTAATACAACACAGTCTAATTCATATTCCAGAATCCTTCTTCACCACATTAGTCTACTACTGACCTTCCTGTGGGGTTCAGGGAGATCGCGGGTCAGACTCAAAACTCTACAGAGACCCAAACAGTCAGCGGGACTGGCCATGCCAGACTTCTGCCTATATTATTTGGCAGGACAACTTAAATATTTCAAATCCTGGTGTCAACCACGGCCCCCAGACCCCCAAGAACAAGACAATCATACCCTATATGACACTGAAAATCTTCTACATACATATCTCCCCTCTCACCCACTATCATTCTTGAATGCGAGACAAAATAATATCCCTCTTGGTGGCACCTCACTGCATGTGCAACAATTCAAAATTTGGAAAAAAAACTACATCAATTCTCAAATTCATAGATATTGCAGAGGAACCCCTTCTCTGGCACAATCCGACATATCCTAATCTAGCTGCTTTAACCTCAGCTGACTTCTGGACATCAAAGGGAGTTACCCTCTTTATGCATATCATTAAAAATAGAAGGTTAGTTACATTCAAAGAAATGAAAAATCTACAATCTACCAGGCTCTGCCTGGTTTCAATATCTTTAGATTAGATATTGCTTACTGACAGAATTCTAGGGAGATGAGATACCAGTATCTACAAACCCCATAATCCATCTCCTGGGGACTGGGGGGGGGAGAGGCGCCTGGTGTCTAGGCTCTACAGGTGTCTGCTGGGACACAAAATACAAGAGGATACGCCCACAATCCTCAACAAATGGCAAAAGTTAATCCCTACAATTACAACCGAGGAATGGGAGGACTTAGCTGAAAGCCACCTACTGATGTCCCCGTCTGCACCAAACAAGCAAATGCAATACTATATCCTACATCAAGCTTATCTCTCACCTCATCGACTATCACGTATGTCACCATCTCATTCAGCTGAGTGCCCCAAATGCCACCAATCCCCAGCTGATTTTTTCCACCTTATCTGGAATTGCCCTCACATCACCAGATTCTGGTATAAAGTAACATGCCACTTAACAAATATCCTACCTTATCCCGTCCCCAGGGACCCCAAGCTTTGTCTTTTGGGGATCCCAGGGTAGGACATCTGGAACCAGTATGAACTAACCCTTCTGCGTGAGACATTGTTCTACACCAGAAGGGCCATCACCCTCTCGTGGATGGCGCCTACCTCTCCTACCTTAACCAGTTGGAAAGCCATGATAGACCAGATGCTTCCATATCTCCAATTAATATATGCGCACCATGGTTGCCCCTCAAAATTCAAAAAAATCTGTTATATATGGTCGACTGGAAATTAATAGGTCCTTAGTTCACCTATATTGAACTTGAACCACAACAATTGGACTGCCAGGGGGGCATGGTGGACCCACGGCTGCGGTCTCTCTCTACCTTAACCTATAATTTACAATGTGTAAATCATAGATAATATCTCTTACTCCATTGTTAATGGTGACTTAAGCACGAACTGAGTTAAGCTGTTTTCTTGGAGTTTGATATTTATACTTCCCCTTTTACCTCCTTCCCTTCATGCTCCTATAATTTTCCCCTTCTCCCCCCCTTTTTTTTTCTTCTTTTTTTCCTTTTTTCTAAACCCTAGTCTACCCTTCTCCCCCCCACCCTACCTAATGTGAATAAAATAAATCCAGGAAATAAGATTCAGAGAAATAAAAATAATATTTATACATGGATGTTTATATTGACACCTACCAATAATTGTATGGTATATCATGTTGCAATGTATATATATGGAATGTACTGACTGGATACTCAATGAATAAAAGTTTTAAAAAAAAAAAAAAACTTACAACATGTATGTCATTATAAGAGAAAACAAAATATTAAAATATTTTTTTACTATTCATAAAATATCTGCACCGACCTAATTATTTCCCTCTAAGGAACATCTTTGTAACAAAAATAGCTAAAAAATAATCTATTTCTCGCGAACGAGATAAACCACCGCGGATTCGGGTTCGGATCCACGAACTGGGCCATCACTAGTCACAACGACGTATGTTCATACGTTTAATAGTAAAATCAGAAATTAAAGCGTAACCTATTTTTTAATTAAGAATAAAACAAAGCAATCATATTATAAAACAACATATGTGTCTATCTAGGCCTTACCTGGTTTATTGGATGTTGTTTCTTCAGAGACCTTTGGTGGTGATGTTATATATTGAACTTTACCGTATATACTCGAGTATAAGCCGAGGTTTTTAGGTTTTAAAATAAACCTAAAAACCTTACCTCGGCTTATACTCGAGTCAAGGTCCTTCCTTACCACGATCGATGGTTGCTCAACTCCAAATCCGGCTGCCGCACGCTGGGTAAGTCCTGTGGGTTTGCCAGCTGACATCACTACTTGGCGCCGGGCTGTAAGAGGCAGCGAGTAGTGACGTCAGCCGGCAAATCCACAGGACTTACCCAGCGTACGACAGACGGATTTGGAGTTGAGCAACCATCAATTGGGGTAAGGACCAACTTACTGGGGGGACTCTCAGGGGAGGGAGGTGACTACCAGACTATTTTTTCCTGTTTTACTATTAATAAAAGTAGGAATATTAATCAGTGTAATTCAGATTCATTTTAATTTTTTAGACAAAGGTCCATATACAACATCACCACCAAAGGTCTCTGAAGAAAACAACATCCAATAACCAGGTAAGGCCTAGATAGACACATATGTTGTTTTTAATATGATTGCTTTGTTTTATTCTTAATTAAAAAATAGGTTACGCTTTAATTTCTGATTTTACATATTAACGTATGAACATACGTCGTTGTGACTAGTGATGGCCAGTTCGTGGATCCGAACCCGAATCCGCGGTGGTTTATCTCGTTCGCGAGAAATAGATTATTTTTTAGCTATTTTTGTTACAAAGATGTTCCTTAGAGGGAAATAATTAGGTCGGTGCAGATATTTTATGAATAGTAAAAAATATTTTAATTTTGTTTTCTCTTATAATGACATACATGTTGTAAGTTTTTTTTTTTAAAACTTTTATTCATTGAGTATCCAGTCAGTACATTCCTATATATACATTGCAACATGATATACCATACAATTATTGGTAGGTGTCAAAAAACATCCATGTATAAATATTGTTTTTATTTCTCTGAATCTTATTTCCTGGATTTATTTTATTCACATTAGGTAGTGGGGGGGGGGAGAAGGGTGACTAGGGTTTAGAAAAAAGGAAAAAAGAAGAAAAAAAAAGGGGGGGAGAAGGGGAAAATTATAGGAGCATGAAGGGAAGGAGGTAAAAGGGGAAGTATAATATCAAACTCCAAGAAAAGGAACACTTAACTCAGTTCTTGCTTAAGTCACCATTAACAATGGAGTAAGAGATATTATCTATGATTTACACATTGTAAATTATAGGTTAAGGTAGAGAGAGACCGCAGCCGTGGGTCCACCATGCCCCCTGGCAGTCCAATTGTTGTGGTTCAAGTTCATATAGGTGAACTAAGGACCTATTAATTTCCAGTCGACCATATATACCAGATTTTTTGAATTTTGAGGGGCAACCATGGTGCGCATATATTAATTGGAGATATGGAAGCATCTGGCTATCATGGCTTTCCAACTGGTTAAGGTAGGAGAGGTAGGCGCCATCCACGAGAGGTGATGGCCCTTCTGGTGTAGAACAATGTCTCACGCAGAAGGGTTAGTTCATACTGGTTCCAGATGTCCTACCCTGGGATCCCCAAAAGACAAAGCTTGGGGTCCCTGGGGACGGGATAAGGTAGGATATTTGTTAAGTGGCATGTTACTTTATACCAGAATCTGGTGATGTGAGGGCAATTCCAGATAAGGTGGAAAAAATCAGCTGGGGATGGTGGCATTTGGGGCACTCAGCTGAATGAGATGGTGACATACGTGATAGTCGATGAGGTGAGAGATAAGCTTGATGTAGGATATAGTATTGCATTTGCTTGTTTGGTGCAGACGGGGACATCAGTAGGTGGCTTTCAGCTAAGTCCTCCCATTCCTCGGTTGTAATTGTAGGGATTAACTTTTGCCATTTGTTGAGGATTGTGGGCGTATCCTCTGTATTTTGTGTCCCAGCAGACACCTGTAGAGCCTAGACACAGGCGCCTCTCCCCCCCCCAGTCCCCAGGAGATGGATTATGGGGTTTGTAGATACTGGTATCTATCTCCTTAGAATTCTGTCAGTAAGCAATATAATCTAAAGATATTGAAACCAGGCAGAGCCTGGTAGATGTTAGATTTTCATTTCTTTGAATGTAACTACCTTCTATTTTAATGATATGCATAAAGAGGGTAACTCCCTTTGATGTCCAGAAGTCAGCTGAGGTTAAGCAGCTAGATTAGGATATGTCGGATTGGCCAGAGAAGGGGTTCCTCTGCAATATCTATGAATTTGAGAATTGATGTAGTTTTTTTTCCAAATTTGAATTGTTGCACATGCAGTGAGGTGCCACCAAGAGGGATATTATTTTGTCTCGCATTCAAGAATGATAGTGGGTGAGAGGGGAGATATGTATGTAGAAGATTTTCAGTGTCATATAGGGTATGATTGTCTTGTTCTTGGGGGTCTGGGGCCGTGGTTGACACCAGGATTTGAAATATTTAAGTTGTCCTGCCAAATAATATAGGCAGAAGTCTGGCATGGCCAGTCCGCTGATGTGTTGGGTCTCTGTAGAGTTTTGAGTCTGACCCGCGATCTCCCTGAACCCCACAGGAAGGTCAGTAGTAGAACTAATGTGGTGAAGAAGGATTCTGGAATATGAATTAGACTGTGTTGTATTACATATAGGATTTGGGTAATATGATTTTGATTAAATTTTCGGCCCATCAGATAATAGGTAGATTTTTCCAAAGTTTAGTCTTGTTTCTCACTAATTCAAGGAGGGGGGCTAGATTGAGGGTATAGAAGTTGTCATGTGCTCGAGCTATTTGAATCCTAGGTAACGGAAATTATCAACTAGAGGTATTAGATTTACCATGGTGGTGGAATTGATATCAATGGGTCTATAGGGAAGAGGACTGCTGTTCCAATTTATAGAAGGCCCATAAGGGGTGATTGATTTATAAGATCATGAAACAGAGGAAGGGATGTGTGTGAGTCTGCCAAAACAATCATGTGTCCACATATAAACTTAGTAGAGTGGTTCGATTGCAAAAAGGTACGGGGAGAGCAGGCAACCCTGCCTTGTGCCTCTTGTCAGTGGGAATAATGCAGAGTTGGTTCCATTTGCCTTTATGGCTGCCATGGGTTGAGTGTATAGTAATTTAACCCATTTCGAAGATGGGTCCAAAACCAAATCTGATTAAACATGATTGCAGGAAGGGCCATTCAATGGAATCAAATGCCTTCTGTGATCTAGGAAACATTACTCATGAACCTGCGTTGTTGTGATCTATTGTGTATGTATTAGTGTTTTCGTAAATTTATGGATGTGGATTTTCCCCGCCATAAATCTGGATTGATCTGAGTGTATTATTGTGTGATTATTCTTTTAAGTTGTTTGTAGATTTTGGCTAATAATTTATAGTCGGTGTTTAAGAGGGAAATTGGACGGTATGAGCCAGACATCTAAGGGTCTTTCCCTTCTTTCAGTATTAGGGAACGTGTGCTTCATACATTGAAAGTGGGAGTCTATTTTCCTGAAAGGTTGTATTTAGCGTTCTCTAACAAAACAACGACGGATGTTCATACGTTTAATAGTAAAATCAGAAATTAAAGCATAACCTATTTTCTTTTTTTTTTGGTTCAATGATTTTTATTGGTTTTCTGAATTTTTGCCATTCACATATACAATCATACTTTTATAAAGATACAAAGTAAAATAATATCTATATCTATATGTATGATATTGTACTTATGACTGTCAGTGTTAAAACTTGAGAATATAAATAAATATAAACATTTGCATTAACTTCGAACAACTCTTTTCCTATCTCGTCTCTGTATTGTTTTACCTTATTGCTCCTCTCTGAGCATCTCAGATATCAGTGTATATATGTGTATCTGAGTAGCTGGCCTCCGACCCCGTCCGCCGACCCCCCACGTCTCCCTCCACGCACCGTCCAGGTTCCGATCATCTTTGCATTCTCAATATCCAATATTCCATGTTTTTGTCCATGTGTTCATATTATCGTTTGCTATATAGCTGTGAGTTCGTTGTCGTGCATCCACCAGACTCTTTTGATTATTTCGGTGCTCGTGGCAGTGGGACCTTTCCACTTTTTTGCTATAATGGTCCTTGTTACAACCACAAATAATTTTAATCAGTTTCAGATATATTTGTTTTAGCCATTCGGGGGAAGGTTAAAGAGAGCGGAGTAGGGGGATAGGCGGAAGGGCTCTCCCAACACTTCCATTATAATTTGTTCGGTCAATTCCCACATATTTGGACTTCAGTACAAGACCACCAGCAATGTAGCTGATCAGCTGGTATTCCACATCCTCTGAAACATAGTCTGAGATTGACGGATTTATTTTGTGGAGGAAGGCTGGGTGGTGTACCAGTCGTACATGATTTTGTAGGATTTTCTTTAAATACTGCATTTAGGGAGCAAGTGGCCGACGCTTCCATAGCGTCGGTCCACTGCTTGTCTTCCAGGGTGATCTCAAGTCTTGCTTCCCACTTTTGTAGGGGGGGAATTCTAATCACCTGTTGATCATGCCATATTGTCTTATATAGTGTTGAAATTGTTCCTATTTGTATAGATTGATTCGTGCTTAAGAGTTCGAATATTGTTTTATGTTGGTTAGGGCTTCTCTGTAGGGTTTTTCTACGTAGGAAAGGATTCTTGTGTATGAGAACCATTGTTGGGGGGGTATTTGAAATTCGCTTGGGCTTCGGGCCAGCTCAATAGGGAACCATCTTGTCTAGCTATATCCGATATTCTATATATTTGTTTCTTCATCCATTGTGTGCCTCTATACTTGAGTGTACTCCTCCAAAGTAGGGTGTATAAAATAGTGGCTGGTGCTTGTTGGGTGGGGGATGAGGTTGTATTTGAGTTGCATCTATCCCAATTTTGAGAGATGAGTTTATAATGAATTCGCTAGGGGGGAGGGATAGCTTTTTGTCTTTAGGTTTACCCAAAGGATCGAGTAGGAGTGTAGGGGTGAAGGATGGTGTTTTCTAGGTCTACCCATTTTACTTTGTTCGCCCCTGAGTCCATTGGAGAATTTGGGCTAATCTGGCGGCTTTAAAGTATGCCTGTATCGAGGGTAGGGCGAAGCCGCCTTTATCCTTAGTCTTGTTAGGTAATTATATTTTATTCTTGGTCTCTTTTCCTGCCAGATAAATTTTCTAAATGAGTTTTGTAATTTTAGGGAGTCTGAGGTTTTGAATATTAAGGGGAGAGCTCTAAATAGATAGAGGAGTTTCGGCATTATGGTCATTTTAATTGCTGTTATACGGCCTATGAGTGATAGAGGATATGGGTTCCACTCTTTCAAAAGTTAGTTATGTGGTTATCATTTTAGAGTAGTTATGTAAGTATAGGGTATAGGGATTGGATGATAATGCTATTCCTAGATACTTGAATGAATCCGTAGCCCATCTGAATTTAAATTTGGTGTACAGTGAGATTTTTGTATCGGCGTCTACGTGGATACCATATGCGATTAATTTATTGTGATTAATTTTAAATCCTGAGAATCTTCCAAAAATTTCCAAATCTTTATACAGTTCTGTGATAGATTCCGTTGGGTTGGTGATTAAATAAGAGTATCATCTGCATACGAGGATACCTTGGTTTCTATATGATATACGGATATATCTGATATGTTAGGATTACTTCTTCTTATCTGTGAGGCGAGAGGTTCAATACATAGTCAAACAGTAGGGGTGACAAGGGGCACCCCGTCTGGTACCGTTTTGTATATCTATATTTTGTGAGGCGTATCCCATGTTTTTTACTATGGCTTTTGGTTTGTTATATAAGGTAAAGATTGCTTCTGTGAATACGTCCGGTAGGCCAAAGTGATATAGTACTCTGCGAAGAATGGCCATTCCATTATCAAACGCCTTCTCCACGTACGTCTAATAATAAACTGAGGGTGTTTTGTTAAGGGATGATGATTGCATTATGTTCAGTGCTGTTTCAATATTGTCTGTGGGTTGGCGCGTGATGATAAATCCAGTTTGGTCATATGGATGATCTGGGGTAGAAGGGTTTTTTAGTCTGTTTGCCAGTATTTTGGCATATAATTTACATCCGTGTTGATGAGTGATATAGGTCTATAGTTTTGGGTCTGTGTGGTGTCTCTGTCTGGTTTGGGTATACATAAATATGGGCATCTAGCATCTCCCTAGGGAGACTTTCTGTGCCTTTAATACTTTATTGAATAAGTCGAGTAAATGTGGGCTTAGATTTCTTTGAACTTTTTGTAGTATGCTGTGGTAAAACCGTCTGGGCCGGGAGCTTTTCTAGTTTTTGTATTTTTAGTGTGTTATCTAATTCTTCTGAGGTGATAGGTGCCACCAACTTGAGTGCTTGTGTCTCAGATATTTTGGGGAGGGATAGTCTATCCGAAAGGTGTCCAACATCGATTGGGATTCTAGGTTTGGGTGATTGTTGTTGGTAGAGTACAGTTGTTGGTATATTTAGCGAACTTTTGAGTGATCCACTGTGGTCATACTGTAGTTTCCGTTCATCTTTTAGGGGGTGGAACCTATTGGCTGTCATTTTTGATTGAGTTTTCTTGCTAGCATTGATCGGGTTTATTAGATTTTATGAATAATTTTGATTAGTAAGTCTTAGGGCTTTTTCGGCCTTAGTTGAAAGTATTTGTCTCAGTTCTTCCTTATATTTTTCTGCTAGTTTATAAGTTGAGAGTCTTCCCAATTCTTGCTAAGTGTTGTGTCTGTTTGTTTTATGAGACTTAAGAGTTCCATTGTTCTTGCTTCTCTTTGTCTTTTAGTTTTAGAGCGGCTATCTGTATCATTTGCCTCGATTACTGCTTTGTGAGCGGTCCACAACGTGCCGTGTTGGTTTCTGGTGTGGTGTTTTCTTGGAAATATAGATCTATGGTTTTTGTTGAGTTCGTCTGATGAGGGGCTTTGAAGGATTAGTGATTCATTGAGGCGCCATGTTGGGGGGGGTCTGTGTTGGATCAAGTTTTTGATGTTTATTGAACATATGCATGGTCGGACCATGATATTTCTGAGATATATGGGTTGTGTGCTGCAGATAGGAGTTGAGGAGCGATTAATATATAATCTATTCTCGTAAAGATTTTGTGAACATGGGAGTAGAAAGTGAATTCCTTTTTGTGGGGTTGGTGAGTCTCCATATGTCCACGATATTTTTGTTTTCAGAAAGAAGAGATTATTTTGCTTGGGGAGGTGTGTGTGGAGGTCTTCTGTTTAGGATCTGTCCAGGGTGTGATGTATTGTGGTGTTAATCCCCTCCCATGATAATGTTGCCTGTGGCGTGTAACATTATTTTTGTCGACAGAGATCTAAAGAATGTGTTTATGTGTTTCGTTGGGAGCATATACGTTTATTAACGAGATTTTTGATTTCTGTATAGGCCGTTGAGAATAATATAATGGCCCTGAGGGTCTCGGTAGACTGATTCCTCCACAAATCCAATCTGTTTTTTAATAAGGTCACCCACCCCAGCCTTTCCAGATTCCGAAGATGCAAAATAGATGTGGGAGAATGGTGGGCCCCAGTATTTAGGTTCTTGTTTTTTTTAAAATGGGATTCCTGAAGAAATAAAATATCTGGGTGTTTCTTTTATAGTATTGATAGACCATTTTATGCTTTGGGGTGCATTTAGACCTTTCACGTTATGTGAGATTAAAAACAGTTTCGTTGGTCATGGTGGGGATCGACAGCGAAATTTCTTATCACAGCTATATATTACTTGAGAAGTGATCGGTTCCTTTGCGTGGGTTCTCTTATGCATACTTGGAGCGCTGTGGGGGGGCGGCGAGCCGCCGCCGGAGACCCTCTGTGGAACAACAGACACAAGAGAAAAAATTATTAAATATAGATTCAAAGACAGCCTTATTAATCTGTTGGTGGAGAGAGTGCAATAGTCTGAGTGTTCAGAAATAACATAAAACTATTTACAATCCTAGATAAAGCCGAGAAAGTCACTGTCATATTTCGGCAGTGACTGGGAGGGAGGATCACCGAGTGCTCCCTCGAGGACAACAGTATAATGCGGGAGAAGGTGGAACTATCAACCGCTTCTGGGGGGAGGGGGGTTAGTTCCCCAGGTAACCCGGGTAGAGAGTACATGTTGTTATTTACCAGTCTCCCGGCTCGTATAGGGTTCTAGTGTACGTCTGGGTTATATGATTGAGCAAATTATAATAGGGAGGACCAGTGGGACTGTATATATAGCTTCGGGGTGGGATGGGAAGGAAGGGGGGTTGTATATAGTATTTCTGTAGGTAGCATTTGCTTTTATATTGGTTTTCTAGATTTATCTAGAGTTATCAACTTAGGTAAGGAATTATCAATACAGACAGTTTTATCATAACATTGCATTTAAATAAGAAACAAAATATTGTATGACTTCAGCCCCCCGCGCTCAGCTTTTAGTTTATACCCTATCTTCGGTGGGGATATTATTTCTAATTTTACTATAAGTTTTAGTGTTTGGTGTTGTTTAAGCTGTGCGCGGTGGGCATCGGTCCCCTGTCCACAATATAAAGCTGTCTAACTATTATAGCAGGTCACTTTCACTTTGTTGAGACCGTCATTTTTCCAAAAAAAAAAAAAAATACTTAACATTTGTACCATTTATTAATGAGACCAAATCGTTACCGGTGTGACTCCTTAGGCTGTAGTATGGAAATCCAGGCTGAATTATTATTGTATAAGTTGTTAGTTAGATAGTGTTTTCTTTTGTCCTTTTAGTTTGGGCTTCTATCAGTGATGTGTTGGGGTGTTAAGGTGCTTTAGGGCTTAGGGCTTCTGTCTGTCCTGATGTGTTGCTTCTTTCTGAACATCTGTGAGGGTTTGATCTTTGGTTTTACATCTGTTACTCCCGGCCCTTGGTCCATCACAGTAGTCATCTCTATTTGAGCAAGTAATTTTGATTCTGTTAAGGATAGGGGAGAGATCTGAGTAGTGCATTCGTAGGTCTCTGCGTATCTTGAAAGTCAAACTTGTTTTGTTATAGGTCTGTTGCAATAGTTTCGTTGTGACTTAGTCTCCACCTGCGGCCTTATGATAGCATTTGATTTTAGCTGGGCTTGCTTGATTTATCTATAGATATAAACTTGAGTATGGAATTATCTTATAGACCTTATTATCATAATATTGCGTTTTAATAGAGACAAAAGGTTATATGACTTCAGCCCCCCGCCTCAACTTTTTTAGTTTATAACCCTGTTTACGGTGAGAGATGTTCTAATTTTCCTATATGCCCTATGTTTGGGTTGTTGTTAGTTGTGCGCGGAGGGCATCGGTCTCCCGTCGACAATATCGAACTATCTAGTTATTATAGCAGATCACAAAAAAAAAAAAAAAAAAAAAAAGTAAATAATTTACCAACTTAACATTTATACAATTATACAATATTGGGGGCCAAATTGTTGTAGGTAGGACTCCTTAGGCTGTAATATGTGAATCCAGTCAGATATATTATTATATAAGTTGTTGGTTAGGCAGTACTCCTTTGGTCTTTTGTTTGGGCCGGGAGGTAGAGTGTCACAGATAGGTACCTATGTTCAAGCGAGTAATATTTTGGTTCAGTTGAGGATAGGGGAAGTTCCCTGAGTATTGCTTTGTGGGTCTCTGTGTATCTGGAAGGTCAAGCTTGGTTGTAGTAGGTCTGTTGCAGGAGTTTCTTTTTGGGTTTAGTCTCAACCTGCGGCCTTGTCGCAACTTGTGAATGGGTTTCAAGTGGGCTTTTGGTTTACCGGGGGTTTCATGTTTCTAATTCCGATGATAATAGAGATGGGTTCTTGGTTAGCGCCAGTCTTTTGTCTTTAAAGGGTAGAGAGGGTTGAGTGGGCCGTGGTAAGTGAGTGTATATCTTGACCTTTGGTTTTACATCCTTTCCTGAGACTTAAAGAACTGCAGTTGGAACTCCTTGGGTAACAAGATAAACAAATATCGGGTATGGGGTTTGTATGAGGTATTAATCTTAGGGTATCTCGCCTTGTTCGTGTTGTGGTGACTATCCCCTTTGGGGAGTGAAGTTTAAAGTATAGTTTGAAGCATTTTGTGTTAGTAGGTAGTGTCTATTGTAAGCCCTGTCGGTGATACTTGCGGTTATGGAGTGCCTCGGTGGAATACTCAGGCCTGTTTGTTGGGGTCCATTCCGGAGATTTCCTTGTGGGTTGGCCGCAACTTGGCGCCACATTGCGGCTGGTGGTTGGGTTTCTGGGTGGGCTTTTCTGGCTTGTCGGGTGTTCGCCGTTCTCGTAGGCCCAGTCTGGTTAAGAAGGCCTCACCTTCCTCCGGAGAGTTTATCGATATTAGTCTTCCGTTCTGGTTAACTGAGAGCCTGAACGGATATCCCCATCGATATTTAATGTTATTCCTAGTTAATGCTTCTGTGATCAATCGCATATCTCGTCTTCTCGCTAGTGTAATGGTTGAAAGGTCGTTGAATAGTTTTACACTAGCCGTCTCAAAGACGAGCTGATTTACATTGCGGGTTTGCCGACTGATTGCCTCCTTGTTTTAAAGTAATGTAGTTTGCATATTATGTCCCTGGGTGGGTCATCTTTCCGGGGTTTGGGCCTTAGGCCCTGTGTGCTCTGTCCATAAGGAGATCTAGGTTGTGTTCTTCAGGTAGGATATGGTGGAACAGCCGCGTGAGGTATGGTTCAGGTCCGTGGTTTCCTCCGGGACCCCCGGATTCTAATGTTACCTCTGCGGTTCCTGTTCTCAGAGTCCTCTTGTTGTCTTTTATAAGGTATATCTCCCTCGGATTTCTCCCAGTTCGGTTTCCACCTGTTGGCAGTATGTAGAGACTTGGTCGGAAGTATCTCAAGGGTCGCGACCCTCTCCCCCAGGGAAGCAATTTCCAATTTTACCTCGCGGATGATTTGAGATTGGGAGCGTTGTATCAGTCTTTCGATTGTTAATTGTAAGGCTTCTAGGTCCTTTCTGGTGCAGAGAGCTGCGTCTCCGGGCATCCGTTTGGCCGGCGCCATCTTGGGATCCTCGTGGGGTGGTTGGCGGGAAAAATTCCATCAGTCAGATTTTCCCCCTGTATGTTTTTTGGTGGCATATTGTTACGTTGGGTATTAGGAAAGGCAGTGTGTAGCTTTTGGAGTCCTCTGTAGTCCCGGGATGTTATGGATTGCTGTTAACACGCTGTCGAGCGGAGATCTGTCGAGGTGGCACTGCTCACATACTCAGCTAACTCCACCCCCTAAGCATAACCTATTTTTTAATTTAGAATAAAACAAATCAATCATATTGTAAAACAACATATGTGTCTATCTAGGCCTTACCTGTTTTATTGAATGTTGTTTCTTCAGATACCTTTGGTGGTGATGTTATATATTGACCTTTATTTAAAAAATAAAAATTCATCTGTGAGTCACACTGATTAATGTTCCTTCGGTTACATGTAAACAGCAATTTAAGCATAACCTAATATTTAATTTATTTTACACCACTGAAATTTAAATAAATACATTTAAATATTAATTATAGTTATTAATAAATTAAAACTGGCACTGTTTACTCTCACAATATATAAACTTACAACAGGTATATCATTAAAGAGAAAACAAAATAATAAAATATATACTTTCCCACCATTTAACATTATATGCACCAACCTAATTACTTCTCTCTAAGGAACATCTTTTATAACAAAAATAGCTAAAAATAATAAATTTAAAATTTGTTCTTCAGACATTAAATATTGTAAAATAGAACTGTGGAGATCTTTCTGTTCATTTGTTCTTATACTCTTTTGCTTTTATACAAACTATAATGTAGTTATATTAAACATTAACACTATTATCTTACATTATTGACTGTGTAATGTGTCTAAATAACCTTATCATAATGCAAGGCTTACGTTTAATACTTATTAATTATCAACTTTTGGTATCCCGAAGTTTATTAATGGTGATTTTTCTTCCCTAAGGATTTAGCTACATAATAATAACATGTCAGCATTTAGAATAAACCAAAGCAATCATGTTATAAAACAAAAATATGTCTATCTAGGCCTCATTTGTTTTATTGGATGTTGTTTCTTTAGCAACCTTTGATAGTGATGTTGTATATGGACCTTTATAACAAAAATTGGATCTGTAAGCCACAACGATGGATGTTCATATGTTTAATAGTAAAATCAGAAATTAAAGCATAACCAATTTTTTATACATCAACCAAAGCAATCATATTGTAAAACAAAATAAATGCCTATCTAGGCATTACCTGTTTTATTGGATGTTGTTCCTTCCGAGACCTTTGTTGGTGATGTTGTATATGGACCTTTATCTAAAAAATTAAAATGAATCTGAATTATACTGATCAATGTTCCTACTTTTAATAGTAAAACAGGAATTTAAGCAAAGCCTAATAATACAACTTATTTCACACCACTGAAATTTAAAACAATTTTATTTAAATATTAATTATAGTTAAAAATAATTTAAATATGGTACTCTACTCTCACAAATATGTAAACTTACAACAGGTATGTTATTATAGGAGAAAACAAAATATTAAAATATTTTTTTACCATTCATAAAATATCTGCACCGACCTAATTATTTCCCTGTAAGAAACTTTTTTTGTAACAAAAATAGCTAAAAATAATTAAAATTAAGATTTTTTCTTAAGATTTCAAATACTGTAATATATCGAACTGTGGAGGTCTTTTCTGTTCATTTCGTTCTGTTTTAAAAACATTTTTATACAAAGTATAATGTAGATTAAGAAAAACGTTTACACTATTATCTTTATTTCTATTGACTGTGTAATGTGTCTAAATAACCATAAACATCATGCAAGCTTACGTTTAATCCTTATTAATGATCAACTTTTGATATCCTAAAGCTTAAAATAGCGATTCTTCCTCCCTAAGGCTTTAGCCACATAATAATAACCTGTCTGCATTTAGAATATACCAAAGCAATCATATTGTAAAATAAAAATATATGTCAATCTAGGCCTCACCTGTTTTATTGGATATTGTCTCTTCAGCAACATTTGGTAGTGATGTTGTATATGGACCTTTATAAAAAAAATAATCTGTAAGTCACAACGACGTATGTTCATACGTTTAACCCTTTCACTGCCAGGAGATTTTCATTTTTTTTTTGCGTCGTTAAACTGCCAGTAAGAATTTCAGGATTTTCCCTCAATCGCTTTAGACTAATTTTACAGTAGGAAACCTTCAGTAAATCAGGAATATTATACATTGTTTTTTTCAGCACAAGTGTACTTTAACAGGTAACAGAATTTTGTAACTTTTCTGGAAATTTTTACTGGAATTATGGGTAAAATATGTAAAAAATGAAAAATTTGCAAATTTTCATGGATTTTTCCCATTTTTATTTATAGTTATCTTAAGTTACCACAATCTTACTGTTTCTAAAGCTCGATACTCCCGAGAACAACGATACCAGATAATATAGGTACCCCACTTTTCCTGTACAGGAGCCTCCCCCAAACTAAAATGCACCTTCAAGATATTACACCAAATTAAAATTAACCACTATGACAGTTACATAATACAAATACTAAGATATGATTCCACACATAGATACACTAACATGAGAATCATATACAAAGAATCACAATAACTACCCCAAAGTGAGATGATTATTTGAGTTAAAGAAACTACACACCGACAGGATTTTATGAGTGAGGTAAGTTTTGATCAAAATGCAGATACCCGGACGCAGCTCTTCGTCCAATTGTAAGTGTTTTTCTCACATTTTCCTTTTTTTCCTCAACTGTAAAATCAGAGCACAAATCAAATGCGAATTTCAGCTAAAAAACTGTGGAGGAAAGTCAAACGCATCTCAAATATGAAAGCCTAACCCCTCCCGAATAAAACGGTATGCCACATTCATGGGTGTACCCAGACATGGCTACCAACTACCCACAGAGCGTGACCATGCCAAATGCAGTTAGCGCAAAAAAAATTAGCCAGTTTTGTATTTGAACAGTCTGCAGTTTTTACAAAACACCCCCCCAACTCAGAAATACCCCCCACAAACTATATATTCTGAAATCTACACACCATCAGCTATGTAACGCTGTAGTTCGTTCATTGATACCATCAATGGTGTGGGCGCGTTCTTCGTAGAAGTTTGCACTTTTACCAGATTTCAAAAAAAATTAACATCAAACAACCATTCAAAAAGGTAGAAATCATGCCAAAACACCATGGAATGTAAAAAAAGTTACCAAATATCAATCTCCCAAATGTCCTGAATCAAACGGTATGCCATATGTGTGGTCAACACACGCGGACGTGGAAGCGAAAAGCCACAAAGTGAGACAATGCACGATGCTCGAAACGGCAAAAATTTTAGCCAACTCCGAATTTGGACAGTCTGCAGTTTTTTCAAAAACACCCCCGTAACTTAGAGATAACCCCCACACCTATATATTCCTGAAATCTACACACCTTCAGCTATGTAACACTGTAGTTTGTTCATTCATACCATCAATGGCGTGGGCGCAATTCTTCTTAGAAGTTTGCATTTGTCTGAAAAATTAACAAAAACAACTTCAAAAGGTAGAATTCATGCCAAAACCTCATGGAATGTAAAAAAAAGTTACTAAATATCAATCTCCCAAATGTCTGAATCAAACGGTATGCCATATGTGTGGTTACACACGCGACTGGAAGCGAAAAGCCACAAAGTGAGACAATGCACGATGGCTCAGAAACAGCGAAAATATTTAGCCAATTCCGAATTTCGACAGTCTGCAGTTTTTTTCCACAAAACACCCCCGTAACTTAGAAATAACCCCCACAACTATATTCCTGAAATCTACACACCTTCAGCTATGTACACGTAGTTTGTTTCATTCATACCATCAATGGTGTGGGCGCAGTTCTTCATAGAAGTTCGCATTTTGTCTGAAAAAATGAACAAAAAACCAACTTAAAAAGGTAGAAATCATGCCAAAACCTCATGGAATGTAAAAAAAGTTACTAAATATCAATCTCCCAAATGTCCTGAATCAAACGGTATGCCATATGTGTGGTTACACCCGACGTGGAGCGAAAAGCCACAAAGTGAGACAATGCACGATGGCTCAGAAAACGCGAAAATATTTAGCCGAATTCCTTTATCTACGAAATTCTGTAGTTTGTTCATTCGTACCATCAATGGGTGTGGGCGCAGTTTCTTCGTAGAAGTTCACAGTTTAGCAGATTTTCTAAAAATTTGGAAAAAAACACTCTCAAAGGTAGAAATCATGGCCAAATCACAAGTAGATGAAAAAAAAGTTACCAAAATCAATCTTCCAAATGTCCCGAATAAACGGTATGCCCTATGTATGGTTCACAACGCAACGTGGAATCAACTAGCCACAAAGTAGCACATAACAATGGCCCATTACAGCACTTTTCAGATTTGTCAGACTAACACCCCTCTATATAGAAATACCCCCCCAAACTATATATTTTTGGAATCTACCCACAATAGTGTGTTCTTTTATGCATACCACCAATGGTATGAGCGCAGTTTCATGTAAATTTCGCTTTTTTACCAATTTTCAGGAAAAATGTAATAAAAATATCAATTCAAAGTTAAAATCATGGCAAATTTTCCATCAGTAAAAAAACTTGTCCATTATCAATCTTCCAATGCCCTGAATAAAACGGTATCCATATGCGTGGATGTACCACAGGACATGGCCACCAACTAGCTCAAATGGGACACCTGCACAAGTGTAATTACAGAAAATCAAAGTGCTCTGTAATTTCAAACAGCCTCAAAACTTGGAAATGCCCCCCACAAATAAAATCCCCCACTAATTCAATCTCCCACATGTTTCTGAATCAACGTTATGCCATATGCGTGATGCACACAGAGACGTGGCCACCAACTACTCAAATGACGGACATGCACAAATGCAATTACAAGAAAGAATCAAGTCTCTTTAATTTGAACACCTACACTTTTTCTAAGGAAACAGTCCCGAAACATGGAAATTCTCCCCACAAACTATATATTTTTGGAATCTACACACCTTCAGCTATGTTACAATGCCTGCTTCATACATACAGGAAGAATTCCAGACCCCACTGATCCAAAGAAGTCCGTGTTTTTTTTACTGTGGTGGATCGTGTAGACAGATTATGGGTGGGGCTGGGAGTACCCGGCGGTCTTGGTTCACATTGGTGCCAATAACAAAGTTTGAGGTGGAGGTGAGGTCCCTTAAAAATGATTTCCGAGAATTAGGGCCAAGTTAAAGCAAGGACCTCCAGGGTAGTGATTTCAGAAATACTACCGCAGCCACGTGCTACGCTAGGGAGGCCCGGGAGCTCAGGAGTATAAAGGCGTGGCTAAGGGTTGGTGTAAGAGATGGGGTTTGGGTTTTTAGAGAACTGCTGACTTTTCTGTTGGCTACAGGCTCTTTAGTATGACGGATTGCACCTCAATGGTGGTGGTGCAACTGTTTTGGGGGAAAGATGGCTAGGGGGTTGGAGGAGATTTTAAACTAGGTATGGGGGGAGGGAACGTTTAAACTACACAGGGGTAGATAGAGAAGTTAGGGATCTGGGGGCTAGTAACACACGGAGGGAGGAGAAAGGAGGGGGGAGCATAGAGATAGGAGGCATGTACGACCAGGTATGGAAGTAAATCAATTGATAATCTAAAATGTTGTTTACAAATGCAAGGAGTCTGGCTGGAAAAACCGGCGAACTTGAAATAATTGCGTTAAGGAAAGGTATGATGTAATTGGTATAGCAGAATCATGGCTTAATGATTCACACGCTGACAGTAAATATTGAAGGGTACTCCTTATTTAGACATGACCGAGTTAATAAGAAAGGAGGAGGAGTATGTATGTATGTTAAACAGGAATTGAAGCAAATTTAAAAGATGGAATAGATGGGGAGCAAACGATGCGGCAGAAACATACATGGGTGGAACTGTGTACAGGAAGCAAGAAGGTAGGTAAATTATTGTTGGAGTATGTTATAAGCCGCCAAATGCCGAGGAAGAGGTGGAAATGAATCTCCATATGCAGTTGGCGAAGGCTGCTGGTATGGGGCATGTTCTGGTTATGGGGGATTTTAACTACCCTGAAATAGATTGGAGTAATGGAACTGCCAGCACCTCAAAGGTATAAAGTTCTTAAATTTCCTTATGAGCATTTTCTTTCACAGATGGTAGAAGTTCCTACTAGAAAGAATGCTTGTTTGGATCTGGTGATATCTAACCCAGAGCTCATTTGGAGATGAAGTAATGGGAAGCTTAGGGAATAGTGACCATGATATAGTTCATTTAATATAGGTGCAGAAAACTAAAGTGCACTGGCTTAACAAAAACTTTTAACTTTAGGAAAGCTAATTTTATGCTTTTAAAGGAATCGCTCCTGCTCATAGACTGGGGGAACTGTTTCTAGGTAAAGATACTGAGCAGATGTGGACCACTATTAATGGGATATTAAACTATAACATTTCCAAATCGGTACCTTTAGGAAACAAGTGTAAAAAAATTAGGTCCACTCCTGCATGGCTTAATGCTCAGGTAAAAAGGGAAATGGAAAAAAAGAAAAGGGCTTTTAAAATTTTGAAAGCAGAAGGCACAGAACAGGCTTACCAGGGACTTCAAATTTGTAATAAGAGTGCAAGAAGCATTAAACTAGCTAAAATAGAAAATGAAACACGGATTGCCGAACAAACAAGTCCAACCCCAAGATGTTTTTTAAGTATATAAATGGTAAAAAAATGAGGACTGAGAATGTGGGACCATTAAATAATGGAGCTGAGGTGGTTGTAGAGGATGCCGAAAAGGCTAATCTGCTAAACCGTTTTTTTACATCGGTTTTTACTGTTGAGAATCCTACAGTAGGGATTGTAACAATGTGCAGGGAGGAAATGAAGATTTTCACATTGGATAACAGAGATATGGTACGGAATCAATTAGACAAAGTTAATATCAATAAGCGCCAGGACCAGATGGATTGCATCCTAGGATTTTAAAAGAGCTTAGTTCAGTTCTAGCAAGACCACTGTGTCTCATCTTTTCAGATTCGCTTTTGTCTGGGATGTGCCACTGGATTGGAAAAAAGCCAATGTAATACCAATATTCAAAAAAGGTAGTCGTTCACAGCCTGGTAACTATAGACCTGTAAGCCTAACATCAGTGGTAGGGAAGGTGATGGAAACTTTGTTAAGGGATCATATCCTTGACTTTGTCTCCAGAGATTATCTTATTAGTAGTAGTCAGCATGGATTTATGAGAAATAGATCATGCCAGACAATTTAATTGGTTTTTATGAAGAAGTGAGTAGAAGTTAGATTCAGGCACAGCTGTGATGTGGTATATTTAGATTTTGCAAAAGCCTTTGATACTGTGCACATAGGCGACTAATGTATAAACTGAGGACTGTTGGCCTTAAAGAAAACATTGTTCATGGATAGAGAACGGTTATTGGACCGCAAACAGAGAGTGGTGGTTAATGGAGCTACATCTAGTGGGCTAAAGTTCTAAGCGGAGTTCCTCAGGGTTCTGTACTGGGGCCGCTTCTGTTTAATCTGTTATAAATACTTAGAGGGGGCATTGAGAGCAAGGTCTCTGTGTTTGCTGATGACACTAAATATGCAGAGCTTTGGAAACTTCCAATGATGTGCAAGTGCTGCAAGCAGACCTAGATAGATTATCAAAATGGGCAGCAGAATGGCAGATGAGATTCAATGTTGATAAATGTAAGGTGAGCATTTGGGATTTAATAATCCCTGTGCCACCTACACCATAAATAACTCTGTGTTAAGTGCATCTGAAATGGAAAAAGATTTGGGGGTTCTGGTAGATAACAGACTTAGCTGTAGCAAACAATGCAGTAGCAACAGCTAGAGCTAGCAGATATTGTCTTGTTAAAGAGGGGAATGGAATCAAGAGAGAAAATATTATCTCCCTCTTTACAAGGACTGGTAAGGCCACATTTGGAATATGCGGTGCAGTTTTGAATCCCATATACAAAAGGGACATCTTGGAAATTGAGGCAGTTTCAGAGAAGGGCAACTAAATTAATAAGGGGATGGAGGGGCTTGAATATGAGGCAGATTAGACAAGTTAGGGCTGTTTACATTGGAGAAGCGGCGGTTGCGTGGGGACATGATAACCTTATACAAATATATTAATGGCCCATACAGTGAACTCTCTGGTGCATTGTTCACTAATAGGTCATATCAGAGGACTCGTGGACTCCTTTAAGGTTGGAAGAAAAGAAGTTTCATCTTCAAGTTAGGAGATTTCTTTACAGTGAGAACGGTGAAACTGTGGAACTGTCTTCCAGCAGAGGTGGTAATGGCAAGTTCATTGAATAACTTTAAAAAAGGCCTGGATAAGTTTCTAAAACTAAAAAATATTGAGAATTACTGGTATTAATGCATATAGATCTGGTTGATCCAGGGATACTTTCCGATTGCCTTTGGAGTCAGGAAGGAATTTCCCCCCCCTTTTTTAGCTGGGGTTTTTTGCCTTCCTCTGGACAACTGTTAGGTAGGGTTAAAAAAAAAAAAAAAAAATTAAAAAAAAAAAAAAAAAAGTGAATAGGTTGGACTTGATGGACGATGTCTTTATTCAACCTTAATTACTATGAGGTTTTGTAAAAATAAAATAAATGATTCAAGGGTTGAAACCTACCTAAACCCTTTTGACAAGCAAAAAAACCCACTAAATGTCAATCTCCCACATATCCTGCATCAAACGGTATGCCATAAGGGTGGGTGCAAACAGAGACGGGGCCACCAACTAGCTCAAATTGAATGCATGCACAAGTCCAATTACAAGAAAAAAATCAAAGTGTTCTGTAATTTGAACAGCCTAATCAACTTGGAAATTCCCCCCACAAACTATATATTTTTGGAAGCTACACACCTTCAGCTACGTGATGGTATCATGCTTTCGTATATACATGAAGAATTCCAGGCGCTGTTATCCATAGAACTCCGTGCTTTTAGGAGATTTTGTGTAAAAATAAAATAAGAGGACTCAATGGTTGAAATCCTATCTAAACCCACTCGGCAAGTAAAAAACCCACTAAACGGCAATCTCCCACATGTCCTGAATCAAACGGTATGCCATAAGGGTGGGTGCAAACAGAGACGGGGCCACCAACTACTCAAATGGGATCCATGCGCAATTGCAATTACAAGAAAAAATTAAAAAACGCCACAACCCACCCCACCCCCCACCCTATCTCCACTCCCCTTTTAGTGGAAAACCAGTTAGTACGGAGAGTCACACAAGTTTGTCACACTTTACGGATCCTAATAAATCAATACGGTATTTTTTTTGGTACCTCTGCAAAATTTCCTACTAAAATAGCTTAGTTTCCTTGAAATCCAACAAATATGTACTGCGTTTACTTTACCGATATCACCTGGGACATTGGGAAGCTTGGAGAGACAAAAGTTTTTGCTTATTTATATTTTTTAGGGTAAAAAAAAAAAAAAGGTGTGTGTATCACTTTAAGATTTTTTTTGTGTGCATTTCCCCTTTTTTTTGGGGATCATTCCCAAAGATGATCATCAAATCATCTTAGGGAATGATCCCGAACTTGGAATACGGGCATAAATGCCCGTTTTCCCATTCGAAATCCGATCGGAAAAATCACTTCCCGAAATCATTTTCCAGGAAGTGATTTTTCATTCATTGCAAAGATCAATAATTTGGTGATCGAGGTGATCACCAAATTTTGATCTCTGTCCCCATTTTTTTCTAAGTCTTCGCTAAGTAGCAAAGACTTAGAAAAATCCTATTTGTGAATGGAACTTTGAGTTCCATTCACAAATGTATAGTACAGCTGTCAGCTTGACAGCTTTTGCTATACAGGGACTGCAGCATGATCTAAATGTAGATCGGCGCAGTACCTCCACTAGACCACTAGGTGCAGTCTAACACCACTCTATGGGAAGACCCCGGTGAAGGAGGAAGTTCGGTGAGTCACCGGGGTCTCCCTTTCGGTCTTGAAGAGCTCCTCCTCACTTCCTCCTCGTGGGACCGGCTGATGCAGGAAAAGGTAGGGATATCTCCTGATCCCCCCTCGATTTGCACCAAACTGAGGGGGGGTCGAGGGGCTAGGGGGGCAGTGAATGCTGCCCCCCGATCGGCCCTAGCAGGGGGGAAAAAATTTTTGGGAGGGGGGAAGCCACAGATCGTATATTCACGATCGTGGGCAGTTTGAGTATTCACTGCACAGATCGTGAATATACATCTGTGGCAGGGAAAGGGTTAATAGTAAAATCAAAAAATTAAGCATATTTTTTAATTTAGAATAAAACAAAGCAATCATATTATTAACAACATATGTGTCTATCTAGGCCTTACCTGTAATATATAGTTTGTGGGGGTTATTTCTAAGTTACGGGGGTGTTTTGTTGAAAAAACTGCAGACTGTCCAAATTCGGAGTTGGCTAAATATTTTTGCCGTTTCTGAGCCATCGTGCATTGTCTCACTTTGTGGCTTTTCGCTTCCACGTCCGCGTGTGTAACCACACATATGGCATACCGTTTGATTCAGGACATTTGGGAGATTGATATTTGGTAACTTTTTTTTACATTCCATGGTGTTTTGGCATGATTTCTACCTTTTTGAATGTTGTTTGATGTTAATTTTTTTTGAAAATCTGGTAAAAGTGCAAACTTCTACGAAGAACTGCGCCCACACCATTGATGGTATCAATGAACGAACTACAGCGTTACATAGCTGATGGTGTGTAGATTTCAGGAATATATAGTTTGTGGGGGGTATTTCTGAGTTGGGGGGGTGTGAAGAGCTAAATCTAATTTTAAATAATTATATTATTTTTAGCTCTTTTTGGTAGAAAAGATTTCCTGAGATGGCTAATAAGTAGGTGAGGTTGGTGGCAGAGATAATTTATGACTGGTGAAAAAACATATATATATACTATATATATAATATAATATAATTACTAAACATATTACTAAATATATTTTTATTCCTCACTTATAAAAAGGACAGGCATACATGGTGTAATTTATATATTTGTTGAAAATAAAAGAGTTGCTAATATTAATTATTTTATAAATACAATTAATATTTAAATGTATTTGTTTTAAAAATTTTCATGGTGTGAAATAAAATTGATTAGTAGGTAGCTTTTTTAACTTTTTACTAAACTATTAAACTGGAGACATTTAAATTCAGTGTAATTTTAAGTTGTTTTAGATAAAGGTCCATATACATATATCACCCACCAAGGTTGCTAGAGCATATCCAAAAACAGTGAGGTCTAGATCGATTCATATTTTACAACACATGAAATCTATAATTTAAAATATTTTGTGGTTCTCATTATAATGACATACATGTTGTAAGTTTATATATTGGTAATAAGTTAAGTAAGAGTTTGCCTAATTTTTAATTATTTATAAATATATAATTAATATTTTAAAAATAAATTTTATTTTGTTTTAAATTTTCATGGTGTGAAATCAATGTGTAATGCATTAGGCTTTCTTAAATTCCCTGTTTTACTATTAAAGTAATGGACATCTGTCAGTTGTATTACAGACTCATTTTCCTAGTTTTACTTTATAAAGTGAAGAATGCAGTGTAATTCGATTCATTTTAATTTTTAGACATAAGGTCCATATGCAACATCACCACCAACGGTCTTGCTGAGAAAGAACAACATCCAATAAACAGGTAAGGCCTAGAATAGACACATATGTTGTTGTATAAATGATTGCTTGTTTTAATTCTTAAATAAAAAAGGTACTGCTTTTAACTTTTTGATTTTTCTATTACCCTTTCCTTCCTTCCCTTTTCCCTGCCACAGCGCGTCATACGTAGATTCACGATCTGGCAGGTGAATACTCAAAAACTGCCACAGAGATCGTGAATATACGATCTGTGGCCTTTCCGCTTCCTTTCCTCCCCCCCTGTGGTCTTTTCCCCCCCTCCCAAAATTTTTTTCCGTCTTCCCCCCTGCTAGGGGGCCGCTCGGAGGGCACACGCATTCACCTTTCAACGCCCCCCCTAGCCCCCCCCCCCCCCCCCTCGACCCCCCTCAGTTTGGGGGCAAATGTCGAGGGGATCAGGAGATATCCCAATCCGCACCCTAATCATCCCTACCTTTTCTTACTTTTCTCCTGCATCAGCCGGTCCCACCACCCGAGGAGGAAGTGAGGAGGAGCTCCTTCAAATACTTCAAAAAGAAGACCGAAAGGAGACCCGGTGACTTCACAAACTTTCCTTTCAAACTCACGCACACCCGGGGTCTTCCCATATAGTTGGAGATGGTGAAGACCTGACACCATAGTGGTCTAGTGGGAGGTCTTGCAAGCCCCTGAATCTACATTTAAGATCATGCTGTCAGTCCCTGGTATAGCAAAAGCTGGTCAAGAGGTGACAGCTGTACTAAGCCATTTTGTTGGAATGGACTCAAAGTTCCATTCACAAATAGGATTTTTTTCTAAAAGAATGTCTTTGCTGATTAGCGTAGACCTAGAAAAAAACATGGGACAGAGATCAAAATTTGGTGATCAAACCCCCCCCCCCCCCCACGCTCCACACCACCCCGTCACGCACCGCCCTCCCAACCACACCCTCCGATTCACAATTAATTGATCTTTTGCCAATGATGAAAAAATCACTTCCCTGGAAAATGAAGTTTCCGGGAAGTGATTTTTCTCTCTCCGATCGGATTTCGAATGGGAAAACGGTATTTATGCCCGTATTCCCAAGTTTCGGTATCATTTTCCCTAAGAATGATATTTTGATGTCATCTTTGGGATGATCCCCAAAAAAAAAAAAGGGGAAATGCACACAAAAAAAATCTTAAAGTGATACACACACCTTTTTTTTTTTTTTTACCCTAACAAAAACTAAGAAATAAGCAAAAACTTTTGGTCCTTCTCCCCTCCAGAGGCTTCCCAATTCCCAATGTCCCAGGTGATAATCGTAAAGTTAACCGCATATTTATTTTGTTTGGATTTCAAGGGGAAACTAAGAGCCTATTTTTTAGTAGGAATTTTGCAGAGGTACCAAAAACATAAATAAAAAATCCGATTGGAAAAAAAATTTATTAGGATCAGAAATTGTGCAACAAACTTGTGTGACTCTCCGTACTATAACTGGTTTTCCACTAAAACAGGGGGGTGGAGATAGGGGTGGGGGGTGGGTTGTGGCGTTTTTTTTTTAATTTTTTTTCTCTTGTATTGCATTGGCATCATGTATCCCATTTTTGGAGCTAGTTGGTGGCCCCCGTCCTCTGTCTTCTGTTTGCAACTCCACCCTTATGGCATACCGTGGTGATTCCATGACATGTGGGAGATTGCCGTTTAAGAGGTAAGTGGGTTTTTTCTTGCCTCGATGGGTTTTTAGATAAGATTTCAACAAACGTTCAACCATTTAGTGTCCTCTTATTTTGAGTCCCCTTATTTTATTTTTACAAACAAATTACAAACACAAAATCTCCTAAAGCCACTGGAGTTTCTAATGGATACAGCGCCTGGAATTTCTTTCCTTCATGTAGATACGGCCAATCATGATACCATCACGTAGCTGCAGGTGTGTAGCTTCCAAAATATATGTTTGTGGGGGGAATTTCCAAGTTTGATTAGGCTGTTCAAATTACAGAACAAACTTTGATTTTTTTTCTTGTAATTGGACTTTTGCATCTATGCATTCCATTTGAGCTGTTGGGGTGGCCCCCGTCTCTGTTTGCATGCACCCCACCCTTAGGCATAATATATATATAATCTAAACCGTTTGATGCCGGATATGTGGGAAGATTTGACATTTAGAGGTGGGTTTTTTTTTTTCTTTTTGCTTGTCAATAGGTTTAGGTATGATTTTCATTCACCTTCAACCCTTGAATCATCTTATTTATTTTTCACAAAACCCGCATAGTATTAAAGGTTGAATAAGACAATTTCTGCCATCAGTCCAAAAACACAAAACAACCTATTCAATGTCACCTTTTTTTTTTTTTTTTTTTTTTAAATAATTTTTTTTTTTTGTTTTTAAAATAACCCTAACCTCAACAATTGATCCAGAGGAGGGCAAAAAACCAGGGCAAAAAAAAAAAAACAAAAAAAAGAAAAAAAAAAAAAAAAAAAAAAAAAAAAAAAAAAACCCCAGCTAAAAAAGGGGGAGGGGGGAAATTCCCTTCCCTGACCTCCTCCAAATGGCATCGGAAAGTATCCCTGGATCAACCAGATCTAATAAAGCATTAATACCAGTATTCTCAATTTTTTTAGTTTTTAAGAGAAGAAACTTATCCGGCCTTTTTTTAAGTTATCAATGAAACTTTGCATTAACCCCCCCTTTAGAACCACCTCTGCTGAAAGACCGTTCCACAGTTTCATCACCATCATCAATCAATCACATTCACACACACTCATCAAAAGCATCATTCCCCGTCTCACTGTAAAAAGAACTCCTCCTAACTTGAAGATGAAACTTCTTTTCTTTTTCCTTCCACTTCTTCCAACCTTAAAGGATCCACGAGTCCTCTGCATATGACTATTAGTGAACCATGCACCAGAGGAGTTCACTGTATGGTCCATTAATATATTGTAAGAGGTTATCATGGTCCCCACGCAACAACACAAACAACCGCCCCAGGCCCGCTTCTTTCTCCAATGTAAAACAGAGAACACCAATCCCTAACTCTTTCTAATCTGTAATCTGCTGCATATTCAAAAAGCCCCTCCATTCCCCTTATTATTAGTTTTGCCCTTGTAGTGCCCTTCTCTGAACTGCCATTCAATTTTCCAAGATTGTCCCTTTTGTATATGTGCTCCAAAACTAAACCGGCACGCATAATTTCCAAATGTGGCCTTAACCAGTGCCTTGTAAATAGGGGAGAATAAAATCTTTATTTTTCCTCTCCTGAGATATTTCCCATTCCCCTCTTTATACACATACAAGACAATATCTTCTAGCTCTAACTAGCTGTTGCTACCTACCACCACCTGGCATTGTTTGCCTACAGCTACGTCTGTTATCCTCTACCAGAACCCCCACCCCACCCCCCCCCCCAACCCCCCCCCAATCTTTTTTTTTCCATTTCAGATGCAAGCACTTCACAGAGTTATTTTATGGTTAGGTGGCACAGGGATTATTAAAAATCCCAAATGCATCACCTTACATTTATCAACATTGAATCTACATCTGCCATTCTGGTCTGCTGCTGGCCCAATTTGATAAATCTATCTAGGTTTGCTTGCAGCCTCAAGCTGCTTGCACATCATTGAAGTTTCCAAAGCCGTCCTGCATAATAATTTAGAGTAGTGTCATCAGCAAACCCAAGACCTTGCTTTCAAAACATGCAATGCCCGCTCAAATGTGCCCCCTTCCTACTATCTAAAAAGAAGTCATTTATTTTATAAAAATATAAAAAACAGATTTAAACAGAAGCGGGGCCGCCCAGTCAGACCCCTGAGGAACTCCCCTTAGAACTTATCACATAGTGATGGTTAGTAGCGCCATTAACCACCACTTCCTTCCTGTTTTGCGGTTCAATAAACCAGTTTCTCTTATCCATGAACAAATGTTTTCTTTAAGCCCACATTCCTCAGTTTATATATCATAGTCTCGCCTAGGTGGCACAATAATCAAGGCTTTTTGCAAAATCTAAATATAACCACCGCCCAAAACATCCACATCTGTGCCTGAACTAACTATCTTTACTCCCTTCTTCCATAAAAATAAAAAAAAAAAAAAAAAACAATTAAATTTGTCGGCTGCATTAGCTATTTCTCATAAATCCATGCTGACTACTACTAATAAATAAGCGGAATCTCTGGAGACAAAGTCAATGATTGAATCCCTTAAACAAAGTTTTTCCTCCAAATCACCTTCCCTACCACTGATTTAGGCTCTTACAGGTCTATAGTTTCCCAGTGCTACCCCAGGCTGTGAACGACTTATACCTTTTTTGAATATTGGTATTCACTTGGCTTTTTTTTTTCCAATCCAGGTGGCACAATCCCAGACAAAAAGCGAATCTGAAAAGAGAGACAAACAGTGGTCTTTTGCTAGCACGGGAACTAGAGAGCTTCTTTTAAAAAAATCCCTAGGATGCCATCCATCTGGTCCCTCTGGCGCTTTATTTGATATTAACTTTGTCTCAATTGATTCCGTACCATATCCTCTGTTATATCCAGTAAAACTCTTCACATTTCCTATTTCCTTTATGTTCCTCCTTTTTCCCCTCTCCTCCCTGCACATTGTTACAATTCCCTACTGTAAAGATTCTCAACATAAAAAAAAAACACACAACCCAAAAACCGATGGTTAAACAAACTGTTTTAGTAGCAGATTAGTCCTTTTTTCGCATCCGCTACAAAATATAACCAACCACCTGTCAGCTCCATATTTAATGTCCCACATTCTCAGTCCTCATTTTTTTCACCATTTATATCTTAAAAAACATCTTGGGGTTGGACTTGCTTTGTTCGCAATCCGTGTTTCATTTTCATTTTAAGCCTAGTTTAATTGCTTTCGTTTCTTGCACTCTTTATTACAACAACTTTTGAAGTCCCTGTAAGCCCTGTTCTGTGCCTTCTGCGTTCACAAACTTTTAAAAGCCCTTTTCTTTTTTTTTCCATTTCCCGTTTTACCTGAGCATTAGCCATCAGAGTGGACCTAAAGATTTTTTTACACTTGTTTCCTAAAGACCTGATTTGGAACTGTTGAATATATTTAATATCCGTCATTTTATAGTGGTCCACACATCTGCTCAGTATCTTTCCTAGAACAGTCCCCCCGTCTATTGAGCAGGAGCGATTCCTTTAAAAGCATAAAATTAGCTTTCCTAAGTTAAAACTTTTTGTTAAGCCAGTGGCAAAACTTTAGTTTTTCTGCAACCTATATTAAATGACACTAGATCATGGTCACTATTCCCTAAGCTTCCCATTACCTTCATCTCCAAAATGGTCTGGGTATTAGATATCACCATATCCAAGCCAACAACGCATTCTTTCTAGTAGGAACTTCTTCTACGATCTTGACAGAAAAAGCTCAAATATAGGAAATTTAAGAACTTTATAATAAACCTTTTGAGGTGCTGGCAGTTCCATTACTCCAATCTATTTCAGGGTAGTTAAATCCCCCATAACCAGAACATGCCCATACCAGCACCTCGCCACTGCATATGGAATTTCATTTCCACCTCTCCTCGGCATTTGCGGCTTATAACATACCCAACATTAATTACCTACCTTCTTGCTTCCTGTACCAGTTTCCAGTTCCAACCAGCACCCATAATTTTCTGCCGCTCGTTTGGCTCCCCATCTATTCATCGTTTAAATTGGGCTTTCAATTCCTGTTTCACATACATACATACCCTCCTCCTTCTTAGTATGGTCATGTCTAAATAAGGAGTACCCTTCAATATTTACTGTCCAGTCGTGTGAATCATTAACCATGATTCTGCTCTACCATTCCTCATACTTTCTTTAACGCAATTATTTCAAGTGCGCCGGTTTTTCCAGCCAGACTCCTTGGCTTTGTAACAGACATTTTAGATTATCAAGATTTACTTCCATACATGGTCGTCACATGCCTCCTTATCCTCTAGCTCCCCCCTCCCTCCTTCTCTCCTCCTCCGTTGTGTTACTAGCCCCCAGATCCCTAACTTCTCTCTATCTATACCCCTGTGTATTTAAAAAACGTTCCCCTCCCTCCCCTCCCCATACCTATTTTAAATCTCCTCCACACCCCTACCATCTTCTCCCCCAACACAGTTGCATCCAACCACCTTGAGGTGCAATCCTCACGACTAAGAGCCTTTAGCCAACCAGAAAGTCAGCCCAGTTCTCTCGAAAAACCCCAACCCCCTCTCCTTACGACCACTGCCCTTAACCACGCATTTATACTCCTGACTCCGTTGCCTCCCTAGCGTAGCATTTGGCTGCGGTAGTAATTTCCTGAAATCACTACCATGTAGTCCTTGCTTTTAACTTGGCCCTAATTCCTCGAATCATTTTAAGGACCTCACCTTCAACCTCCACCTCTACTTTGTCATTGGTCACCAATGTGGAACCAAGACCGCCGGGTCCCTCCCACACCACCCCATAATCTGTCTACACGTCCACCACATGTAAAAAAAAAAAAGCACGGACTTCTTTTGGATCAGTGGTCTTGAATTCTTTGTATTTATGAAAGGCATTGCATTGTAACATAGCTTAAGGTTGTGTAGATTCCAAATATATAAGTTTGTGGAGGGGGGAATTTCCATGTTCGGACTGTTTCCTGAAACACGTGTAAAGCTGTTCAAATTACAGGAGCACTTTGATTCTTTCTTGTAATTGTCCATGTGTGCATGCGTGTCCCATTTGAGCTATTGGTGCCCGTCTCTGTGTTGGCATCCACGCACATAATGCATAACGTTTTGATTCAGCACATGTGGGAGATGGATATTTAGTGGGGGATTTTATTTGTGGGGGCATTTCCAAGTTGATGCTGTTTGATAAAATTAAGAGGTTCACTTTGATTTTTTTCTTGTATTACACTTGTGCTGTTCCCGCATTTGATCTAGTTGGTGGCATGTCCCCGGGTACATCCACGCATATGGGCATCCCCGTTTTATTCAGGCCTTTGGAAGATTGATATGACAAGTTTTTTTTACATGACATGGAAATTTGCCATATTTTTAACTTTGAATTTGTATTTTTATACATTTTTTCCTTTCTCCTGAGAAAATCTGGTAAAAAAGCGAAATTTCACATTAAGACTGCGCTCCTACCATTTGTGGTTGCATAAAAGAATCACACTATTGTTGTAGATTCCAAAATTATAGTTTTGGGGGGGGGTATTTCTAATATATAGTGTGTTTATCTGACCAATCTGAAAAGTTTGGCTGTAATTGGGCATTGTGTCATTGGGCTCACTTGGTGGCTAGTTGATTCCACTTTTCGTGTGTAACCAGACATAGGGGCAATAGAACCGTTTGATCGGGACATTTGGAGATTGATATTTGGTAACTTTTTTTACATACTTGTGATTTGGCATTATTTTCGACCTTTGAGAGTGTTTTTTTTTTCCAAATTTTTTTAGAAAATCTGCTAAAACTGGTGAACTTCTACGAGACTGGCGCCACACATTGATGGACGAATGAACAAAACTACAGAATTTCGTAGATAAAGGATTGCGGGCTAATATTTTTCGCTGTTTCTGGCCATCGTGATTGTCTCACTTTGTGGCTTTTCGCTCCCACGTCCGCTTGTGTAACAAACCACACATAGGATACCGTTTGATTCAGGACATTTGGGAGATTGATATTTAGTACTTTTTTTTACATTCCATAGGTTTTGGCATGATTTCTTTACTTTGAAGTTGTTTTTGGTTCATTGTTTCAGACAAATGCGAACTTCTATCTATGAAAACTGGCGCCCAGCAACCATTGATGGTATGAATGAACAAACTACAGTGTTACATAGCTTGAAGGTGGTGGAGTTTCAGGAATATATAGTTTTGGGTTATTTCTAAGTTACGGGGGTTGTTTTGTGGAAAAAAACTGCATACGTCGAATTCTGGAATTGGCCTAAATATTTTCGCTGTTTCTGAGCCATCGTGCTTGTCTCACTTTGTGTGGCTTTTCGCTTCCTTCCGCGTGTGTAACCACACATATGGCATACCGTTTGATTCATGCATTGGGAGCTTGATCTTAGTAACTTTTTTTTTTAGCATTCCATGAGGTTTTGGCATGAATTCTACCTTTTGAGTTTTTTTGTTAATTTTTCAGACAATCAAATTCTAAGAAGAATTTCGCCCACCCATTGATGGTATGAATGAACAAACTAACAGTGTTACATAGCTGAAGGTGTGTAGATTTCAGTGAATATATAGTTTGTGGGTTATCTCTAAGTTTACGGGGGTGTTTTGTTGAAAAAACTGCATACTGGTCCAAATTCGGAGTTGCTAAATATTTTTGCCCGTTTCTGAGCCATCGTGCATTCTCACTTTGTGCTTTTTCGGCTTCCACTCCGCGTGTGTAAACCAACATACATGGCATACCGTTTGATTCAGGACATTTGGGAGATTGATATTTGGTAACTTTTTTTACATTCCATGGTGTTTTGGTCATTATTGCCTACCATTTTTGAATGTTTGTTTGATGTTAATGTTTTTTGAAAATCTGGTAAAAGTGCCAACTTCTACGCAAGAAACTCTGCGCCCACACCATTGATTTTGGGGTTCAATGAACGAACTACAGCGTTACAATAGCTGATGGTGTGTAGATTCAGAATATATAGTTTGTGGGGGGTATTCTGAGTGGGGGGGGTGTTTTGTGGAAAAACTGCAGCACTGTTCAAATACAAGAACTTGGCTAATTTTTTTTTTGCTGCTACTGATCAGTTGGCACTAGGTCCGCTCTGGTTTAGTTGGTAGCCATTTTCTCTTCTGGGTACAACCCATGAATGTGGCATCGTTTTATTTCGGGAGGGGTTATGCTTTCATATTTGAGATGCGTTTTGAACTTTCCTCCACAAGTTTTTACGCTGAATTCGCGCATTTTGATTTTGGTCTCTGATTTTACGTTGAGGAAAACAAAAGGAAATGTGAGAAAAACAACTTACAATTAGGACGAAGAGCTGCGTCGGGTGATCTGCATTTTGATCAAAATACCCTCACTCATTAAAAATCCTGCGGGTGTGTAGTTTCTCAAAAAGTATCGATCACTTGGTTGGATATTTTAGTTAATTTGGTTGATATTCTATGTAATGTCAGTGTGGTGATACATTTTATTTGTGTAATATTCTTTGAAGTGCAGTTTTAGTTAGGGGGAAGGCCTCCTGTACAGGAACAATGGGGTACCTAACTATATCTGGTACGTGTACGCGGAGTATCTGAGCTTTAAAACAGGTAAGATTTTTGTGTGTAACCTTAAGTTACTATAATAACCAATGGTTGAAAAACGCATGAAAATTGACAATTTTTCATTTTTTTCACATATTTTACCCATAATTCCAGTTAAAATTTCCAGAAAAAGTTACAAAATCTGTTACCATGTTAAAGTACACTTTGTGTCTGTGAAAAAAAAACATGTATAATATTCCGATTTACTGCAAGGTTTCCTACTGTAAAATTAGGCTTAAAGCGATGATGGGCAAATCCTGAAAATTCTTCTGGCAGTTACCACCTGTTTTATTGGATGTTGTTCCTTCAGAGACCTTTGGTGGTGATGTTGTATATGGACCTTTATCTAAAAAATTAAAATGAATCTGAATTACACTGATCAATGTTCCTACTTTTAATAGTAAAACAGGAATTTAAGCAAAGCCTAATAATACAATTTATTTCACACCACTGAAATTTAAAACAAATATATTTAAATATTAATTATATTTATAAATAAATTAAAATTAGCACTCTTAACTCTTACAAATATATAAACTTACAACATGTATGTCATTATAAGAGAACACAAAATATTAAAATATAGATTTTTTCATGTTGTAAAATAATCGATCTAGACCTCACCTGTTTTATTGGATATTGTCTCTTTAGCAACCTTTGGTGGTGATATTGTATATGGACCTTTATCTAAAAAAATTAAAATTACACTGATTAATGTTCCTAGTTTTAATAGTAAAAAGCCTAATAATACAATTTATTTCACACCACTGAAATTTAAAACAAATACATTTAAATATTAATTTTATTTATAAATAAATTAATATTAGCACTCTTTATTTTCACAAATATATAAACTTACAACATGTATGTCATTATAAGAGAATAAAAAATATTTATATATATATGTATATGTATATATATATGTATTTTACCAGTCATAAATTATCTGCACCAACCTAATTATTTCCCTCTAAGGAACATCTTTTCTAACAAAAAGAGCTAAAAATAATTAAAATTAAGATTTGCTCTTCAGATTTAAAATATTGTAATATATAGAACCATGGAGATCTTTTATGTTCATTTTGTTCTTTTAAAAAAAACCTTTTATACAAACTATAATGTAGTTTAAGTAAAACATTCACACTATTATCTTTACTTTTATTGACTGTGTAATGTGTCTAAATAACCATTATCATAGTGCAAGCTTACGTTTAATGTGGCTTTAGCCACATAAAAATAACCTGTCTGCATTTAGAATAAACTAAAGTGATCATGTTGTTAAATAAAATATGTCTATCTAGGCCTCACCTGTTTTATTGGATGTTCTCTCTTTAGCAACCTTTGGTAGTGATGTTGTATATGGACCTATATAAAAAAATGTAATTTGTAAGCCACAACGATGGATGTTCATACATTTAATAGTAAAATCAGGAATTAAAGTGTAACCAATTTTTAAATGTACAATAAACCAAAACAATCATATTGTAAAACAAAATATGTGCCTGTCTAGGCATCACCTGTTTTATTGGATGTTGTTCCTTCAGAGACCTTTGGTGGTGATGTTGTATATGGACCTTTATCTAAAGAATTAAAATGAATCTGAATTACACTGATTAATGTTCCTACTTTTACTAGTAAAACAGGAATTTAAGCAAAGCCTAATAATACAATTTATTTCACACCACTTATTTAAATATTAATTATAGTTAAAAATAATTTAAAATTAGCACTCTTTACTCTCACAAATATATAAACTTACAACATGTATATCATTATAAGAGAACACAAAATATTAAAATATAGATTTTTTCCCCGGTTATAAATTATCTGCACCAACCTAATTATTTCCCTCTAAGGAACATCTTTTATAATAAAAATAGCTAAAAATAATTAAAATTAAGATTTGTTCTTTAGATTTCAAATATTGTAATATATAGAACTATGGAGATATTTTCTGTTTATTTTGTTCTGTTTTAAAAAAAAATATTTTATACAAACTACAATGTAGTTTAAGAAAAACAATTACACTATTATCTTTACTTCTATTGACTGTGTAATGTGTCTAAATAACTGTTAACATCGTGCAAGCTTACGTTTAATCCTTATTAATGATCAACTTTTGATATCCTAAAGCTTTTTTTCTTCCCTGAGGCTTTAGCCGCATAATAATAACCTGTCTGCATTTAGAATATACCAAAGCAATGATGTTGTAAAATTTGGTAAATAAATATATGTCTGATCTAGACCTCACCTGCTTTATTGGATGTTTGTTCTCTTAGCAACCTTTTAGTGACATGTTGTATATGACCTATTAAAAAAAATTGAAATTATCTGTACGTCACAAGAATTGGATGGGGGGGTTCATTTCATTTAAATATAGTAAAATCAGAAAATTAACGCCTAACCTATTTTTAATTTACATAAACCAAAGGCAATCCAATTGTAAACAAATTTAGCCTGTCTAGGCCATCACCTTTTTTTCGATGTTTTTGCTTTCAGAAGACACCTTTTGGTTGTGATGTTCTATATGAGACCTTTATAACAACAAACTGAAGTCAGACTGATAATATTCCACTTTTAATAGTAAAACAGAATTTCAGCTTTAACCGAAAATTAACATTTAATTCAACAACTAAATTTAAACATATTGATTTAAATATTAATATCTTAAAATATTTAATATGGTACTCTTCCTCTTCACAATTGTAACGTACACCGTATGTTCTAAGAAATCCGAAAACCACAACTATTAAATATTTGTTTTTTTACTACGTTGGTAAATAAATATATGTCTGATCTAGACCTCACCTGCTTTATTGGATGTTTGTCTCTTAGCAACCTTTGGTAGTGATGTTGTATATGGACCTATTAAAAAAAATTAAATTATCTGTACGTCACAATGATGGATGTTCATTCATTTAATAGTAAAATCAGAAATTAAGCTAACCTATTTTTTTTAATTTAATAAACCAAAGCAATAATTGTAAAACAAAATATTGCCTGTCTAGGCATCACCTGTTTTTTCGGATGTTGTTCTTTCAGAGACCTTTGGTGTGATGTTTATATGAACCTTTATAAAAAAATGAAGTCAGACTGAATAATATTCCAACTTTTAATAGTAAAACAGAATTTCAGCTTTACAAATATTAAATTTAATTCAGACAACTGAAATTTAAACATATTATTTAAATATTAATTATAGTTAAAAATATTTAAATATGGTACTCTTCTCTCACAATATGTAACTACACCGGTATGTTCTAAGAGAAAACAAATATTAAATATTTTTTTTTTACTACGGTGCTGGAGGGGCTGGAGAGGGTGGAGGGCCTGGAGGGGCTGGAGAGGGTGGAGGGGGTGGAGAGGGTGGAGGGCCTGTAGAGGCTGGTCCTGCTTCTAGAAAAAAAAAAATGTTTTATTTCAACAATCACCGTCCAATCCATTAGTATTCAGGAGACCTTTGGTGGTGATGTTAGATATGACCTTTATAAAAAAAAAATGAAGTCAGACTGAATAATTTTCCACTTTTTAATAGTTAAAACAGAAATTTCAGCTTTACCTAATATTAAAATTTAATTCAGACAACTGAAATTTAAAACATATTTATTTAAATATTAATTATAGTTTAATAATTAAATATGGTACTCTTCTCTCACAAATATGTAAATACAACCGTATGTTATTATAGGAGAAACAAAATATTAAAATATTTTTTTTACTATCATAAAATATCTGCACCGACCTAATTATTTCCCAAATTAAGATTTGTTCGGGGGGCGAAGCCTAACCTTAGAACATGGCGGTCGCACACTAGCTGAGCTCCCGCTCTAGGAACAAGAATCTCCTGTCTCACCACAAAATACCTATATTGTTCGGCTGAAAACACTGAGGGCCTGGTTAACACCATGCCTCCTAAGAAACACAGAATGAACCAAAGATATCATGGGATTCGTCACAACGAACGGACGGCACCCCGGCTAGCTAATATGGCGGCTCCAAAAGGTGGGAGAGCAGATCCATCCCAATCCCCCATACCAGGGGGGACCTATAAACTTTATATGACTTAGAAACGACATCAAGTCACCCATCAATTCACCATCTCAGAGTTACAAAGAAATTTCCACACTGGGAGAAAGAGTGTCGGGAGCTGAGGCCTCACAGAAGCTACGTGGTGAAGTACTGCTCCCAAGTGGAGAACAATATCACCGACTGAGAGCTCAACTCTGTCGGAGCTCCAATCCACCAGATGATGCAGAGAACAGAAGTAGGAGACAAACATTCTCCGCCTAAGGGAATACCAAGGAGGTACTGGACTTGGGCCCTTACCTTGACCACCTGTTCCACCTTATGGCCCCACACTGCTGCCGCAGATTTCCTACAAAGTAGAGCCCATAGAGCTCTAAGACCACAGCCGGGCCTCAAGGATCCTCCGAGAGATGTAATTGTTCGTTTCCACTATTACACACACCAAGGAACTATGGCCAAGGCCTCACGTAACCACAAGGCACTACAGAGAGACGGATAATATTAAAAATTTCAGGATCTCTCACCGTATACCTTGTACAAACGCAGAATGATTAAGCTGATCCTAATGTGCTAAAGGATAAAGTCTAAAGTATAGATGGGGATTTCTGTTCCGTGATGGTGCAAACACAATGGGAAAACTGCTCCATCGTTAACCCAGAAGATGACCCTATTATGCTAAGAAAACTAGGCCTAGAAGAACACGAGCTGCACACACAGGACCTAAGCCCAAAGGATCCCCCCTCCTAAGGACGACTGGACGGAGATACCCCGATCAAGAACCCCAGAGATACCTCCTCACAGCTAGAATCCGGAGGTCCCTCTCCCCAGACTCACCTGCGCAGTGAGGCCATAAGAGAGACTCTGAAAACCTCGATTCGGAAAGGAAAGTAAACTTTATATTCCTATGCACTTAACTGGGTTGGTTGAGGGAGCCCCCCCTAACAGAACTATACTAAGAGGCACAAGCGAGGGTAGACCAACCTGGAAACTTTTATATAGACTTTCTTTACACTTCTAGATCGCTAATGCAATACCTAAAGCCTCGAAAAACAACTCGGCTCTGCTTGCCTCCAACAGTATTACAACACCCCCCAAACTGCAACTATATCCCCTTACAAACGATGCCCATTTTGTCTGCCCAAAGTAGGGCCATCACAGCCCTTTGCTTACAAGTCTAAACTGTCACGATTCTTATTATATAGCTATGACTTTATAAAGTGGCCTACGAGGTCACACAGATTTGTTTAGCACAGCTCAGGAACCACGCATATGCTCCCAGAAATGGACATAAAGCTCCTACCTGAAACGAAGGGCTACAAGGAGCAACCTGACAGAAAATGGCTTCGGGGCGGGGTTAAAAGATACGACTATAAAATGCTGATCTTAAATCACTAATATGTACACTATTATCCCAGTTTATAACTATCATTGTTTATTGTTAATGTGAAAAATGTTTACTAATTCTCAGGTATAGTTCGATATCTAAGCATGCAGAGTGGATATAAGGGTCAGTTGCCCTCTTGCTGAACCCAGCCCCCCTTGAGCCCCTACAGTTTTCTCTGTCCGAATGTTGCTACTCCCCTTTTCCTGACTATAAAGGCTGTACTTGCGTCGGCCCAATCAATAATAAAAGAAACTGTTGATCTATCAATAGGGTAGAGAGAGGTCGAACCGTAAGGAGCTAACTGAACATTTAAAGAAGGGTAACTATAGAGATACCGAATATGAAGTAGACTTTCCTGCATCCCAATATACTTCCTATGCTCGGTTTCGGTGAAAAGAGAGGGGGGGGAGGAGGGGGAGAGAGAGAGAGAAGGGAAGGGAATTTTTTAGGGGTTGGCTCCATACCCGAAAGACAAATCGACCACAACATTCCCCTGACAAGAGAGTCAAGAATCAACTTACCACCCTCATGGGCCATAACAACAAACAATAAAGTTCATATTAATCTAAGGCTATAGAAGGTTGACTGCCAAGTCACATGTGTTAGGTTATTGTCCCGGTTGTGGGCCAGCTGACTACCAAAAAAGAGGATTATTTTATTGTACATATCAAAAGGTCTTATTGAGAAATGTACTAGTCTACTATGACTTAGGACCAAACCGATACAATTGACTGCCTACACACAAAAAAACTGGCTGGCTTAATTTAACCCTGTCAAGCAGGCCTAGAGGATATTTGAGGAATACTTGGGTTTTTTTGGGATGAGGGGAAGGGAAAGAAAAAAGGGAGGGTTTGGGGGGCTCTTGGGGGGGAGGGGGATAAAATCTGGTTTAGAAATGTATACGTAATAAGGAGAGAGAGAGAATGGATGTTTTTGTTTACAAAATGCTTACCCCCCTTTTTTTTCGTCCTATGGTATGTAATGCTGCTCTCCTGCGCAAGAATATTCAAGAAGATGTTCCCACCAACCCAATAAAAGCCTTATGCAAGGTTATTGAATACACATATTGTTCCTAAAGATAGTAACCGCCCTTCAGGCGATCCACTCCCACATAGTGGCAGAGTTATAGCCACATACATTTTTGGTCTGTAATTGAGTGGCATGTATAAGACCCTCCCATTTGTTACTTTATTTATGCTATCTGGTTATTTATATTGTAAACTGTTTTTTTATAATGAGAGTTTTGTTTGATTTCTCTATTCAGTCGGTCTTCTGGGTGCCTCCTCGTGCTGGTCCCTTGTTACTCCTATTTTAGACAGATTGGATCCGCTGTATCACTTATTACTAACTGAAGTTTATAGGGTAGTAGATTGGCAGACTCTCCTCTCGGCTTCAGCGTCTTCTCTCCTGGATGGTAATGTGCTCCCCCTCGTGGCCACCACCATGAAAAATAATACCACACAACTATCAGTTCTCAGCCACAATGTTAAAGGCCTCAACAGCTCCACAAAAGACACTTACTATCAAAACAATACGAAAAATACACTCATCATCATCTGGGAAACCCATTTTATACAGGAAAAGAACCAAAATATTGGGGCAAGCAATTAACCTCCATTTTTTCGCTTCTAATGTAACCAAGAAAGGGGGCGTGGTATTCTTACTGCATAAATCATTACCGTTCAACACAAAGTCCTGCTATAGAGATCCACAGGTGCATATCTGATTCTCACAGGTAGAATTAAAAAAACTCAGATCTCGATAGTAAATATCTATGCTCCCACTCAGGGACAGGGCGCCTTTCTTAAAAAAATAGAGACATACCTCCTGTCACTCGATTGGCACACTTATAGTTATGAGAGATTTCAACCTCACTCTCAATACCAATCTAGTCCTTTCAAAAACCCATCTACCATCAGTCCCCGCCTCTTTCACTAAATCTTTACGACCTTTTTGAATATTTTTATCTATGGAACACATGGAGAATAAGACACCCAGCGAAAAGAAATTTACATTCTATTCTCACCCCCACAAAGTTATTGGAGGATAGATTACATTTTTTCTCGGCCCCAACTAGTCCCACTGTTGAAAGATGCTGACGTATCTTGTATAACATGGTCCGACCATGCTTCAGTCTTGATTCAGCTAAATAATCTAATAACACAAAGCCAAACATCCACTGGAGACTTAACGACTCCCTGCTTGTGCTCCAGACATCCAAAAAAAACTAAACAACCACAGAATACTTCAATATTAATGCAAATGGAGAATCTTCACCACGGCTCACAAACAGTAATTAGAGGCCAACTCATAAAACTAGCTCTACTAAAAAAAAGGACTCACAACTCTCAAAACTAAAAAAAACTACACAGTAAAACACACCTCGGATACGATACTCACAAAATAAATTCACTAGAGGGAAATTAACTTATTACTATCGGCCAACGCAGAGAACGCGATTAGACTAACCCGCACAACATTCTACAACACACACAGACAACTGACACTTTTCTCACCCGAAATTCTAAATCAAAAATGACACAGACACGACTCTCCCTGAAATCACCAAATGGGAACAAGGTATTTGACCCAACCCAAATTCTGGAATGTTTACAGATTCTATACAGAATTGTACCAAGGCAATACAGCAAATCAATAAAGCCACCCCATATAATTAAGATCTATCTGCAAAAAGCACAACTCCCCAGAATAACTGACCTCGATTCGCAACAAATGAACGCATCCATCACTCAAACTGAACTAGAAGAGATACTGAAAAGCCTTAAGCCTAGGGAAGGCCCCAGGCCCAGATGGTATAGTATCAACGTATTATAAAACATTTAAAAGATTATAGTTCCTCATTTCCTATGCGCCTTTAACTCAGTCATTAGAACAAAAAACAACACTCCCTCCTGATATGTTGGAGGCGAACATAGTGGTCATTCCAAAGAAGGCAAAGACACTACCCAGTGTGGGAGCTACAGACCAATTTCTCTAATAAATATAGATTTAAAAATGTTTAACAAAATTTTGGCAAAAAGACTGGCCACTCCTACCCACTTAGTGCAATTAAGACACAAACCGGATTTATTAAGGAAGACAAGCGACTGACAACTAGGGATGGCCGGTTCGCGGAACTGAACCTGGATCCGCTGTGGATTTTTTCCCGTTCGTGAACGGCGGATTTTCTGGATTTTCCGGATTTTCCGCCTTCCGAACTTCCATTCGCTGATTTTGATATTTTCGAAAATTTTCGAAATTACGAGTTTTCACGTAATTTCGAAAATTTTCGAAAATACGGGAAAACAGGTAATTTCGAAAATTTTCGAAAATCAAGTATTCTCTTATTTCCATAAATACGTATTTTCGCAAATTTTCGAAATTACGAGGATTACTCTGTATTTTCGAAAATACATATTTTCGGAATTTTCGGATTTTTTCGAAAATTCGTGGATCATCGAGTGGAACCGGATTTTGCGAAGTTCGGACATCTCTACTGACAACATACGCCGGACCACTTCAACTTATCTATAACTTCCACTCCACCGGTACACCAATGATTGTCCTCTCAATAGATGCGGAGAAGGCTTTTTATAGAATTGACTGGCAATTTAAAAACATACACTACTATACTTCGGATTCACAGGCCCCTTTATGACTGCTCTAGACAACTTATATTCATATCCACTGCAAAGATCTCAAATATTCCTCCCATAGTTTCCCAGTTAGAAACGGTACACGCGGTACAAGGTTGCCCCCTATCACCACTATTTTTGCATTATGCATGGAACCCTGGCAGCAATGTCCGTACCATAAGAGAATAAGTGGAATACAGGGAGGAGAATACAAAATAGTCCTATTGCCAATGACACACTATTCACTATCACCAAGCCACAAACCTCACTTGACACCTCTGCTCTGAAATAGCAAACATTTAGTGATTTTTCGGGATTCAAAATCAATTACTCAAAATCAGTAATATTACCCTCCATATCTCCTACAACAGTGAAACTACTGCAACTGAATTTTCATTAATGGAATCACTCACATTTTACCTATTTAGGTATACAGATGTGTTCTGACCCCGATAACCTGTACACATGAACTACACGCCACTAATTAAAAAATTAATAGCCCAACTTAATCAATGGAAGACATACAAAATATCTCTTTTTGGTAAAACAATAGTATCAAGATGATGACTTACCCAGATTACGTGTTTGTTTAGATCACTTCCAATAGCATTCAAACCGGCAGATATGAAACTTCTTCAAACTAAAATTCCAACTTTATATGGAATGAAAAACGCTCCCGATTAAGCATAAAAACGCTTCAGAGACCTAACAGTTGGGAGGGGCAACTCTCCCCTCTTTACAACATTATTTTTGGCGGCTAGACTAGCGCAAACAATACAATGGCACAATAAACTAGAAATACCTCGCGGAGAGAACTGGAACAGAATCTTCTTCCCTCCATACCTCTAGGAGATATACTTTGGATACCCACACACAAACTGATATTTTACAAAGCATATGTAACCCATATCTAAAATACACAATAGAACTTTGGTATACTACAGTAAGAAACTATAAACTGAACACACCATTCTTAATGACCCTAATATACCATAACCCCGATTTCCAACCAGGACAGAACTACAAACCTGGAAAGCATAGTTAGATCGGGATATATCCCGAATAGGGCACTTAGCACCAGTGGGAATGACACTACAATGGAGCCAAGCCCAATCTCAATAAATTACCTCACACAGAGTGGTTCGAGTATATGCAACTTGCACATTATATAAACTCATTATTTTTCGGATCCAAAACCACTCAACTCTCCCCTTTCGAGCTAATATGTAACTCAACCTCGCAGACTCCTCTTAATATATCTAAAATCTAAATACTACTTAACGAATTTCGCCATGCCCCCAGACTGGCTTTTATGGACAAATGGGAAAGCCTATTAGGCTCACAGTTAGATACTAACCAATGGCTAACAATATTTAATTCACTACGTAAGTGCTCATCCAATATACTAGTTCAGGAAAAAGCTTTTAAATATTGCACCATTGGTATATGTCCCTCAAATAACAAATAGAATATTCCCCCAAGCTTCCAACCTATGTTAAAGAGGCTGTGGAATTGAAGCGGAAATTAAACATTGTTGGTGGGACTGTGTTGAGGTCCAAAAGACATGTGAAACATAATTCAAGAAATACTTCACACTACGGTAACCCTGGATCCATGGACAGCCCTATTTGACAAAAATATAAGCAATATATCTATCGAAAACAACAAATTATCCACAGTATATGTGCTGGGGTGATAATTCTTATGTGCTACTTGGAAACAGGCAGCCCCCTCCAGACACCAATTAATAAAAAAATTGGTGGGTGTGTGAAAATGAACTGGTGGTTAACAGGCTGAGGGGCACACTGAAAAACTATGATAAAATCTGGAGTCCCTAGATTTATGCGATGTCGGAGTCAAGGGGAAATCGGGGATCTCCGGAAACTGTGGACCAAAGGCGGTGAGTGTTGGATGGATGGAGTGGGTGGATGCGGGAGGCGCAGGTAGACCAATGATCTGATCTGGTTTTTTTTTATGATTATCTTTTGTTTATTCCTTTTATCTTGATTGGTTTACCTAATTTGGTACTTGGTCTACCCAAGAGCAATATATTAGTGGGGAAAAAAAAAAGAGAAAAATGTTTTGGAAGGTTTAAGATGCAAATGTTTATTCTTGTTTAATATTCTATTAAAGTCGATATTGTTAGTAACCTTGCAATTTTCCAATAAAAATTTTCTGTTCATTTGTTCTGTTTTAAATTTTTTTTTATATAAAGTATAATGTAGATTAAGAAAAAACATTACACTATTATCTTTATTTCTATTGACTGTGTATGTGTCTAAATAACCATAAACATCATGCAAGCTTAGTTTAATCCTTATTATGATCAACTTTTGATATCCTAAGCTTAAAATAGCGATTCTTCCTCCCTAGGCTTTGCCCATAATAATACCTGTCTGCATTTAGAATAGACCAAAGCAATCATGTTATAAAATAAAAATATATGTCAATCTAGGCCTCACCTGTTTTATTGGATGTTGTCTCTTGCGAGGCCCC
>JAACNH010000167.1:71349-81897 GCA_019447015.1 Hymenochirus boettgeri | reverse complement strand
ATTAAAATCGTACAAACTTATGTTTAATCCTTATTAATGATCAAGATTTGGTATCCTGAAGGTTATAAATAGTGATTTTTCTTCCCTGAGGCTTTAGCCACATAATAATAACCTGTCTGCATTTAGAATATACCAAAGCAATCATGAATAAAAATATATGTCTATCTAGGCCTTACCTGTTTTATTGGATATTGTCTCTTCAGCAACCTTTGGTAGTGATGTTATATATTGACCTTTATAAAAAAAATTAATCTGTACGTCACAATGACGGATGTTCATATATTTAATAGTAAAATCAGAAATTAAAGCATAACCTATTTTTAAATTTAGAATAAACCAAAGCAATCATATTGTAAAACAAAATATGTGTCTATCTAGGCCTCACCTGTTTTATTGGATGTTGTTCCTTCAGAGACCTTTGGTGGTGATGTTGTATATTGACCTTTATCTAAAAAATTAAAAGGAATCTGTGAGTCACACTGATTAATGTTCCTACTTTTAATAGTAAAACAGGAATTTAAGCAAAACCTAATATTAAAATTTATTTTACACCACTGAAATTTAAAATAAATACATTTAAATATAAATTAGAGTTATTTATAAATTAAAACTGGCACTGTTTACTCTCACAAATATATAAACTTACAACAGGTATATCATTATAAGAGAAAACAAAATAATAAAATATATACTTTCCCCACCATTTATACATTATATGCACCAACCTAATTACTTCTTTCTAAGAATCATCTTTTATAACAAAAATAGTTAAAATTAAAATTTGTTCTTCAGACTTTAAATATTGTAAAATATAGAACTGTGGAGATCTTTTCTGTTAATTTTGTTCTTTTAAAAAGAAACTTTTTATACAAACTATAATGTAGTTTATGTAAAACATTAACACTATTATCTTTACTTTTATTGACTGTGTAATGTGTCTAAATAACCATTATCATAGTGCAAGCTTACGTTTAATACTTATTATCAACTTTTGGTATCCCGAAGCTTATTAATGGTGATTTTTCTTCCCTAAGGCTTTAGCTACATAAAAATAACCTGTCTGCATTTAGAATAAACCAAAGCAATCATGTTATAAAACAAAAATATGTCTATCTAGGCCTCACCTGTTTTATTGGATGTTGTCTCTTTAGCAACCTTTGGTAGTGATGTTGTATATGGACCTTTATAAAAAAAATTGGATCTGTAAGCCGCAACGATGTATGTTCATACGTTTAAAAGTAAAATCAGAAACTAAAGCATAATCAATTTTTAAATTTACAATCAACCAAAGCAATCATATTGTAAAACAAAATATGTGCCTGTCTAGGCATCACCTGTTTTATTCGATGTTGTTCCTTTTAACAACCAGAGCAGAAAAAGCTTTAAGATTCACCAATCACAAATTCTATTTCAAAAGCAATAAACCGGACACAATGTTGGCAAACAAACTAAATCAAAAAATGACCCAAAACAGATTCCTCCCATTAAGACACCCGATTGGACACTTAGAATACAACCCAAATTACATCACAAATATATTCAACAAATTTTATCAATCGCTCTACAACGGCACTTCCACACATAAAACCTCAACCTTTGCTTCAACAATAGATGCCTTTCTGAGCGATATTAACCTCCCCAGGGTCTCACAAACACAACTTCAGACACTCCACACTGACATCTCTGCAGATAAAGTCTCAAATGTCATAAAAAACCTAAAATCAAGGAAATCCCCCGGTCCTGACGGATTCACTGCCTCATACTATAAAAATTTTTAATCAATACTTACCCCACATATCCTTACACCATGTAATAGCATAATTGATGGCCAATCCAATTTACCTCCAGATATGTTTGAAGCCCATATCGTAGTAATCCCCAAACCAAACAGAGATTCCACTCACCCCTCCAACCATCGCCTGATCTCCTTAATAAACACAGATGTTAAAATCATAGCAAAAATTTGACAAAACAGGCTTAATAAGATCCTCCCCAGTTTGATTCATTAGGATCAAACCGGCTTCATCCCCAACCGCCAAACAACCGACAACATAAGAAAAGCTATAACATTAATGCAATATGCCGATTCCCATTCTATACCCTCCACATTCCTATCTCTGGACATAGAAAAGGCCTTTGACAAAGTGGACTGGACCTATCTGGATAGAGTACTGGTTGAATTCGGTTTTCCAGATAATTTTGTTAAAGGTGTCTTTAGCTTATACAATAAACCATACGCAATGGTTTGTAATATGGGCTACCCCTCAGACAGATTTCAAATTATGAACGGTACCAGGCAGGGCTGCCCACTATATCCGCTTTTATTTGCCCCTTGTATAGAACCTCTGGCGGCTAAAATAAGAGCATACCCTGATATCTTAGGTATAACAATAAGGCATATCCAATCCAAACTGTCGCTGTTTGCCGACGACACCCTGATCTATATAACTAATTCTCTCATCTCCCTCCCAAACATATATAATACACTTGTAGTATTTGGCTCTCTATCAGGTTTCAAAATAAACCACTCCAAATCGACAGCTTTCCCACTACATTTGCCCATCTGTGACACACTACATGACAAATTCCATTTCAAATAGAACCTGCAATCACTTAAATATCTAGGCATCCAACTAAATCCTAACCAGACATCTCTCTATAAATACAATTATGATATAATCTTACCAGAACTGATAAAGCAACTAAAACTTTGGACATCATATCCCCTGTCACTTGTTGGTAGGATAAATGCTATAAAGATGATGACACACCCAAAAATTCTCTACCCATTTAGAGCTCTCCCTCTTATAATCAAACAGGCAGATTTAACCAAACTTCAATCAGAGGTTAGGAAGTTCATTTGGCAAGGGAAAAGAGCTCGTATTAAGTATGCAAACCTCACAAGACATAAAACCAATGGTGGATTCTCGCTGCCAATATTTTCGGCATATTTTAAAGCAGCTAGACTCACACAAGCTATACCAGAGCCAACAAAACAGCATGGGTGGATATTGAAAACGAGCTCTTAGCTCCACTATATTATTAATCTGTCTATTGGATACCTAATGATGTTAGGAAAATCTACAACACATTTTACACCCCTGCAATGATCTCATCTTTTAAATTGTGGGAAATCTGCAACAAGAAACACCATCTTGTTCCCTACCCCTCACTCAGGTCACCTCTGCTCCACTCCCCTCTCTCCCCTGTGGGTCTTTCTGAAAGGGAAGTGTCTACTTGGAAATCCTTAAAAATTTCCACCACCATGGATATCCTATCAGTAAATAATATTTTAACTTGGGAGGAGGCAGCTGATGCGTTCAAAATTCCACCTTATCTATGGTACGCTTATATGAGGATCTACCACTTTGCACATAAAACACTGCAGACTTGTACAAACAAACAAATCTCACCATTTGAGAAATTATGTGACAACAAACATTCCAGAACTGGATTGATTCCGGCTATCTATGCCATGATATGGCATGAATCACAATCACCAAAATCTCAATATGTCACCAAATGGGAAGATAGATTTCAAGTAGAACACAGTGAGGAAAAACGGACATCAATTTATTTACATTCTTACAAAAGTTCATCTAATATTATTACCAGAGAACGCACCTATATTGTAGGATTGGTATTCTACTCCTGAATTTCTCCACAAAATATATAATTCTTACCCTAATATCTGTTTCAAAGGTTGTGGGTTTCCCACTAGGCTTCTATTGTTTGTATATATTTGAAAGTTTTGGTCTCTAGTTGCACTCTGTGTGGATGTATACTATCCCATCTTTTGTATGTTGTGGGTTTCCCACCTCTTAACAACACTGTTGGTGGTTCTGCCCTATAGTTCAAAATTTCTGGCGGATTAGCGAATCTCTGATCAATAATATTTTTTCAACAAACATTCTCCTTTCTCTATTTACCACCCTATTCAACATGCCAATAGGCTCACTAAACACTCCGGCAAATAGACTAATATCACATATATGCTCTGCAGCAAGAGACTTACTAGCAGCTACATGGAAATCTCAACCCCCCACCAGACCCGAACTGATTAACAGAATCTGGCAGATCTACTCAAATGAATACCTCACACATACAGCACAAAAAATTGGACTAAGGTTTGGGTGTTACGTAATATACGTAAATGTTATTTATTCACTGTCGAAACCAGAACCATATTTATTTTTTTTGTATTTTATATACTGTTTATATGGTTATTGTTATATTTTGACTTACTGAAAAACGAATAAAAATTTATTGAACAAAAAAAAGAAAAACTTTATTATCTTTATTTCTATTGACTGTGTAATGTGTCTAAATAACCATAAACATCGTACAAACTTACGTCTAATACTTTACTTTTGGTATCCTAAAGCGTAAAATAGCGATTTTTCTTCCCTGAGTCTTTAGCCACATAATAATAACCTGTCTGCATTTAGAATATACCAAAGCAATCATGTTATAAAATAAAAATATATGTCAATCTAGGCTATGGAGATATTTTCTGTTCATTTCGTTCTGTTTTTAAAAAAAGTTTTTATACAAAGTATAATGTAGATTAAGAAAAACAATTACACTATTATCTTTTTTCTATTGACTGGTTAATCAGGGAGATTCAATAAAAGTTCTTATCGTTTAAAATGGTGGCTAATTTTTGCCCCAACCAATCAGATGTTAGATTTCAAATGTTTAATAAAGATCTGATTGGTTGGGGCAAAATAGCACCAGTTTAACAATAGAACTTTTAATGAATCTCCCTGAATGTGTCTAAATACCATAAAATCGTACAAACTTATGTTTAATCCTTTTAATGATCAAATTTGGTATCCTGAAGGTTATATAGTGATTTTTCTTCCCTGAGGCTTTAGCCACATTAATAACCTGTCTGCTTTAGAATAATACCAAAGCAATCATGATAAACATATATGTCTATCTAGGCCTCACCTGTTTTTATTGGATATTGTCTCTTCAGCAACCTTTGGTGAGTGATGTTATATGTTGACCTTTATAAAAAAATTAATCTGTACGTCACAATGACGGAGGTTATATATTTTAAAGTAAAATCAAAAATTAAAGCATAACCTATTTTTAAATTATAAAAACCAAAGCAATCTATTGTAAAACAAATATGTGTCTATCTAGGCCCACCTGTTTTTATTGGATGTTTTTCCTTCAGAGACCTTTGGTGGTGTGTTTGTATATTGACCTTTATCTAAAAATTAAAAGGAATCTGTGAGTCACACTGATTATTTCCTCTTTAATAGTAAAACAGGAATTAAGCAAACCTAATATTAAAATTTATTTACACCATGAAATTTAAAATAATACATTTAAATATAAATTAGAGTTATTTGTATAAATTAAAACTGGCACTGTTACTCTCACAAATATATAAACTTACAACAGGTATATCATTATAAGAAAACAAAATAATAAATATATAACTTTCCCCACCATTTATACATTATATGCACCAACCTAATACTTCTCTCTAGGAACACTTTTTAATAACAAAAATAGCTAAAAATAATTAAACTAAATTTTGGTTCTTATATTTCAAATATTGTAATATATCAAACTATGGAGGTATTTTCCTGTTCATTTCATCTGTGTTAAAAAAAAGTTTTTTATACAAAGTATAATGTAGATTAAGAAAAACAATTACACAATTATCTTTATTTCTATTGACAGTGTGTGTCTAAATAACCATTAACATCGTACAAACTTAGGTTTAATACTTATTAATGATCAACATTTGGTATCTTGAAGCTTATTGTAATTTTTCTTCCCTGAGGCTTTAGCTATATAATAATAACCTGTCTGCATTTAGAATAGACCAAAGCAATCATGTTGTAAAATAAAAATATATGTCAATCTAGGCCTCACCTGTTTTATTGGATGTTGTCCCTTCAACAACCTTTGGTAGTGATGTTGTATATGGACCTTTATAAAAATGTTCTTACGTTTAATAGTAAAATCAGAAATTAAAGAATAACCTATTATTTAATTTAGAATAGAACAAAGCAATCATATTGTAAAACATTATATGTGCCTGTCTAGGCCTTACCTGTTTTATTGGATGTCGTTTCTTCAGAGACCTTTGGTGGTGATGTTGTATATGGACCTTTATCTAAAAAATGAAAATTATTCTGTCAGTCACACTGATTAATGTTCCTTCTGTTAACAGTAAAACAGGAATTTAAGCAAAACCTAATATTTAAATTTATTTTACACCACTGAAATTTAAAATAAATACGGTCAATCACCCACTCTATTTGCATATTTCAGCCCCTCCCACTGGCCCACTTTGTGAAAGCATAGCTTATTCACCTGTCACTGCATGGCTAATTGAAAAAAGGTAAATGCTTTATTTATATTTTGCCAATCCTACAGTTAGCTTCAGTTTGTGCTGCCTGTGTAACTGGGTTACTGTATTATTGGAGTCCCAATCTGGCACTACACCTAAATCCCATAGTTTCCATGCACACACACACTTCAAACTCCTACAGCTGAAATGTTGTAATGTTGAAGGTTGTGGGCGTATTTAATCTACAATATTTACAATAATAATTTTATTTATAAAACTACATACATTTTCCAAAAACAACCTTATTGGCTGATCTAATAGTAACATAACTGCTAGTTTAATTCATGGCTTCTACATAGTCTTACCAGTCTGATTGATTAGTGGCTCCCCATAAACCTCCACTTCGCACAGTGTGAGATATTCCACTCTCCCTGGAATAACCACACTGACGTAACGTCCCTCCATCCCCTTACAGTTAAAAGTGATGTTGTACTTGGAAATATCTTTGACGGTGCCACACCTGTGGGAAATAGATAAAGGGATCATACATAACATAATGGTGAAGGAATTAGTAAACAACTGAAGAAAAGATCTGATAGAGCAACAAAGCAAGAATGAATGTTTTTATATTGTTTGTAATAGGGCACACTGTTCTCTAGTAGTGAATTAAATGACAATGATAGGCTATTTTTAAAAAAAAATATCATTCTCCCTCTTTGCAAGGCACTGGTAAGTTTTGGAATCCCATATACAAAAGGGACATCCTGGAAATGGAAGCAGTTCAGAAAAGGGCAACTAAATTAATAAAGGGAATGGAGGGGCTTGAATATGCAGGCAGATTAGACAAGTTAGGGCTGTTTACACTGGAGTAGCAGCACTTGTACAGGGATATGATCACTTTATATTAATATATTAATGGGTCGTACTATAAACTCTGTGGTGTATTGTTCACCAATAGGTAATCAGCTATACATCCACCTCCAGGATTTCTTAATGTCCCTATTACTGCTCACTAACTGCATCACAGTGTAGTAGATACAATAATTTCTGTATATAAACCCAGTCTCAACAATCACCCCAGGCAGCTGCAGGGTTAATGTAGATATAGATCTCTATACTGCTGTCAATCACAGGGCAGACTTGATACATTTTTGAAACATACAAATGCTGCTTCTCACTCAGCTCAATAAACAATGTAACAATCTATATAACAGTCTATGTAACAATCTATATAACAACCTATATAACAATCTATATAACAGTCTATGTAACAGTCTATATAACAATCTATGTAACGGTCTATGTAACAGTCTATGTAACAGTCTATGTAACAATCTATGTAACAATCTATGTAACAGTCTATGTAACAATCTATGTAACAATCTATATAACAATCTATATAACAATCTATGTAACAATCTATATAACAATCTATATAACAATCTATGTAACAATCTATGTAACAATCTATGTAACAGTCTATGTAACAGTCTATGTAACAGTCTATGTAACAGTCTATGTAACAGTCTATGTAACAATCTATATAACAATCTATGTAACAGTCTATGTAACGATATATGTAATAGTCTATGTAACAATCTATGTAATAGTCTATGTAACAATCTATATAACAATCTATGTAACAATCTATATAACAATCTATGTAACAATCTAAGTAACAATCTACATAACAATCTATATAACAGTCTATGTAACAGTCTATGTAACAGTCTATGTAACAGTCTATGTAACAGTCTATGTAACAGTCTATGTAACAGTTTATGTAACAATCTATGTAATAGTATATGTAACAATCTATGTAATAGTCTATGTAACAATCTATATAACAATCTATGTAACAATCTATATAACAATCTATGTAACAGTCTAAGTAACAATCTATATAACAATCTATGTAACAATCTATGTAACAACCTATATAACAGTCTATATAACAATCTATATAACAATCTTTGTAACAATCTAAGAAACAATCTACATAACAATCTATATTACAGTCTATGTAACAGTCTATGTAACAATCTATGTAATAGCATATGTAACAATCTATGTAATAGTCTATGTAACAATCTATGTAACAATCTATATAACAATCTATATAACAATCTATGTAACAGTCTATGTAACAATCTATATAACAGTCTATGTAACAATCCATGTAATAGTCTATGTAACAATCTATGTAATAGTCTATGTAACAATATAGGGGCACCAGCAGAAGTTGAACAGCAGACTGCACTGAGCAGACAGAAAGGGGGGATTCCAGGCACCAGGAATCCCCCTAAAAATGCCCCTGGCAAATCCGCCACAAAAGCGATATTAAATAGCTTTGCCATGTTGCATGGCTATGTAATCATTGCAGCCATTGGAAAACCATCATCAGTTTTTATTGACACTATTTTTGCTAATTATTTTTAATGAAATGTAACAATCTATGTAACAGTCTATGTAACAATCTATATAACAATCTATATAACAATCTATTAAACAGGTATAGGTAACATATATGTAACAGCTATGTAACAGTCATATAACAGTCTATATAACAATCTCTACAGTCTAATACAGTCTATGTAACATGTATATGTAACAGTCTATGTAACAGTACTAGTAACAATCTTGTAACAGTATATGTAACAATCTATGTACAAATCTATTATAACATCTATGTAACAATCTATATAACAATCTATGTAACAATCTATGTAACAATCTATGATAACAGTCTAATAATATTAACAATCTATATTAACAATCTATGTAACAATCTATATATCAATCTATATAACAATCTATGTAACAGTCTATGTAACAATCTATGTAACAGTCTATGTAACAATCTATGTAACAGTCTATGTAACAATCTATATAACATTCTATGTAACAATCTATGTAACAATCTATATAAAAATCTATGTAACAATCTATATAACAATCTATGTAACAGTCTATGTAACAGTCTATGTAACAGTCTATGTAAAAATCTATGTAACAGTCTATGTAACAGTCTATATAACAGTCTATATAACAATCTAATAACAGCTATATATAACAGTCTATGTAACAGTCTATGTAACAGTCTATGTAACAGTCTATGTAACAATCTATGTAACAGTCTATGTAACAATCTATATAACAATCTATGTAACAATCTATGTAACAATCTATGTAACAATCTAGTGTAAACAGTCTATGTAACAGTCTAAGTAATAGTCTAAGTAACAATCTATATTAACAATCTATGTAACAATCTATATATCAATCTATGTAACAATCTATATAACAATCTATGTAACAGTCTATGTAACAATCAATGTAACAGTCTATGTAACAATCTATATAACAGTCTATGTAACAATCTATATAACAGTCTATGTAACAATCTATATAACATTCTATGTAACAATCCATGTACTAGTCTATGTAATAACAAATCTATGGGCACCAGGAGAAGTTGAACAGCGACTGCACTGAGCAGACAGAAAGAGCCCCTGGCAAATCCGTCACAAAAGCGATATTAAATAGCTTTGCCCTGGTTGCATGGCTATGTAATCATTGCAGCCATTGGAAAACCATATCAGTTTTTATTGACACTATTTTGCTATTTTCATGAAATGGTAATTCCTTACCACATTAGGGATGAAGGGTTAGCATGGGTTTAAGGCAAAAAAGAGTGCATAGCACCTGATAACGTGATTGGCATTAAATATGAGATCAGGAAATGCCAAAAAATGAAAAATTTAATTTTACGATATTAAATCCAACTTGTGGCTTACAGAAAATATATTCCAAACATAATAGGATTTCCAAAAAAAAGGTTGCATCTCTATAAACTTTAATGATGTGCCGTACCCTGTGTTATTTAGTACTGCTTGACCTGAGGAAGAGAGAGTTTAATCTTTAGAAATCTGTGCTGTGTGTACCTAGCTTTAGTCCATAATAAAAAGGTACCACCTTATCCTACAGTCCATAATAAAAAGGTATCACCTTATCCTACAGTACTCCTCCTACAATCCATAATAAAAAGGTATCACCTTATCCTACAGTACTCCTCCTACAGTCCATAATAAAAAGGTATCACCTTATCCTACAGTACTCATCCTACAGTCCATAATAAAAAGGTATCACCTTATCCTACAGTACTCCTCCTACAGTCCATAATAAAAAGGTATCACCTTATCCTACAGTACTCATCCTACAGTCCATAATAA
>JAACNH010000167.1:0-71283 GCA_019447015.1 Hymenochirus boettgeri | reverse complement strand
AAAGGATTGTAACAACCTATATAAACCGTCTATGTAACAATCTATATAAACATTTTGTAACAATCTAAGTAACAATCTACATACAACTCTATATTACAGTCTATAACAGTCTATGTAACAATCTATGTAATAGCATATGTAACAATCTATGTAAAGTCTATGTAACAATCTATGTAACAATCTATATAACAATCTATAGAACAATTATGTAACAGTCTATGTAACAATCTATTAACAGTCTATGTAACAATCCATGTAATAGCATGTAACAATCTATGTATGTCTATGTAACAATATAGGGGCACCAGCAGAAGTTGAACAGCAGACTGCACTGAGCAGACAGAAAGGGGGGATTCCAGCACCAGGAATCCCCCTAAAAATGCCCCTGGCAAATCCGCCACAAAGCGATATATAAATAGCTTTGCCCTTGTGGGAAAAATATGTACCTCGACTTGTACTCAGATCGACTTATATTTGAGTATATACAGTAAGAAAAAAAATTACACTATTATCTTTACTTCTATTGACTGTGTAATGTGCATAAATAACCATTAACAGAATACAAGCTTATATTTAATACTTATTAATTATTAAGTCACAACGATGGATGTTCATATGTTTAATATGAGTTTAAAATCAGAAATTAAAGCATTACCTATTTTTTATTTTACAATAAACCAAAGCAATCATATTGTAAAACAAAATATGTGCCTGTCTAGACCTCACCTGTTTTATTGGATGTTGTTCCTTCAGACACCTTTGGTGGTGATGTTGTATATGGACCTTTATTTAAAAAATGAAATCAACCTTTGGTAGTGATGTTGTATATGACCTTTATAAAAAAAATATTCTGTAAAGTGCCCATACATCTATAAGATTTTACTTACCCGACCGACGCTCACCCATGTTCATCGATGCTGCCGGAACCGCGCTTCTCCCGATCTTATATTCGGCCGACATGCGATCGCAAAATCCCATTCATTTGCGATCGCATGTCGGTCGAATGTAAGATCGGAGAAGCGTTTCCGGCAGGATCGAAGGAACATTGGGTGAGTGCTCGGTCGGGTAAGTAAATCTTATAGGTGTTATGGGCACCTTAAGTCACAACGATGGATGTTCATACGTTTAATAGTAAAATCAGAATTAAAAGCATAACCTATTTTTTAATTTCAATAAACCAAAGTAACATATTGTAAAACAAAATATGCCTGTCTAGGCATCACCTGTTTATTGGATGTTGTTCCTTCAGAGACCTTTGGTGGTGATGGTTGTATATGGACCTTTATCTAAAAATTTAAATGAATCTGAAATTACACTGATTAATTTTCCTACTTTTATTATAGTAAAACAGGAAAAAAATAATCTGTAAGTCACAACGACGGATGTTCATACGTTTAATAGTAAAATCAGAAATTAAAGCGTAACCAATTTTATAATTTAGAATAAACAAATCAATCATATTGTAAAACAACATATGGTGTCTATCTAGGCCATACCTGTTTTATTGGATGTTGTTTTCTTCAGAGACCTTTGGTGGTGATGTTGTATATTGACCTTTATTTAAAAAAGAAAATTAATCTGTAAGATCACACTGATGAATGTTCCTTCTTTAATAGTAAAACAGGAATTTAACATAACCTAATTTTAATTTATTTTACACCACTGAAATTTAAATAAATCCATTTAAATATTAATTTAGTTTTTATAAATTAAAACTGGCACTGTTTACTCTCACAAATATATAACTTACAACGGTATATCATTATAAGAGAAAACAAATAATAAAATATATACTTTCCCCACCATTTATACATTATATGCACCAACCTATTACTTCTCTCTAAGGAACATCTTTTATACAAAAATAGCTAAAATAATAAAATTAAATTTGTTCTTCAGACATTAAATATGTAAAATATAGAACTGTGGAGATATTTTCTGTTCATTTTGTTCTTTTAAAAAATTTTTTTTTTTTATACAAACTATAATGTAGTTTAAGTAAAACATTTACACTATTATCTTTACTTTTATTGTCTGTGTAATGTGTCTAAATAACCATTAGCATAATGCAAGCTTACGTTTAATACTTATTAATTATCAACTTTTGGTATCCCGAAGCTTATAAAAGATGATTTTTCTTTCCTAAGGCTTAAGCCACATAAAACTAACCTGTCTGCATTTAGAATATACCAAAGCAATCATGTTGTAAAACAAAAATATACAGTGGTGTGAAAAACTATTTGCCCCCTTCCTGATTTCTTATTCTTTTGCATGTTTGTCACACTTAAATATTTCTGCTCATCAAAAACCATTAAATATTAGTCAAAGATAACATATTGAACACAAAATGCAGTTTTAAATGATGGTTTTTTATTATTTAGTGAAAAAAAAACCTCCAAATCTACATGGCCCTGTGTGAAAAAGTGATTGCCCCCCTTATAAATAAGTTAAAAAATAACTTAATTGAGATCTATCAGTCTGGTAAAGGTTATAAAGCCATTTCTAAAGCTTTGGGACTCCAGCGAACCACAGTGAGACTTATCCACAAATGGCAAAAACATGGAACAGTGATGAACCTTCCAGGAGTGGCTGGCCGACCAAAATAACCCCAAGAGCACAGAGAAAACTCATCCGTGAGGCCACAAAAGACCCCAGGACAACATCTAAAGAACTGCAGGCCTCAATTGCCTCAATTAAGGTCAGTGTTCCACGACTCCACCATAAGAAAGAGACTGGGCAAAAACGGCCTGCATGGCAGATATCCAAGGCACAAACCACTTTTAAGCAAAAAGAACATTAAGGCTCATCTCAATTTTTGCTAAAAAAACATCTCAATGATTGCCAAGACTTTTGGGAAAATACCTAGTGGACCCGGCAAGACAAAAGTTGAACTTTTTGGACGGTGCGTGTCCTGTTACATCTGGCGTAGAAGTAACACAGCATTTCAGCAAAAGAACATCACACCAACAGTAAAATATGTGTGGTGGTAGTGTGATGGTCTGAGGTTGTTTTGCTGCTTCAGGACCTGGAAGGCTTGCTGTGATAGTTGGAACCATGAATTCTACTGTCTACCAAAAAATCCTGAGGAGAATGTCCGGCCATCTGTTCGTCCAACTCAAGCTGAAGCGATCTTGGGTGCTGCAGCAGGACAATGACCCAAACACACACAGCAAATCCACCTCTGAATGGCTGAAGAAAAACAAAATGAACTTTGGAGTGGCCTAGTCAAAGTCCTGACCTGAATCCTTTTGAGATGTTGTGGCATTGACCTTAAAAAGGCGGTTCATGCTAAAAACCCTCAAATAAAGCTGAATTACAACAATTCTGCAAAGATGAGTGGGCCAAAATTCCTCCAGAGCGCTGTAAAAGACTCGGCGCAAGTTATCGCAAACGCTTGATTGCAGTTATTGCTGCTAAGGGTGGCCCAAACCAGTTATTAGTTCAGGGGGGCAATCACTTTTTCACACAGGGCCATGTAGATTTGGAGGTTTTTTTCTCACTAAATAATAAAAACCATCATTTAAAACTGCATTTTGTGTTCAATTATGTTATCTTTGACTAATATTTAATGGTTTTTGATGAGCAGAAACATTTAAGTGTGACAAACATGCAAAGATAAGAAATCAGGAAGGGGCCAAATAGTTTTTCACACCACTGTATGTCTATCTAGGCCTCACCGGTTTTATTGACGTTGTCCCTTCAACAACCTTTGGTAGTGATGTTGTATATGGACATTAAAAAAATAATCTTGTAAGTCACAACGATGTATGTTCATATGTTTAATAGTAAAATCAGAAATTAAAGCATAACCAATTTTTTAATTTAGAATAAATCAAATCAATTATATTATAAAACATCATATGTGTCTATCTAGGCCTTACCTGTTTTATTGGATGTTGTTTCTTCAGAGACCTTTGGTGGTGATGTTGTATATGGACCTTCATTTAAAAAATGAAAATTATCTGTGAGTCACACTGATTAATGTTCCTTCTGTTAACAGTAAAACAGGAATTTAAGCAAAACCTAATATTTAAATTATTTTACCCCACTGAAATTTAAAAAATACATTTAAATAAAAATATATGCCTGTCTAGGCATCACCTGTTTTATTGGTGTTTGTCTCTTCCAGCAACCTTTGATAGTGATGTTGTATATGGACCTTTATAAAAAATAATCTGTAAGTCACAACAACGGATGCTCATAACATTTAAAGTAAAATCAGAATTAAAGCATAACAAATTTTTTAATTTAGAATAAACCAAGCAATCATATTGTAAACATAATTTGTGCCTGTCTAGGCATCACCTGTTTTATTGGATGTTTTCCTTCAGAGACCTTTGGTGGTGATGTTGTATATGGACCTTTATTTAAAAAATTAAAATGAATCTGAATTACACTAATTAATGTTCCTACTTTTAATAGTAAAACAGGAATTTAAGCAAAGCCTAATAATATAATTTATTTCACACCACTGAAATTTAAAACAAATATATTTAAATATTAATTATATTTATAATAAATAATTAAATTAGCACTCTTTACTCTCACATATATATAAACTTACAACATATATGTCATTATAAGAGAACACAACATATTAAATATAGATTTTTTTCTGGTTATAATTATCTGCACCAACCTAATTATTTTACTTCTAAGGAACATCTTTTTTATAAAAATAATAAAAATAATTATAATTAAGATTTGTTTCTTCAGATTTCAAATTTGTAATATATAGAACTATGGAGGTATTTTCTGTTCATTTTGTTTTGTTTTTAAAAAAAAGTTTTTATACAAACTATAATGTAGTTTAAGAAAAACAATAAACACTATTATCTTTACTTCTATTGACTGTGTAATGTGTCTAAATAACTGTTAACATCGTGCAAGATTACATTTAATCCTTATTAATGATCAACTTTCTTAAAATAGCGATTTTTCCTCCCTGAGGCTTTAGCCACATAATAAACCAGGGATGGCATAGAACTCGAACTCGAACCCGAGTTCAGTTCGACGGGACCCGGACTTCACGAACTATCTCGACGCGGACTTTCGATATTTCCCGGACTTTCGATGATTTATCGAATGTTCGAACTTTTGAGCATCGAATCCGCGAGTAAAATGTACATTGGTATCTAGGCGCGAACATCGAATCTGCGAGTAAAGTCTCCATAACAGCCTATACCGAGCATCGAATCTGCGAGTAAAATGTCCATGTTATTCGAACGTTCGAACGCGAAAGCTCGAAGTAGCGTGCGTGAGAGTAAAATCGATTTTACGAAAGTCCTGATATTGGAACATGCTCACCAGACCATTTCCCGGTCCCACAGCCATTTATATTAAGTTACCATTAATATTTTAGTTGTATTTGACTCAACTTTTCGAACTATTTGCCTCCCATGGACTTTAATGGGTCCGTTTTCGAACTTTCGAACTTTTACAATAGTTCGAAAGTTCGAAAACGGACCGAACTTTCAATGTTTGACCATCTCTAATAATAACCTGTTGGCATTCAGAATATACCAAAGCAATCATGTTGTAAATAAAATATATGTCAATCTAGGCCTCACCTGTTTTATTGGATGTTGTCTCTTCAGCAACCTTTGGTAGTGATGTTGTATATGGACCTTTATAAAAAAAAATAATCTGTAAAGGTGCCCATACTCTATAAGATTTTACTTACCTGACCGAGCCTCACCCCGATGTCATCGATGCTGCCGAACCGCTTCTCCCGATCTTATATTCGGCCGACATGCGATCGCAAAATCCCATTCATTTTGTGATCGCATGTCGGTCGAATGTAGATCGGGAGAAGCGGTTCCGGCAGGATCGAAGGAACATCAGGTAGCGCTCGGTCGGGTAAGTAAAATCTTATAGGTGTATGGGCACCTTAAGTCACAACGACGGATATTCATACGTTAATATTAAAATCAGAAATTAAAGTGTAACCTATTTGTAAATTTACAAAACCAAAGTAACAATATTGTAAAACATATGTGCCTGTCTAGGCATCACCTGTTTTTATTGATGTTGTTCCTTCAGAGACCTTTGGTGGTATGTTTGTATATGGACCTTTATCTAAAAAATTTAATGAATCTGAATTACACTGATAATGTTCCTACTTTTATTAATAAAACAGGAAAAAAATAAACATTAAGTCACAATGACGGATGTTCTTACGTTTAATAGTAAAATCAGAAATTAAAGCGTAACCAATTTTATAATTTAGAATAAACAAATCAATCATATTGTAAACACAATGTGTCTATCTAGCCATACCTGTTTTATTGGATGTTGTTTCTTCAGAGACCTTTGGTGGTGATTAGAGATGGCCGGTTCGCGGACCCGACCTGGATCCGCCGCGGATTTATCAGTCCCGAACGGCGGATTATTCCGGATTTTTCCGGATTTTCCCGCCTTCCGAACTTCCGAACCGCGGATTTTTTTTTTACAAAAATTTTCGAAAATACGAGTATCTCCGTAATTACGATAACCCGCGATCTTCCGGGGCCCGGAAACGCGAAGATCCTCGTAATTACGAGGATTCTCGTAATTACGAGAATTTTCGGAAAAACGAGACATTCTGTAAATTCGAATTTTTGGGGCTTATTTTCAAGACGAGCAAGCCACATGACCCAAATTAGCCAATGGCAGCTAACATGATTATTGCCAGCCCCCTGGGTAATAAAAGCTGCTTCACAGGCACATTTTGTCAGTGTGTTGGAGTGTGTTTAGTGGAGACCTGACAGTGTAGGAGTTGGAGAGAGATTTTTGCGCTTTTTGAGCTTTTTGAGCTTTCTGTTGTGGATTTCAGTGTGGTGTTTAGCACTTGTTTGTTACCCACCCCTGTATTCACACATCTTGAGACCCAACAGTCCTTTTAAGGACTAACTTTTGTGAGAACAAAAAATAAGAAACAATGGCCTAGATAAAACTGAACTTAGCTCCCTAAGTACCCGAGGATGTATTTTATCCGGTCCAGGAGATTTACTAATATTAACCTTATTTAGTTCTTTCTGTACCATGTCCTCGGTTACAATGGCCTAAATAAAACTGAACTTAGCTCCCTAAGTACACGAGGATGTATTTTATCCGGTCAAGGAGATTTATTAATATTAACCTTCTTTAGTTCTTTCAGTACCATATCCTCGGTTAACCAAAGTGCACTTGAATCTTTTATACCATTATTGCTACTATACTCTATGATATCTGTACTTGGATCTTCTATAGTGTATACAGAGGGAAAAAAGTATTCAAGACATTTGCTTTATCGCCATCCTCCGTAACTAACTTATATACCAAGACATGTAGGTTGGATGAATTAATATAACAAGACATGTAGGTTGGAGGAATTAATATACCAAGACATGTAGGTTGGATGAATTAATATACCAAGACATGTAGGTTGGAGGAATTAATATACCAAGACATGTAGGTTGGAGGAATTAATATACCAAGACATGTAGGTTGGAGGAATCAATCGGGCATAAATGCCCGTTTTCCCATTCGAAATCCGATCGGAAAAATCACTTCCCGGAAATCATTTTCCAGGATGATTTTTCATTCATTCAAAGATCAATAATTTGGTGATCAGAGGTGATCACCAAATTTTGATCTCTGTCCCATTTTTTTTCTAAGTCTTCGCTAAGTAGCAAAGACTTAGAAAAATCCTATTTGTGAATGGAACTTTGAGTTCCATTCCACAAATGTATAGTACAGCTGTCGCTTGACAGCTTTTGCTATACCAGGGACTGCACTGATCTAAATGTAGATCAGGCTCAGTACCACAGCCACACATCACTAGACCACTCTATGGGACCATCGAGGAAGACCCCGGTGAAGGAGGAAGTTCTGTGAGTCACCGGGGTCTCCCTTTCGGTCTTTGAAGAGCTCCTCCTCACTTCCTCCTCGTGGGACCGGCTGATGCAGGAAAGGTAGGGATATCTCCGCTCCCCCTCGATTGCACCAAACTGAGGGGGGTCGAGGGGCTAGGGGCAGTTGAATGCTGCCCCCCGATCGGCCCTAGCGGGGAAAATTTTTGGGAGGGGGGAAGCCACAGATCGTATATTCACATCTGTGGCAGTTTGAGTATCACTGCACAGATCGTGAATATACGATCTGTGGCGGAAAGGGTTAATAGTAAAATCAAAAAATTAAAGCATATTTTTTAATTTAGAAAAAACAAAGCAATCATATTATTAAACATCATGTGTCTATCTAGGCCTTACCTGTTTTATTGGATGTTGTTCCTTCAAGACTTTGGTGGTGATGTTGTATATGGACCTTTATCTAAAAAATTAAAATGAATCTGAATTACACTGATCAATGTTCCTACTTTTAATAGTAAAACAGGAATTTAAGCAAGCCTAATAATACAATTATTTCACACCACTGAAATTTAAAACAATTTATTTAAATATTAATTATATTTATAAATAAATTAAATTAGCACTCTTAACTCTTACAAATATATAAACTTACAATATGTATGTCATTATAAGAGAACACAAAATATTAAAATATAGATTTTTTCATGTTGTAAAATAATCGATCTAGACCTCACCTGTTTTATTGGATATTGTCTCTTTAGCAACCTTTGGTGGTGAATTGTATATGGACCTTTATCTAAAAATTAAAATTACACTGATTATGTTCCTAGTTTTAATAGTAAAAAGCCTAATAATACAATTTATTTCACACCACTGAAATTTAAAACAAATACATTAAAATATTAATTTTATTTATAAATAAATTAATATTAGCACTCTTTATTTCACAAATATATAAACTTACAACATGTATGTCATTATAAAGAATAAAAAATATTTATATATATATGTATATGTATATATATATGTATTTTACACAGTCATAATTATCTGCACCAACCTAATTATTTCCCTCTAAGGAACATCTTTTCTAACAAAAGAGCTAAAAATATTAAAATTAAGTTGCTCTTCAGATTTAAAATATTGTATATATAGAACCATGGAATCTTTTATGTTCATTTTGTTCTTTTAAAAAAACCTTTTATACAAACTATAATGTAGTTTAAGTAAAACATTCACACTATTACTTATCATTTATTGACTGTGTAATGTGTCTAAATAACCATTATCATAGTGCAAGCTTACGTTTAATGTGGCTTTAGCCACATAAAAATAACCTGTCTGCATTTAGATAAACTAAAGTGATCATGTTGTTAAATAAAATATGTCTATCTAGGCCTCACCTGTTTTATTGGATATTGTCTCTTTAGCAACCTTTGGTAGTGATGTTGTATATGGACCTATATAAAAATGTAATTTGTAAGCCACAACGATGGATGTTCATACATTTAATAGTAAAATCGGAATTAAGTTGTAACCATTTTTAAATGTACAATAAACCAAAACAATCATATTGTAAAACAAAATATGTCCTGTTAGGCATCACCTGTTTTTATTGGATGTTGTTCCTTCAGAGACCTTGGTGGTGATGTTGTATATGGACCTTTATCTAAGAATTAAAATGAATCTGAATTACACATGATTAATGTTCCTACTTTACTAGTAAAACAGGAATTATCAAAGCCTAATATACAATTTATTTCACACCACTTATTTAAATATTATTATAGTTAAAAATAATTTAAAATTAGCACTCTTTACTCTCACAATATATAAACTTACAACATGTATATCATTATAAGACACAAATATTAATATAGATTTTTTCCCCGGCTATAAATTATCTGCCACCAACCTAATTATTTCCGTCTAAGGAACATCTTTTATAATAAAATAGCTAAATAATTAAAATTAAGATTGTTCTTTAGATTTCAAATATTGTAATATATCTGAACTATGGAGATATTTTCTGTTTATTTTGTTCTGTTTTAAAAAAAAATATTTTATACAAACTACAATGTAGTTTAAGAAAAACAATTATACTGTTATCTTTACTTCTATTGACTGTGTAATGTATCTAAATAACTGTTAACATCGTGCAAGCTTACGTTTAATCCTTATTAATGATCAACTTTTGATATCCTAAAGCTTTTTTTCTTCCCTGAGGCTTTAGCCGCATAATAATAACCTTTCTGCATTTAGAATATACCAAAGCAATTATGTTGTAAAATAAAAATATGTCGATCTAGACCTCACCTGCTTTATTGGATGTTGTCTCTTTAGCAACCTTTGGTAGTGATGTTGTATATGGACCTATATAAAAAAATTAAATTAATCTGTACGTCACAATGATGGATGTTCATTCATTTAATAGTAAAATCAGAAATTAAAGCATAACCTATTTTTTTAATTTAGAATAAACCAAAGCAATCAAATTGTAAAACAAAATATGTGCCTGTCTAGGCATCACCTGTTTTTTCGGATGTTGTTCTTTCAGAGACCTTTGGTGGTGATGTTATATATGGACCTTTATAAAAAAAAAATGAAGTCAGACTGAATAATATTCCAACTTTTAATAGTAAAACAGAAATTTCAGCATTACCTAATATTAAAATTTAATTCAGACAACTGAAATTTAAAACATATTTATTTAAATATTAATTATAGTTAAAAATAATTTAAATATGGTACTCTTCTCTCACAAATATGTAAACTTACAACCGGTATGTTATTATAGGAGAAAACAAAATATTAAAATATTTTTTTTACTATTCATAAAATATCTGCACCGACCTAATTATTTCCCAAATTAAGATTTGTTCGGGGGGCGAAGCCTAACCTTAGAACATGGCGGTCGCACACTAGCTGAGCTCCCGCTCTAGGAACAAGAATCTCCTGTCTCACCACAAAATAACCTATATTTTTCGGCTGAAACACTGAGGGCCGGGTAACACCATGCCTCCTAAGAAAACACAGAATGAACCAAAAGGGGATATCATGGGATTCGTCACACGAACGGACGGCACCCCGGCTAGCTAATATGGCGGCTCCAGAAAGGTGGGAGAGCAGGATCCATCCCAATCCCCCATAACCAGGGGGACCTAGATAAACTTTATATTGACTTAGAACAGACAATCAAGTCAGCCCATCAATTCACCATCTCAGAGGTAAAACAAGAAATTTCCACACTGGGAGACCGAGTGTCGGGAGCTGAGGCCTCACAGAGCTACGTGGTGAAGTACTGCTCCCAAGTGGAGAACAATATCACCGAGCTGAGAGCTCAACTGTCGGAGCTCCAATCCACGCAAGATGATGCAGAGAACAGAAGTAGGAGACAAAATCTCCGCCTAAGGGGAATACCAGAGGAGGTACTGGACTTGGGCCCTTACCTTGACCACCTGTTCCACCTTATGGCCCCACAACTGCATGCCGCAGATTTCCTACAAGATAGAGCCCATAGAGCTCTAAGACCACAGCCGGGCCCTAAGGATCCTCCGAGAGATGTAATTGTTCGTTTCCACTATTACACCACCAAGGAACTGATGGCCAAGGCCTCACGTAACCACAAGGCACTACAGAGAGACGGATAAATTATTAAAAATTTTCAGGATCTCTCACCGTATACCTTGTACAAACGCAGAATGATTAAGCTGATCCTAAATGTGCTAAAGGATAAAGGTCTAAAGTATAGATGGGGATTTCTGTTCCGCTTGATGGTGCAACACAATGGGAAAACTGTCTCCATCGTTAACCCAGAAGATGACCCTATTATGCTAAGAAAACTAGGCCTAGGAGAACACGAGCTGCACACACAGGGACCTAAGGCCCAAAGGATCCCCCCTCCTAAGGACGACTGGACGGAGATACCCCGATCAAGAACCACCAGAGATACCTCCTCACCAGCTAGAATCCGGAGGTCCCTCTCCCCAGACTCACCTGCGCAGTGAGGCCATAAGAGAGACTCTGGAAAACCTCGATTTGGAAAGGAAAGTATAACTTTATATTCCTATGCACTTAACTGGGTTGGATAGGGAGCCCCCCTAACAGAACTATACTAGAGGCACAAGCGAGGGTAGACAAACTGGAAACTTTTATATAGACTTTCTTTACACTTACTAAGATCGCTAATGCAATACCTAATAGCCTCGAAAACAACTCGGCTCTGCTTTGCCTCCAACAGTATTACAACACCCCCCAAACTGCAACTATATCCCCTTACAAACGATGCCCAATTTTGTCTGCCCAAAGTAGGGCCATCACAGCCCTTGCTTACAAGTCTAAACTGTACACTGATTCTTATTATATAACTATGACTTTATAAAGTGGCCTACGAGGTCACACAGATTTGTTTAGCCAGCTTCAGGAACCACGCATATTGCTCCCAGAAATGGACATAAAGCTCCTAACCTGAAAGCGAAGGGCTACAAGGAGCAACCTGCAGAAAATGGCTTCGGGGAGCGGGGTTAAGAAGATACGACTATAAAATGCTGATCTTAAATCACTAGATATGTACACTATTATCCCAGTTTATAACTATCATTGTTTATTGTTAAATGTGAAAAATGTTTACTAATTCTCAGGTATATGTTCGATATCTAAGCATGCAGAGTGGATATTAAAGGGTCAGTTGGCCCTCTTGCTGAACCCAGCCCCCCTTGAGCCCCTACAGTTTCCTCTGTCCGAATGTTGCTACTCCCCTTTTCCTGACTATAAAGGCTGTACTTGCGTCGGCCCAATCAATAATAAAAGAAACTGTTGATCTATCAATAGGGGTAGAGAGAGGTCGAACCGGTAAGGAGCTACTGAACATTTTAAAGAAGGGTAACTATAGAGATAACGAATATGAAGTAGCTTCTCTGCATCCCAATATACTTCCTATGCTCGGTTTCGGTGAAAAGAGAGGGGGAGGGAGGAGGGGGAGAGAGAGAGAGAAGGGAAGGGAATTTTTTTTAGGGGTTGGCTCCATACCCGATAAGACAAATCAGACCACAACATTCCCCTGACAAGAGAGTCAAGAATCAACTTACCACCCTCATGGGCCATAACAACAAAACAATAAAGTTCATATTAATCTAAGGTCATATAGAAGGTTGACTGCCAAGTCACAATGTGTTAGGTTTATTGTCCACGGTTGTCGGCCAGCTGACTACCAAAAAAGAGGATTATTTTATTGTACATATCAAAAGGTCTTATTTGAGAAATGTACTAGTCTACTATGACTTAGGACCAAACCGATACAATTGACTGCCTACAACAAAAACTGGGCTTAATTTAACCCTGTCAAGCAGGCCTAGAGGATATTTGAGGAATACTTGGGATTGTTTTGGGATGAGGGGAAGGGAAAAGAAAAAAGGGAGGGTTTGGGGGGCTCTTGGGGGGGAGGGGGATAAAAATCTGGTTAGAAATGTATACGTAAAATAAGGAGAGAAGAGAATGGAATGTTTTTGTTTACAAAATGCTTACCCCTCCCTTTTTTTTCTCCTATGGTATGTAATGCTTGCTCTCCTGCGCAAGATATATTCAAGAAGATGTTCCCACCAACCCAATAATAAGCCTTATGCAAGGTTATTGAATACACATATTGTTCCTAAAGATAGTAACCCGCCCTTCAGGCGATCCACTCCCACATAGTGGCAGAGTTATAGCCACATACATTTTTGGTCTGTAAATTGAGTGGCATGTATAAGACCACTCCCATTTGTTTACTTTATTTATGCTATCTGGTTAATTTATATTGTAAACTGTTTTTTTATAATGAGAGTTTTGTTTGATTTCTCTATTCAGTCGGTCTTCTGGGTGCCTCCTCGTGCTGGTCCCTTGTTATCTCCTATTTTAGACAGATTGGATCCGCTGTATCACTTATTACTAACTGAAGTTTATAGGGTAGTAGATTGGCAGACTCTCCTCTCGGCTTCAGCGTCTTCTCTCCTGGATGGTAAGTGTGCTCCCCCTCTGTGGCCACCACCATGAAAAATAATACCACACAACTATCAGTTCTCAGCCACAATGTTAAAGGCCTCAACAGCTCCACCAAAAGACACTTAGCTATCAAACAATACGAAAAATACACTCATCATCATCTGGGAAACCCATTTTATACAGGGAAAAGAACCAAAATATTGGGGCAAGCAATTTAACTCCCATTTTTTCGCTTCTAATGTAACCAAGAAAGGGGGCGTGGTATTCTTACTGCATAAATCATTACCGTTCACACAAAAGTCCTGCTATAGAGATCCCACAGGTGCATATCTGATTCTCACAGGTAGAATTAAAAAAACTCAGATCTCGATAGTAAATATCTATGCTCCCACTCAGGGACAGGGCGCCTTTCTTAAAAAAATAGAGACATACCTCCTGTCACTCGATTTGGGCACACTTATAGTTATGAGAGATTTCAACCTCACTCTCAATACCAATCTAGTCCTTTCAAAAACCCCATCTACCATCAGTCCCGCCTCTTTCACTAAATCTTTACGATCCTTTTTGAATATTTTTAATCTATGGAACACATGGAGAATAAGACACCCAGCCGAAAAGAAATTTACATTCTATTCTCACCCCCACAAAGTCTATTGGAGGATAGATTACATTTTTATCTCGGCCCAACTAGTCCCACTGTTGAAAGATGCTGACGTATCTTGTATAACATGGTCCGACCATGCTTCAGTCTTGATTCAGCTAAATAATCTAATAACAACAAAGCCAAACATCCACTGGAGACTTAACGACTCCCTGCTTGTAGCTCCAGACATCCAAAAAAAACTAAACAACCACAGAATACTTCAATATTAATGCAAATGGAGAATCTTCACCACGGCTCACAAAGCAGTAATTAGAGGCCAACTCATAAAACTAGCTTCTACTAAAAAAAAGGACTCACAACTCTCAAAACTAAAAAAAAACTACACAGTAAAACACACTCGGATACGATACTCAACAAAATAAATTCACTAAGAGGGGAAATTAACTTATTACTATCGGCCAACGCAGAGAAAGCGATTAGACTAACCCAGCAAACATTCTACAACAAACGAGACAAAGCTGACACTTTTCTCACCCGAAATCTAAATCAAAAAATGACACAGAACAGACTCCTTCCCCTGAAATCACCAAATGGGAACAAGGTATTTGACCCAACCCAAATTCTGGAAATGTTTACAGAATTCTATACAGAATTGTACCAAGGCAATACAGCAAATAAAATTAAAGCCACCCCAGATAATATAAGAATCTATCTGCAAAAAGCACAACTCCCCAGAATAACTGACCTCGATTCGCAACAAATGAACGCATCCATCACTCAAACTGAACTAGAAGAGATACTGAAAAGCCTTAAGCTAGGGAAGGCCCCAGGCCCAGATGGGTATAGTATCACGTATTATAAAACATTTAAAAAGATTATAGTTCCTCATTTCCTATGCGCCTTTAACTCAGTATTAGAACAAAAAACAACACTCCCTCCTGATATGTTGGAGGCGAACATAGTGGTCATTCCAAAAGAAGGCAAAGACACTACCCAGTGTGGGAGCTACAGACCAATTTCTCTAATAAATATAGATTTAAAAATGTTTACAAAAATTTTGGCAAAAAGACTGGCCAAGCTCCTACCCTCATTAGTGCATTAAGACCAAACCGGATTTATTAAAGGAAGACAAGCGACTGACAACTAGGGATGGCCGGTTCGCGGAACTGAACCTGGATCCGCTGTGGATTTTTCCCGTTCGTGAACGGCGGATTTTTCTGGATTTTCCGGATTTTCCGCCTTCCGAACTTCCGATTCGCTGATTTTTGATATTTTCGAAAATTTTCGAAATTACGAGTTTTCACGTAATTTCGAAAATTTTCGAAAATACGGGAAAACAGGTAATTTCGAAAATTTTCGAAAATACAAGTATTTCTCTTATTTCCATAAATACGTATTTTCGCAAATTTTCGAAATTACGAGGATTACTCGTATTTTCGAAAATACATATTTTCGGAATTTTCGGATTTTTTCGAAAATTCGTGGATCATCGAGTGGACCGGATTTTGCGAAGTTCGGACATCTCTACTGACAACATACGCCGGACACTTCAACTTATCTATAACTTCCACTCCACCGGTACACCAATGATTGTCCTCTCAATAGATGCGGAGAAGGCTTTTGATAGAATTGACTGGCAATTTATAAAACATACACTACTATACTTCGGATTCACAGGCCCCTTTATGACTGCTCTAGACAACTTATATTCATATCCAACTGCAAAGATCTCAAATATTCCTCCCATAGTTTCCCAGTTAGAAACGGTACACGCGGTACAAGGTTGCCCCCTATCACCACTTATTTTTGCATTATGCATGGAACCCCTGGCAGCATATGTCCGTAACCATAAGAGAATAAGTGGAATACAGGGGAGGAAGAATACAAAATAGTCCTATTTGCCAATGACACACTATTCACTATCACCAAGCCACAAACCTCACTTGTACACCTCTGCTCTGAAATGCAAACATTTAGTGATTTTTCGGGATTCAAAATCAATTACTCAAAATCAGTAATATTACCCATCCATGTATCTCCTACAACAGTGAAACTACTGCAACTGAATTTTGCATTTAAATGGAATCACTCACATTTTACCTATTTAGGTATACAGATGTGTTCTGACCCCGATAACCTGTACACTATGAACTACACGCCACTAATTAAAAAATTAATAGCCCAACTTAATCAATGGAAGACATACAAAATATCTCTTTTTGGTAAAATCAATAGTATCAAGATGATGACTTTACCCAGATTACTATGTTTGTTTAGATCACTTCCAATAGCATTCAAACCGGCAGATATGAAACTTCTTCAAACTAAAATTCCAACTTTATATGGAATGAAAAACGCTCCCGATTAAGCATAAAAACGCTTCAGAGACCTAAACAGTTGGGAGGGGCAACTCTCCCCTCTTTACAACATTATTTTTTGGCGGCTAGACTAGCGCAAACAATACAATGGCACAATAAACTAGAAATACCTCGCTGGAGAGAACTGGAACAGAATCTTCTTCCCTCCATACCTCTAGGAGATATACTTTGGATACCCACACACAAACTGGATATTTTACAAAGCATATGTAACCCATATCTAAAATACACAATAGAACTTTGGTATACTACAGTAAGAAACTATAAACTGAACAATACACCATTCTTAATGACCCTAATATACCATAACCCCGATTTCCAACCAGGACAGAACATACAAACCTGGAAAGCATAGTTAGATCGGGATATATCCCGAATAGGGCACTTAGCACCAGTGGGAATGACACTACAATGGAGCCAAGCCCAATATCAATATAAATTACCTCACACAGAGTGGTTCGAGTATATGCAACTTGCACATTATATAAACTCATTATTTTTCGGATCCAAAACCACTCAACTCTCCCCTTTCGAGCTAATATGTAACTCAACCTCGCAGACTCCTCTTAATATATCTAAAATCTAAATACTACTTAACGAATTTCGCCATGCCCCCAGACTGGCTTTTATGGACAAATGGGAAAGCCTATTAGGCTCACAGTTAGATACTAACCAATGGCTAACAATATTTAATTCACTACGTAAGTGCTCATCCAATATACTAGTTCAGGAAAAAGCTTTTAAAATATTGCACCATTGGTATATGTCCCCTCAAATAACACATAGAATATTCCCCCAAGCTTCCAACCTATGTTAAAGAGGCTGTGGAATTGAAGCGGAAATTAAACATTGTTGGTGGGACTGTGTTGAGGTCCAAAAGACATGTGAAAACATAATTCAAGAAATACTTCACACTACGGTAACCCTGGATCCATGGACAGCCCTATTTGACAAAAATATAAGCAATATATCTATCGAAAACAACAAATTAATCCACAGTATATGTGCTGGGGTGATAATTCTTATAGTGGCTACTTGGAAACAGGCAGCCCCCTCCAGACACCAATTAATAAAAAAAATATGGTGGGTGTGTGAAAATGAACTGGTGGTTAACAGGCTGAGGGGCACACTGAAAAACTATGATAAAATCTGGAGTCCCTAGATTTATGCGATGTCGGAGTCAAGGGGAAATCGGGGATCTCCGGAAACTGTGGACCAAAGGCGGTGAGTGTTGGATGGATGGAGTGGGGTGGATGCGGGAGGCGCAGGTAGACCAATGATCTGATCTGTTTTTTTTTTATGATTTATCTTTTGTTTATTCCTTTTATTCTTGATTGGTTTACCTAATTTGGTACTTGGTCTACCCAAGAGCAATATATTTAGTGGGGAAAAAAAAGAGAAAATGTTTTGGAAGGTTTAAGATGCAAATGTTATATTCTTGTTTAATATTTCTATATAAAGTCGATATTGTTAGTAACCTTGCAAATTTTCCAAATAAAAATTTTCTGTTCATTTCGTTCTGTTTTAAATTTTTTTTTATATAAAGTATAATGTAGATTAAGAAAAACAATTACACTATTATCTTTATTTCTATTGACTGTGTAATGTGTCTAAATAACCATAAACATCATGCAAGCTTACGTTTAATCCTTATTAATGATCAACTTTTGATATCCTAAAGCTTAAAATAGCGATTCTTCCTCCCTAAGGCTTTAGCCACATAATAATAACCTGTCTGCATTTAGAATAGACCAAAGCAATCATGTTATAAAATAAAAATATATGTCTATCTAGGCCTCACCTGTTTTATTGGATGTTGTCTCTTCAGCAACCTTTGGTAGTGATGTTGTATATGGACCTTTATAAAAAAAAAAAAATCTGTAAAGGTGCCCATACATCTATAAGATTTTACTTACCCGACCGAGCGCTCACCCGATGTTCTCGATGCTGCGGAACCGCTTCTCCCGATCTTATATTCGGCCGACCATGCGATCGCAAAATCCCATTCATTTTGCGATCGCATGTCGGTCGAATGAAGATCGGGAGAAGCGGTTCCGGCAGGATCGAAGGAACATTGGGTGAGTGCTCGGTCGGTAAGTAAATCTTATAGGTGTAGGGCACCTTAAGTCACAACGATGGATGTTCATACGTTTAATAGTAAAATCAGAAATAAAGCATAACCTATTTTTTAATTTACAATAAACCAAAGTAACAATATTGTAAAACAAAATATGTGCCTGTCTAGGCATCATTTTTATTGGATGTTGTTCCTTCAGAGACCTTTGGTGGTTGATGTTGTATATGACCTTTATCTAAAAAATTAAAATGAATCTGAATTACACTGATTAATGTTCCTACTTTTATTAATAGTAAAACAGGAAAAAAATAATCTGTAAGTCACAACGACGGATGTTCATACGTTTAATAGTAAAATCAGAAATTAAAGCGTAACCAATTTTATAATTTAGAATAAAACAAATCAATCATATTGTAAAACAACATATGTGTCTATCTAGGCCATACCTGTTTTATTGGATGTTGTTTCTTCAGAGACCTTTGGTGGTGATGTTGTATATTGACCTTTATTTAAAAAAGAAAATTAATCTGTGAGTCACACTGATGAATGTTCCTTCTTTTAATAGTAAAACAGGAATTTAAGCATAACCTAATATTTAAATTTATTTTACACCACTGAAATTTAAAATAAATACATTTAAATATAATATAGTTATTATAAAATAAAACTGGCACTGTTTACTCTCACAAATATATAAACTTACAACAGGTATATCATTATAAGAGAAAACAAAATAATAAAATATATACTTTCCCCACCATTTATACATTATATGCACCAACCTAATTACTTCTCTCTAAGGAACATCTTTTATAACAAAAATAGCTAAAAATAATTAAAATTAATATTTGTTCTTCAGACATTAAATATTGTAAAATATAGAACTGTGGAGATATTTTCTGTTCATTTTGTTCTTTTAAAAAATTTTTTTTTTTTATACAAACTATAATGTAGTTTAAGTAAAACATTTACACTATTATCTTTACTTTTATTGTCTGTGTAATGTGTCTAAATAACCATTATCATAATGCAAGCTTACGTTTAATACTATTAATTATCAACTTTTGGTATCCCGAAGCTATAAAAGATGATTTTTCTTTCCTAAGGCTTAAGCCACATAAAACATCCTGTCTGCATTTAGAATATACCAAAGCAATCATGTTGTAAAACAAAAATATACAGTGGTGTGAAAAACTATTTGCCCCCTTCCTGATTTCTTATTCTTTTGCATGTTTGTCACACTTAAGTTTCTGCTCATCAAAAACCATAAATATTAGTCAAAGATAACATAATTGAACACAAAATGCAGTTTTAAATGATGGTTTTTATTATTAGTGAGAAAAAAACCTCCAAATCTACATGGCCCTGTGTGAAAAAGTGATTGCCCCCCTTATAAAATAAGTTAAAAAATAACTTAATTGAGATCTATCAGTCTGGTAAAGGTTATAAAGCCATTTCTAAAGCTTTGGGACTCCAGCGAACCACAGTGGAAATTATCCAAAATGGCAAAAACATGGAACAGTGATGAACCTTCCCAGGAGTGGCTGGCCGACCAAAATTACCCCAAGAGCACAGAGAAAACTCATCGTGAGGCCACAAAGACCCCAGGACAACATCTAAAGAACTGCAGGCCTCAATTGCCTCAATTAAGGTCAGTGTTCACGACTCCACCATAAGAAAGAGACTGGGCAAAAACGGCCTGCATGGCAGATATCCAAGGCACAAACCACTTTAAGCAAAAAGAACATTAAGGCTCATCTCAATTTTGCTAAAAAAACATCTCAATGATTGCAAGACTTTTGGGAAAATACCTAGTGGACCGGCAAGACAAAAGTTGAACTTTTTGGACGGTGCGTGTCCTGTTACATCTGGCGTAGAAGTAACACAGCATTTAGCAAAAGAACATCACACCAACAGTAAAATATGGTGGTGGTAGTGTGATGGTCTGAGGTTGTTTTGCTGCTTCAGGACCTGGAAGGCTTGCTGTGATAGTTGGAACCATGAATTCTACTGTCTACCAAAAAATCCTGAAGGAGAATGTCCGGCCATCTGTTCGTCAACTCAAGCTGAAGCGATCTTGGGTGCTGCAGCAGGACAATGACCCAAAACACACCAGCAAATCCACCTCTGAATGGCTGAAGAAAAACAAAATGAACTTTGGAGTGGCCTAGTCAAAGTCCTGACCTGAATCCTTTTGAGATGTTGTGGCATGACCTTAAAAAGGCGGTTCATGCTAGAAAACCCTCAAATAAAGCTGAATTACAACAATTCTGCAAAGATGAGTGGGCCAAAATTCCTCCAGAGCGCTGTAAAAGACTCGGCGCAAGTTATCGCAAACGCTTGATTTGCAGTATTGCTGCTAAGGGTGGCCCAACCAGTTATTAGGTTCAGGGGGGCAATCACTTTTTCACACAGGGCCATGTAGATTTGGAGGTTTTTTTCTCACTAAATAATAAAAACCATCATTTAAAACTGCATTTTGTGTTCAATTATGTTATCTTTGACTAATATTTAATGGTTTTTGATGAGCAACGAAACATTTAAGTGTGACAAACTGCAAAGAATAAGAAATCAGGAAGGGGCCAAATAGTTTTTCACACCACTGTATGTCTATCTAGGCCTCACCGGTTTTATTTGACGTTGTCCCTTCAACAACCTTTGGTAGTGATGTTGTATATGGACCTATATAAAAAAATAATCTGTAAGTCACAACGATGTATGTTCATATGTTTAATAGAAATCAGAAATTAAAGCATAACCAATTTTTTAATTTAGAATAATCAAATCAATTATATATAAAACATCATAGTGTCTATCTAGGCCTTACCTGTTTTTATGATGTTGTTTCTTCAGAGACCTTTGGTGGTGATGTTGTATATGGACCTTCATTTAAAAAATGAAAATTAATCTGTGAGTCACACTGATTAATGTTCCTTCTGTTAACAGTAAAACAGGAATTTAAGCAAAACCTAATATTTAAATTTATTTTACCCCACTGAAATTTAAAATAAATACATTTAAATAAAAATATATGCCTGTCTAGGCATCACCTGTTTTATTGGATGTTGTCTCTTCAGCAACCTTTGATAGTGATGTTGTATATGGACCTTTATAAAAAAAATAATCTGTAAGTCACAACAACGGATGCTCATACATTTAATAGTAAAATCAGAAATTAAAGCATAACCAATTTTTTAATTTAGAATAAACCAAAGCAATCATATTGTAAAACATAATTTGTGCCTGTCTAGGCATCACCTGTTTTATTGGATGTTGTTCCTTCAGAGACCTTTGGTGGTGATGTTGTATATGGACCTTTATTTAAAAAATTAAAATGAATCTGAATTACACTAATTAATGTTCCTACTTTTAATAGTAAAACAGGAATTTAAGCAAAGCCTAATAATATAATTTATTTCACACCACTGAAATTTAAACAAATATATTTAAATAATTATATTATAAATAAATTAAAATTAGCACTCTTTACTCTCACATATATATAAACTTACAACATATATGTCATTATAAGAGAACACAACATATTAAAATATAGATTTTTTTCTGGTTATAAATTATCTGCACCAACCTAATTATTTTACTTCTAAGGAACATCTTTTTTAATAAAAATAGATAAAAATAATTATAATTAAGATTTGTTCTTCAGATTTCAAATATTGTAATATATAGAACTATGGAGGTATTTTCTGTTCATTTTGTTTTGTTTTTAAAAAAAAGTTTTTATACAAACTATAATGTAGTTTAAGAAAAACAATTACACTATTATCTTTACTTCTATTGACTGTGTAATGTGTCTAAATAACTGTTAACATCGTGCAAGATTACATTTAATCCTTATTAATGATCAACTTTCTTAAAATAGCGATTTTTCCTCCCTGAGGCTTTAGCCACATAATAATAACCAGGGATGGCATAGAACTCGAACTCGAACCCGAGTTCGAGTTCGAACGGACCCGGACTTCACGAACTATCTCGGACGCGGACTTTCGATATTTCCCGGACTTTCGATGATTTATCGAATGTTCGAACGTTTGAGCATCGAATCCGCGAGTAAAATGTAATGGTATCTAGGCGCGAACATCGAATCGGAGTAAAGTCTCCATAACAGCCTATACGCGAGCATCGAATCTGCGAGTAAAATGTCCATGTACTTCGAACGTTCGAACGCGAAAGCTCGAAAGTAGCGTGCGTGAGAGTAAATCGATTTTACGAAAGTCCTGGATATTGGAACATGCTCACCAGACCATTTCCCAGGTCCCACAGCCATTTATATTAAGTTACCATTAATATTTAGTTGTATTTGACTCAAACTTTTCGAACTATTTGCCTCCCATTGACTTTAAGGGTCCGTTTTCGAACTTTCGAACTTTTACAATAGTTCGAAAGTTCGAAAACGGACCGAACTTTCATAGTTTGACCATCTCTAAAATAAACCTGTTGGCATTCAGAATATACCAAGCAATCATGTTGTAAAATAAAATATATGTCAATCTAGGCCTCACCTGTTTTATTGGATGTTGTCTCTTCAGCAACCTTTGGTAGTGATGTTGTATATGGACCTTATAAAAAAAAATAATCTGTAAAGGTGCCCATACATCTATAAGATTTTACTTACCTGACCGAGCGCTCACCCGATGTTCATCGATGCTGCCGGAACCGCTTCTCCCGATCTTATATTCGGGACATGCGATCGCAAAATCCCATTCATTTGTGGATCGCATGTCGGTCGAATGTAAGATCGGGAGAAGCGGTTCCGGCAGGATCGAAGGAACATCAGGTAAGCGCTCGGTGGGTAAGTAAAATCTTATAGGTGTATGGGCACCTTAAGTCACAACGACGGATATTCATACGTTTAATAGTAAAATCAGAAATTAAAGCGTAACCTATTTGTAAATTTACAATAAACCAAAGTAACAATATTGTAAAACAAAATATGTGCCTGTCTAGGCATCACCTGTTTTATTGGATGTTGTTCCTTCAGAGACCTTTGGTGGTGATGTTGTATATGGACCTTTATCTAAAAAATTTAAATGAATCTGAATTACACTGATTAATGTTCCTACTTTTATTAATAGTAAAACAGGAAAAAAATAATCAGTAAGTCACAATGACGGATGTTCATACGTTTAATAGTAAAATCAGAAATTAAAGCGTAACCAATTTTATAATTTAGAATAAAACAAATCAATCATATTGTAAAACAACATATGTGTCTATCTAGGCCATACCTGTTTTATTGGATGTTGTTTCTTCAGAGACCTTTGGTGGTGATTAGAGATGGCGGTTCGCGGACCCGAACCTGGATCCCCGCGGATTTTCACGTCCGCGAACGGCGGATTATTCCGGATTTTCCGGATTTCCGCTTCCGAATTCCGAACCGCGGATTTTTTTTTTACAAAAATTTTCGAAAATACGAGTATCTCCGTAATTACGAGAATCCGCGATCTCCGGGGCCCGGAAAACGCGAAGATCCTCGTAATTACGAGGATTCTCGTAATTACGAGAATTTTCGGAAAAACGAGACATTTTGTAAATTCGAATTTTTGGGGTTATTTTCAAGACGGAGCAAGCCACATGACCAAATTAGCCAATGGCAGCTAACATGATTATTGCCAGCCCCCTGGGTAAAAAAGGCTGCTTCACAGGCGACATTTTGTCAGTGTGTTGGAGTGTGTTTAGTGGAGACCTGACAGTGTAGGAGTTGGAGAGAGATTTTTGCGCTTTTTGAGCTTTTTGAGCTTTGTTGTGGATTTCAGTGGGGTTTAGACTTGTTGTTACCCACCCCTGTATTCACACATCTTGAGACCAACAGTCCTTTTAAGGACTAACTTTGTGAGACCCAACAGTCCTTTAAGGACTAACCCCTGTAAGTCCTTTGGACAAATTTTGTGTTAGACCTTTTAGAGGTCTAGGTGTCCTGGTTTTGTTTGTCTTTCTGTATCTGTGTGTCAGTGTCTGTGTGTTTTGTGTAGTGACAGTGCTGCCTTTAGCAGCAATCAGCAGCTTTTGCTGTCTGATCTGCTGTTTGCTGTCAGTGTGTCTGTGTCCTATTTGTGCTTTTAGTGTAAAAAAAAAAAAAAAAAAAAAAAAAAGCTTTGTGTTTATTTGTTTGCTTCTGTGTTGTTTTTGTTGCTTTGTCTTTTGTGTTTGTTGTGTGTGTGTGTGTGTGTATATATATATAATATATATATTAATTTGGGGGGGATAATTTGGGAGAGGGAAATGCCTGGCAGGGCAAGAGGGAGACCCAGGAGCAGGGGTGCTTCTGCACGTGGAGGGAGAGGCAGAGGAGAGCCTACTGAAGGCTCTGGCCAGGAGCTACCTGGGCCTTCGCAGGGCAGCGGGTAACCATACCCGATATTTTAGGGGTAGCCGGGCTAGGGCTATCCCTTCTGATCAAGGAAGGGGGTAAGTAGGAGTGGATTACCCAGCCTTCCTCATCCACCTCCTCACAGGCACAGAGCAGCCGAGCTGCTATGTAGATATTGTGCCTACTCCTTCCTCACCTGAGGCTCCTACTGTGGGCATGGAACCTGATCCGCTCATCGGAGTTCGTTGCCCACATGGCCCGTAACTTCGGGGATCCGGAGGAGGATCTCAGGATATGTTTTCGCACACTATGTGTGGGGCTAGTGTGCTTGAGAGGAGCTGTGCACTGATGCACAATCTTCCTGTCGCCCGAGGCGGAGGAAAGTGCTCAGTGCACAGGGGGACAGGAGGCTGACGATGTCACGCAGCAGTCTGTGAGCAGCCAGGGAACTAATGCATAGGAGGGGGGTGAGTGTCCAGATGCTGCTGCTGTTAGTGATGCAGCCTCCAGTATTGAGGAGGTGGAAGTGGACGATGAGGTCACCGATCGTCCATGGGTGCCCTCTGTGAGAGAGGAGGAGGATAGTGGTCTCTGAGGGATGTCCCTCAGAGCATGAGCACGATCCTGAACCCAGAGGCAGGACTGGGGGCAGGGGCGGCGGGCAGAGGCAGTGCACCTAGTGGTGCACGTGGAGGTACGGCACAATGAGATTGGGTGCCAGTGCCCCACAGCAGCAGGTGACCTCTGCTCGAGTCGTGTCGGTGGCTCAGCGGTGTGGGAGTTCTTCTCCCTGGCTCCAGGTGACAGCACAGTTGCAGTGTGCAAGTTGTGCCTGCAACGTGTTAGCCGTGGGAAGACACATCACATTGGGCACCTCCTCTATGAGGAGGATATGATTCTGCCCCACTTTGCCCGGGGGAGCAGCGGACAGGGAACGTGCAGGCACCCACACGTTCCCTCCTCGTGCCCAGGTAGCCACCGTTCCTCCTCCTCCCCTCCGGCCCATCAGCTGCTTCCTCGTGGGGAAGTTAGGGAGGAGAGGCAGCTTTGGCCCCAGCACGCGGTGTTAAGAGGCCTCTTGACACTGCTGCTGGAGCGTCAGCAAAAGGCAGGTCTCTCTTCCCCAGTTGTTGGGCGGAGGCAGAAACTGTCCCCCAGTCACCCCCAAGCCCAGCGTCTCACTGCGGCTTAGCCAAATCCTGGCGGTGCAGCTGCTACCTTTCAGCTGGTGACAGTGCAGCGTTCAGGAGTTTGGGCCATTGGCACACCACAGTGGCAGGTCCCTGGCCGTAGGTACTTGCCCAGAAGGCAGTACCAGCCCTGCACGACCAATGCAGGGCAATATATCTGCTTCGCTGGACCACAGTGTGGGCAAGTGTGTCCACATTACTATGGACGCGTGGTCCAGCAAGCAGGCCAGGGGCGGTATGGTCTTTACCGCCCAATGGGTCACTCTGTAGCCGGCAGAGACGCGGCACGGAGCGCAAGTGGGGAGATGGTGTACCACCACGCATTGGTGATACGCCAGTCTCCACCCCCCCCTCCTCATCCGGTGAGCCCTCTTCCCGGACAGCTCCGTGCCCCCCAGAGCCTATGCTTCGTGCCAGGCGAGACGGTGCCATGCAGTGTTGCAGCTTGTGTGCCTCGGTGATAGGAGCCACACCGGGGCCGAGTTGCTTGGCAGCACTGCAAGGGCAGGTTGAGAGGTGGCTGACCCCACACCCACCTCTCAATAGGCAAGGTCGTGTGTGACATGCCACCAATATCCTGTCTGCCCTTCGCATGGGCAGAGTCACACATGTTCCTTGCCGGCACACGTTCTCAACCTGGTCGTCCAGCGGTCCTCACCAAGTACCTGGTCTCCAGGAGGTACTGAGGATGGCTAGGAGGGGGTCCAGTCCCTTCAGGCGGTTCATACACGGCCACAGCTCGTTCTGGCCGAGTTCGCAGCAGAATGGTCTGCCGCAGCAGAACCGCCTGATTTGTGACACCCCCACCCGCTGGAACTTCTAGTCTTATGATGTGTGAGGCTGCTCCAGCAGAGGCGAGCCATCATAGACTACTTGTACGAGTACGAGGCAAGATCAGGCTTGGGGACCTGGGTTTGCTGTTACCCAGGCAGTGGCTGCTGATAGAGATGCCTGCCGTGTGCTCGCGCCATTTGAGGAGGCCACCAGGATGGGAAGCCGCAATGATGCCACAATGCGGATACCATCCCACTGGTGTTTCTTGAGCACACTCTGCGCGGCATACTCGACAGGGCACTCGCTGTCGAGCAGCAGGCACTGGAAGAGGAGGACGCGACACCGTGATGCTTTCCGAGCCGAACATCACGGTGCAGAGCAGCCGTCCGATGATGAGGAGGGGGGATTTAGGTGACCTGGACCAAGGGGAAATGGGGCATTCCTCTAGGGGGACATCTCAACCCTCCCAAGTACCACATGTCATTCGTGGTTGGGGGAGGGTTGAGCCGACACTACTGTCCTCAGTGACATCGAGGACATGGGGTCCTCTGCGGCAGGCAGTTTGCGGCGCATGGGCTCTTTTCATGCTGCAATGCCTTCGCAAGGACCCCAGGATTAAGGCCATCAAAGAGAAGGAGCAGTACTGGGTGGCCACCCTTATAGATCCCCGCTATAAGGTTAAAGTGTCGGAGTTTATCCCGCATCTCAGAGGGAAGTTAGGAATGCAGCACTATGAGGCAACACTGTACGTTGCCCTCTGTTGCCTCCAGGTGCTGGCAGGCCTACAGCACCTGATGTTGGGGATCAACAGGGCTCACGTCCCCCTGTGCCTGACAGGAGGAGCAGCGAGTACTGGAGGCGGCCTCGCGGCCAACTTCAGGCTGTTCTTCCAGCCACAGTTGCCAGGCCCATCACTGGCAACTCCACCAGGCAACACCCAGTCGCCAGGTCAAACTACATCGGATCCAGGCCGGTGTAGCCACATCAGAGAATGAGATCCACTGGACTACTGGGTGGCGAGGCTTGATTCTGGCCCGAGTTGGCACAGTATGCCATCGAGTCCTTTCATGCCCGTCATCCAGTGTTTTTCGGAGAGGACCTTCAGCGCAGCAGGGGGTGTTGAACGAGAGGAGGACCGTCCTCTACTGAGAATGTGGACCGCCTTACATTCATCAAGATGAATGAGGGGGATCACATTCAATACAGCACCCCATTGTGATGCCCTGATGAAGGCCTCCTGCCCCTGGCCACATACTGCTCCTTCCGCCTCTTTTCCACCTAGAGGCTTAGCTGATGCCAGCTTAGCTGGCAAATGTAATTTTTCTTATTGGCAGGGCCTATATGGGTCCTACCTGCTCTACTGCATTCGGTTATGAAATAACAAATGCTTCGGGGGGGGGTCGTCTTTTGGCTGTCCTGCGACAACAACAGCTACCTCTGTGGCTAATTTTTAGATTGGGTCGATCCTACTTGGCCCGAGAGCAGTACTCCATATTATATTCGTTCTCCTCTCCATGAGGCACCTTTGTGGTGTCACCTACTCTGACACTTCATACAGCCGCAAACAATTAATCTGTGGCTAATGTTTTCAGCTCTGGGGCAATTCTGCCTGGCCCGAGAGCAGACTCCATATTTGTCTTCGTTCTCTCTCCATGAGGCACCTTGTGTGTCACCTACTCTGACCATCTCATACAGCCGCACAGCTACTCTGTGGCTAATGTTTCAGCTCTGGGTCATCCTGCCTGGCCCGAGAGCAGTACTCCATGTCCAGTGGGGCAGGTGCTGGCTCTCAACAATGGGGCAAATGCAGTGTGCCTGCTGTACTCAATGGTGCTGTTCCTACGAAGCATTACCCTTTCACTGCTTTCCCTTGCACGATGCATACTTGAGAGGAGAGTAGGCAATGGGGTGAGGGGTTATGTCCAGTGGGGCCAAGCCTGCCTGGCCCCACAACAATGGTGGCAAACTGCAGTGGGCCGCTGTAACACAATGGTGCTGTTCCTACGAAGCATTACCCTTCACCGCTTTCCCTAGCACGATGCAATCTTGAGGGGAGAGAGCCAATGGGTAAGGGTATGTCCAGTGGGGCAAGCCTGCTGGCTCTTCAACAATGGTGGCAAACTGCAGTGTGCCTGCTGTAACTCAATGGTGCTGTTCCTACGAAGCATTACCCTTCACCTGCTTTCCCTTGCACGATGCATACTCTGAGGGAGAGTAGCCATGGGGTGAGGGGTATATGTCCAATGGGGCCAAGCCTGCCTGGCCCACAACAATGGTGGCAAACGCAGTGGGCCTGCTCTAACCAATGGTGCTGTTCCTACGAAGCATTACCCTTTCACCTGCTTCCCTAGCACGATGCATACCTTGAGGGAGAGTAGCCAATGGGTGAGGGGTATGTCCAGTGGGGCCAAGCTTGCCTGGCTCTTCAACAATGGTGGCAAACTGCAGTGGGCCTGCTGTAACACAATGGTGCTGTTCCTACGAAGCCTTACCCTTTCACCTGCTTTCCCTAGCACGATGCATACTCTGAGGGAGAGTAGCCATGGGGTGAGGGGTTGTCCAGTGGGGCCAAGCCTGCGGCTCTTCAACAATGGTGGCAAACTGCGTGTGCCTGCTGTAACTCAATGGTGCTGTTCCTACGAAGCATTACCCTTTCACTGCTTTCCCTTTGCACGATGCATACTCTGAGGGAGAGTAGCCAATGGGTGAGGGGTATGTCAATGGGGCCAAGCCTGCCTGGCCCCACAACAATGGTGGCAAACTGCAGGGGCCTGCTGTAACACAATGGTGCTGTTCTACGAAGCCTTACCCTTTCACCTGCTTTCCCTAGCACGAGCATACTCTGAGGGAGAGTAGCCAATGGGGTGAGGGGTATGTCCAGTGGGGCCAAGCCTGCCTGGTCTTCAACAATGGTGGCAAACTGCAGTGGGCCTGCTGGTAACACATGGTGCTGTTCCTACGAAGCATTACCCTTTCACTGCTTTTCCCTTGCACGATGCATACTCTGAGGGAGAGTAGCCAATGGGGTGAGGGGTATGTCCAATGGGGCCAAGCCTGCCTGCCCCACAACAAGGTGGCAAACTGCAGGGGCCTGCTGTAACACAATGGTGCTGTTCCTTGAAGCTTACCCTTTCACCTGCTTTCCCTAGCACGATGCATACCTTGAGGGAGGTAGCCAATGGGTGAGGGTATGTCCAGTGGGGCCAAGCTTGCTGGCTCTCAACAATGGTGGCAACTGCAGTGGGCCTGCTGTAAAACAATGGTGCTGTTCCTACGAAGCCTTACCCTTTACACCTGCTTTCCCTAGCCCGTGCATACTCTGAGGGGAGTAGCCAATGGGGTGAGGGTATGTCCAGTGGGGGCCAAGCCTGCCTGGCCCCACAACAATGTGGCACCTGCAGGGGCTGCTGTAACTCAATGCTGCTGTTCCTACGAAGCCTTACCCTTTCCCTGTTCCTTGCACGATGAATATCTTGAGGGAGAGTAGCCAATGGGGTGGAGGGGTATGTCCAGTGGGGCCAACGCTGCCTGGCTCTTCAACAATGGTGGCAAACTGCAGTGGGCCTGCTGTAACTCAATGGTGCTGTTTCCTACGAAGCATTGCCCTTTCACCTTGCTTTCCCTTGCACGATGCATACTCTGAGGAGAGTGCCAATGGGGTGAGGGGTATGTCCAGTGGGGCCAGCGCCCTGCCCACCAAACAATGGTGGCAAACTGCAGTGTCGCTGTAACTCAATGTGCTGTCCTACGAACCTACCCTTGTCACCTGCTTTCCCTAGCACGATGCATATCTTGAGGGAGCAGTAGCCAATGGGTTGAGGGGTATGTCCCAGTGGGGCCAAGCCTGCCTGGCCCCACAACAATGGTGGCAAACCACAAGTGGAACTGATGTAACCCAGTACCCCCATCGCCTTCTTTGCCTTGTTGTGGCAAACTACTATATAGGGGAATGTGGCCAATGTGGTGTGTGTAATGGCAGTAATGGTAAGTTTATAATACAATTATAAGTACCAGACATATAGCTAGCTAATAGATATGTGTATTGTAATTTTTCAAATAAAAATTGATATGAATCTTATGAATATTTGATATCGAAAAAAATAAAGCTATAAAACATTTTTTTTTTCAGAAACTGTTTTAATATATATATATATGAAATTTAAAAAAAAAAAACTATGTACAAAAAATAAACAAACAAAAAAAAAGGGGGTACGGGGTGCCCTCCTCTCCAGTCTGGTCAGGCGGGCGGTCTAGGCGGCGGTCGGAGCTCCGCACCATGGGGCATCTCCCCGCCGTCATGCTCTGTAGTTCTGTGGAGGAAGATATTGAGAGAATTGTGGTGAGATGTCGAGCACATTTCTAAAGCCATGCGGTAGATGCAATTTGCACCTGATAACTACTTACACATACATGGGTACTGCAATGCTATAATGTGCGGTATGTCATAAAAGGAAAGCTCAGTATAAAGAGACATTATTTCTAAAATTCTTAGTTTATATTATGCATACCTAGTTATGGGTAACAGTGATTTCTACTGATTGGCGTTGGATGGGTTACACATGCTCAGATCTCTACTGAGCAACTGAATCAACCCAGGCGCTGGGTCAAGGGCAAGACCATAACGGTCTCTATTAGGGGTCCTGCAAACAGGAAGTCATTATTCCGTTGCATTTATTTATACACAGACACAATGCTGATGCTGAATGGGCAGATTAAGGTAAGTTGGGATGGATAAATACTGCTTTTTTTCCAAAAGTATATATATTATCACTGAACTTCCACTTAAAGCGATATTATTGCATCATGGGGGATCACTGATAACAGCAGGAGGTAATGCTGGCTTAAAACATTACGTTTATGCTAAATTGTATCAGAACATTCTTGGTTTTGTATCACTAGACTGTGCACATACAAATTTTTTGGAAGTGGTGCGCCCCCATAAAAGCATTGTCAAAACCCCAGTAACCAATGTTGCATCATGTGCGTGGATTTACACTGGGAAAATACAGATATTAATAGTCTTGTATATAACATTTCATTAACGTTGCATATGATTTACTTACGATTCTCAAGCATGGCCGCCAGAGTGACTGGAGAGGCAGAGGTGCTGGAGGGGCTGGAGAGGGTGGAGGCTGGAGGGGCTGGAGAGGGTGGAGGGGGTGGGAGAGGGTGGAGGGCCTGTAGAGGCTGGTCCTGCTTCTAGAAAAAAAAATTTTTATTTCAAAATCACCGTCCAATCCATTAGTTAATATATTATAAGAACATTTCCTAAAAGGCTATGTAGTGAACATTTCTTGGATAATTTTGGACGTTGGACGAATTTCGTGACTTAGCTTAAAAATGAGGACAAGATACAGCCAAACAATGGGGAGTTGGGGGACAATAAGGGAAATGAGAAATGGAAGCTCTTCTTCAAGCCAAATTAATGATTTGTTTCCTTTTTTATTTCGAAAATTTTTATCAGTGAAATAATAAAATTCAATTAATTATCAATGATAATTTCACTAATTATTTGCTGACAATCAAGGTCAATAAAAAGATTAAAAATTGCTTAGGATGGACTTACGTCTGGCTGGTCCCGGTTCCTCCTCTTCTGGGGTCGGTGGAAGCCCGGTGTGGGGGCGATAGTGAGCCCGGAGGGGGCAAGGGGGATGGCCCGGAGGGGGCAATGGGCTGCCCGTAGCCTGAGGGCTAGTTGGTGTGGTAGTGTAAAAAAAAAAGGAAATTTTTTTAACTCTCACTGTCATTAAATGTTCAAATACATTTACTAAAACAATTCTCGGAGAAGTTTCAAAAATTATGCAAACATTTGGATAAAGGGCTTGGACATTCAACGTGTTAAAAAGACACACATAGTGTGCACAATTAAGTGATCTCAATTTTTGCACAATATGCTATCGTACTGCACTCACATGGCAATACACATGAGCGACACGGAAACACGCGCTGTTTCTGGAGGGCTCGGTGTGCGCTGTAATGTGGCCTGGACAAATGAAGATTGAAAAAATGTTTTTTTTTTAATAGGCTGCCACGTACATTCTCCTCTGGCGGGGACGGTGGTGGGGGTGGGGTATCCGAGGAAGATTTCCCTGCAAATTAAAATAAAAAAATACATAATGAATGATATATCTAAAGGAAATATTAATTATATACTTTTGAATTCTGCTTGAAAATACAGATAAATAAGGCAATTTAGTTTCTTTAAAGTCAATCATATTTTCTATGGCAATGATTTCATACCTTATTTGGCTAGTAACTTATATTTTTATTGTGTGTATGTAGCCACGAAAGGGAAAAGTTGGTTGGGTGTAGGGAGAATCAGTAGCTGTGTGTACTTGTATCTGTATAGATTTTGTGGGTAACACAACATTTTTTAATTTTGGATGTTATAATCAATTTTTTAATTGATCAACATTATTTTTGACTTTACTTTCCCTTCAATAGGGCTGCCATGTAACTAAAAGGGTGGGTCAGTAAAGTGTGTTTAACTGTGTCTATGTGTGGGTATCAGTGTGCATTTATAAGATAAAAGAAAATCAATTTTTAATGATCGATTTCATTTTTAACTTAATTAGCCTTTAAATAAGGCTGCCATGGAAATGGAAGGGGGGCCACCAAGTGTGTTATGTGGGTATCATTTTAAATTTATAGGTGTTATGTTAAATAAAGTCACTTTTCAGTGATTTATTTTTTTGACTTTACTTACCTTTAAATAGGGCTGATATTGACATAATACAAGAATATAATAGTAATAATTAACCAGTGACTGAGAAATACAAAGAACTTGGATCTCTCTCTCTCAAGCCAAATTTAAGGATATTGATGTTTTTAAAAACATATATAATATAAATATGTTTTTGTCAGAAGTGAATTAAAATTTTTACTACGTATTATAATACAGTAATATAATAAAAAGTATACTTGCCTTCTAATATTGCCGAAACGGCAGCCACATATGAGGCCTCTGCCTCTTGAGGTCTGACCACTGTCTCTGGAGGGTAGAGACGTGGTCCTGGTATCCGAAGCGTCGCAGGATGCGGCCTGTAGCCCCTCCATTATTCTGCGCCTCCGGCGCCGCACACATGATGGGTGCCAGGGGGGAAATCATCATACCCCTGAGCAGGAGTAGTTCAGGGCATATAGTTGCTTGCAGCACTGGCCATTTTGATAGGCAGGAAGTTCCGGTTCCTCGTTTTTACGAAAATCCTCGGTTTTACGAAAATCCTCGTTTTTAGGAAATCTCGTTTTTACGGGAATCCTCGTTTTTACGGAGATTCGCGGACTTACGGAAATCCTCGGTTTTACGGAGATCCTCGTTTTTACGGAATCCTCGTTTTTTACGGAAATCATGTATTTTCGAAAAATAATGTTCTCGCTAGCGGACTGTAATTTTTAGGTATTGTAGGCATGATTGATACGTGTTTCTAAGGACATTACCCAGGTCCATGAGTGATTAAGTACATTACCAAGGCTATTAGACCACTTTTAATGCGGATTTTGCCGAACTTTCATTTTAATACGTTTTAACGGGTCCGCTCGGGATTTTCGTATTACGGATTTTGAAACCGCGGATCCTCGCGCGGACGGATTTTTCGAAGTTCGGACATCTCTAGTGGGTGTTGTTATGGACCTTTATTAAAAAAGAAAATTAATCTGAAGATCACAACTGATGAATGTTCCTTCTTTTAATAGTAAAACAGGAATTTAAGCATAACCTAATATTTAAATTTATTTTACCCCACTGAAATTTAAAATAAATACATGTAAATGTTAGAGTTATTAATAAATTAAAACTGGCACTGTTTACTCTCACAAATATATAAACTTACAAAAGGTAATCATATAGTATAGTATAGTATTTGAGGTTGAATAAAGACATACGTCCATCCAGTCCAACCCATCTAGCAATATCCTCATTTCCCACCCAACCGTTGATCCAGAGGAAGGCAAAAAAAACCCACCAAATTTATGAAGGGGGAAAAAATTCCTTCCTGACTCCAAGTGGCAATCGGAAATTTCCCTGGATCAACTCTATTTTATTTATCAATACTAGTAACTTGCAACATTCCTTGTTTGCAGAAACTCATCCAGCTTTTTTTTGAAACTGACCAATGAACCTGCCATTACAACATCCACTGGAAGACAGTTCCATAGCTTTACCGCTCACAGGTGAAAAACCCTTTCCGAGCTTGAAGCCTAAACCTTTTTTCTTCAAGTCTTAGGGATGTCCTCGGTCCTTTGACATGTTCTATTGGTACAATGCCCCAGATAGTTTATTGTTTGGCCCGTTAATGTATTATACACAGTAATCATATCCCCACGCAAGCGCCTTTTTTCCAGCGTACATAATTGTAACTTTTCCAGTCTCTCTTCATATTCAAGCTCCCCCAATCCCCTTATTAATTTAGTTGCCCTTCTCTGAACCCTTTCCATTTCAAAGATGTCCTTTTGTACACAGGATTCCAAAATGCACTGCATATTCCAAATGAGGCCTTACCTGCTTTGTAAAGAGGGAGAATTACATTTTCCTCCTTGAATCCATACCTCTCTTTATACAAGACAATACCATGCGGCTCTGGCTGTTGCCGCCTGGCACTGCTTGCTACCTTTAAGTTTGTTATCCATCAAAACTCCAAGATCCCTTTCCAACAGGGATTCACTTAACACAGAGCCATTTATAGTATAAGTAGCACAAGGATTTTTAAGTCCAAAATGCATCACCTTACATATATCAACATTGAATTTCATCTGCCACTTAGCATCCCAATGTGATAATCTATCTAGACCCTTGCACATCCTCTGAGTTTTAATGGTCGACAAAGTTTTGTGTCGTCAGCAAAAACAGAAACCTTGCTGACAATACCCACTTCCAAATCATAATATAGATTAAATAGAAGCGGCCCCAACACAGAACCCTGTGGCACCCACTTAGCACTTTAGTCCATAATGATGAAGCGCCCATTAACAACTACTCTCTGCATCCTATTCCTTAACCAATTTCTATCCATGTACAAGTGTGAATCCCCAGACCAACAGACCTTAGCTTATTCATTAGTTGCCTATGGGGACTGTATCAAAAGCCTTTGCAAATCCAAATAAACTAAAATCTACTGCTATGCCAGAGTCTAAATTTCTACTTACTTCCTCATAAAAGCCAAGCAAGTTAGTTTGACAAGATCTATTCCTCCTAAATCCATGCTGGTTACTACTTATAAAGTCAGTCCTTGAAACATACTCTAGAACATGTTCCCTTATTAAAATTTCCAGATCTTCCCCACCACTGAAGTTAAACTTACAGGCCTGTAATTACCTGGCTGTGAACGACTACCCTTTTTGAATATTGGAATAACATCAGCCTTTTTCCAATCCAGAGGCACACCCACGGACATGAGGGAATGAGCAAAAATAAGAAACAATGGCCTAGATAAAACTGAACTTAGCTCCCTTAAGTACCCGAGGATGTATTTTATCCGGTCCAGGAGATTTATATATTAACCTTCTTTAGTTCTTTCAGTACCATATCCTCGGTTAACCAAAGTGCACTTGAATCTTTTATACCATTATTGCTACTATACTCTATGATATCTGTACTTAGATCTTCTATAGTGTATACAGAGGAAAAAAAATTATTCAAGACATTTGCTTTATCGCCATCCTCGTAAACTAACTTATCCCCATTAGTTAATGGTGCCACATTCTCAGTCCTCATCTTCTTACTATTAATATACTTAAAAAAAATTTAGGCTTAGTAATGCTTTCTTCAGCTATCCTAACTCATTATTAATTTAGCTAGTTTGATTTTTTCTTGCACTCCTTGTTACAGTTTTTATAATCCTAAAGGACCTTTCCGTTCCCTCGGCCTTAAATGTTTTAAATGCCTTTTTCTTCCTTTCCATTTGCCTCTTTACATCAGAATTCAGCCACATGGGCGCGGATTTATTTTTTTACATTTATTTCCCAAGGGTATAAATTTAGATGTGAACTGGCTTAAAATCCTTTGAACACGGTCCACTTCTGTTCAGTACATTTACCTGATAATACATTATCCAGTTGACATTATGAAGAGCTGATTTTAACCTGGGAAAATTTGCTTTCCTGAAATTAAATGTCTTTGTTAACCCAGCGCACTTTTCCTTTCGATAACTAAGTCCAAATGCCACTATTTCATGGTCACTATTCCCTAAGCCTCCAGTTACCTTTATATCTATAATGCGCTCCACAAGTTAGATATTACCAGATCCACACAGAGCTCCTTTTCTAGTAGGAACCTCAACCACCTGTGAGAGAAAATGATCCTGCAGCAAATTCAGGAACTCATCGCCTTTTCTGTGATGGCAGTTCCACCACACCAATCAATGTCAGGGTAATGAAGTCCCCCATAATGAGCACATCCCCAACTTGCAGCCCTTCCAACTGCATATGAAGTTGACTCACCTCCTCTCTGTAGCATTTGGCGGCTTATAGCAGACACCAACAATGACATTACCTCCTTCCTGTTGCCTAATTCCACCCATATTGCTCACTTTAACAGCCATATCACCGTTATCTATTTTTTAAATGGGCTTCAATTCTTTTTTAACATAAACACATACTCTCCCCCTTTCCTTTTTTTTGTCCTGCCTAAACAAGGCATATCCTTCTATATTTACAGCCCAGTCGTGAGAACTGTTCAACCACATTTCTGCTATACCTATGTACATCATACTTTTCATTCAATGCCATAATTTCCAATTCACCCATTTTGTCAGCCAGGCTTCTCGCATTATAAGAGAAAACAAAGTAATAAAATATATACTTTCCCCACCATTTATACATTATATACACCAACCTAATTACTTCTCTCTAAGGAACATCTTTTATAACAAAAATAGCTAAAAATAATTAAAATTAAGATTTATTCTTCAGATTTCAAATATTGTAAAATATAGAACTGTGGAGATCTTTTCTGTTCATTTTGTTCTTTTAAAAAAAATGTTTTTATACAAACTATAATGTAGTTTAAGTAAAACATTCACACTATTATCTTTACTTTTATTGACGGTGTAATGTGTCTAAATAACCATTATCATAATGCAAGCTTACGTTTAATACTATTATCAACTTTTTCCCGAAGCTTATAAAAGATGATTTTTCTTTCCTAAGGCTGAAGCCACATAAAACTAACCTGTCTGCATTTAGAATAAACAAAGCAATCATGTTGTAAAACAAAAATATATGTTGATCTAGGCCTCACCTGTTTTATTTGATGTTGTCCCTTCAACAACCTTTGGTAGTGATGTTGTATATGGACCTATATAAAAAAATAATCTGTAAGTCACAACGATGTATGTTCATATGTTTAATAGTAAAATCAGAAATTAAAGCATAACCAATTTTTTAATTTAGAATAAACCAAATCAATCATATTATAAAACAACATATGTGTCTATCTAGGCCTTACCTGTTTTATTGGATGTTGTTTCTTCAGATACCTTTGGTGGTGATGTTGTATATGGACCTTTATTTAAAAAATGAAAATTAATCTGTGAGTCACACTGATTAATGTTCCTACTTTGAATAGTAAAATAGAAATGTAAGCAAAACCTAACAATAAAATTTATTTCAGACCACTGAAATTTAAAACAAATACATTTAAATAAAAATATATGTCTATCTAGGCCTCACCTGTTTTATTTGATGTTGTCTCTTCAGCAACCTTTGGTAGGGATGTTGTATATGGACCTTTATAAAAAAAATAATCTAAGTCACAACAACGGATGTTCATACGTTTAATAGTAAAATCAGAAAATAAAGCGTAACCAATCTTTACATTTATAATAAACCAAAGCAATCAAATTGTACAACAAAATATGTGCCTGTCTAGGCATCACCTGTTTCATTGGCTGTTGTTCCTTCAGAGACCTTTGGTGGTGATGTTGTATATGGACCTTTATCTAAAGAATTAAATTTAATCTGTGAGTCACACTGATTAATGTTCCTTCTGTTAACAGTGAAACAGGAATTTAAGCATAACCTAATAATACAATTTATTTCACACCACTGAAATCTAAAATAAATATATTTAAATATTAATTATATTTATAAATAAATTAAAATTAGCACTCTTTACTCTCACAAATATATAAACTTACAACATGTATGTCATTATAAGAGAACACAACATATTAAAATACAGATTTTTTCCCGGTTATAAATTATCTGTATCAATCTAATTATTTTCCTCTAAGGAACATCTTTTCTAATAAAAATAGCTAAAAACAATTAAAATTAAGATTTGTTCTTCAGATTTCAAATACTGTAATATATAGAACTATGGAGATATTTTCTGTTCATTTTGTTATGTTTTTAAAAAAAAGTTTTTATACAAACTATAATGTAGTTTAAGAAAAACAATTACACTATTATCTTTACTTCTATTGACTGTGTAATGTGTCTAAATAACTGTTAACATCGTGCAAGCTTACGTTTAATCCTTATTAATGATCAACTTTTGGTATCCTAAAGCTTAAAATAGCGAATTTTCCTCCCTGAGGCTTAAGCCACATAATAATAACCTGTCTGCATTTAGAATATACCAAAGCAATCATATTGTAAAATAAAAATATATGTCTATCTAGGCCTCACCTGTTTTATTTGATGTTGTCTCTTCAGCAACATTTGGTAGTGATGTTGTATATGGACCTTTATAAAAAAAATAATCTGTAAGTCACAACGACGGATGTTCATACGTTTAATAGTAAAATCAGAAATTAAAGCATAACTTTTATTTTAGAATCTTTTAATTTAGAATAAAACAAAGCAATCAAATTTTAAAACAAAATATGTGCCTGTCTAGGCATCACCTGTTTTATTGAATGTTGTTCCTTCAGAGACCTTTTGTGTGATGTTTGTATATGAACCTTTATTATAAAAAAAAAATATTCTGTATCACACTGATTAATGTTCCTTCCTTCTGAACATAAAACAGGAATTAAGCATAACCTAATATTTAATTTATTTTACACCACACCACTGAATTTAAATAAATACATTTAAATATTAATTATAGTTTATTAATAAATTAAACTGGCACTGTTTACTCTCTCACACAATATATAAAAAACCTTCAACACGGTATCATCATTATAAGAAGAGAAACAAATAATAAAAATTATACTTTCCCACCCTTTATACATTATTACACAAACCTAATACTTTCTTCTAAGAATCATCTTTTTATACAAAAATAGTTAAAATTAACAATTTGTTTCTTCAGACTTTAAATATTTGAAATTAGAACTGTGGAGATCTTTTCTGTTAATTTTGTCTTTTAAAAAAAACTTTTTTATACAACTATAATGTAGTTTATGAACAACATTAACACTATTACTTTACTTTTATTGACTATGTTGTTCTAAATAACCATTATCATAATGCAAACTTACGTTTAATATCTAATCATTATCAACTTTTGGTATCCCGAAGCTTTATTATGGTGATTTTTCTTCCCTAAGGTTAGCTACATAAAAATAACCTGTCCTCATTTAGAATAAACCAAAGCAATCATGTTGTAAAACAAAAATATGTCTATCAGGCCTCACCTGTTTTATGGATGTTGTCTCTTCGGCAACCTTTGGTGTTGATGTGGTATATGGACCTTTATAACAAAATTGGATCTGTAAGCCACAGATGGATGTTCATATTTTAGATAGTAAAATCAGAAATTAAAGCATAACCAATTTTTAAATTTACAAGTCAACCCAGAAATCATATGTGTAAACACAAATATGTGCCTGGTCTAGCATCACCTTTTAATTGCTTTCCCTTCAGAACCTTTGGTGGGATTGTATAATATACCTTTATCAATAAAAAATTTAATGAATCTGAATTACACTGATTAATGTTGCTACTTTTAATGTAAAACAGGAATTTAAGCAAAGCCTAATAATACAATTTATTTCACACGCCCACGAAATTTAAAACAAATATATTTAATATTAATTACATTATATAAATAAAATTAGCACTCTTACTTTACAAATATATAAACTTGACACAACATTGTTGTCATTATAAGAGAACACAAAATATTAAAATATACCGTGATTTTTTTTTTCCCCCCGTTATAATTATCTGCAACCACCCTAATTATTTTCCTCTAAGGAACAAACTCTTTATAATAAAATTAGCTAAAATAATTAAATGGAGATTTGGTTCTTCGATTTCAAATATTGTAATTTATAGATCTATGGAGATATTTTCTGTTCATTTTGTTCTGTTTTAAAAAAAAGTTTATATACAAACTATAATGTTGTTTAAGAAAAACAATTACACTATTATCTTTACTTCTATTGACTGTATAATGTGTCTATAAATAACTTAACATTATGCATTCTTACGTTTAATACTTTTTAATGATCAACTTTTGGTATCCTAAAGCTTAAAGCGCATGTCCACCCCCAAAACTATAATCCCCCCACTACTGGCCACATTATGTAGTGTAGTTTAATCCTTACCTTACATCCCAGCTCCATCTGGTTCATCTGCTATCCCCCCCTAAAGTCCCAAAAAACTCCCACCAGGAGTACTGCAGAGTCAATATAGGACTCTGCCTCCTGTCTCCCCTCTGGGAGAAGTTTGGCATGCACACTGCAGCCCTTCTCCCCCTCCCTTCCCCTCCCTCCAGATTTAGATTCCCTCCCCCTAGCGTAAAAATTTTTTTTTATAATATTCTCCCTGTCCCCCATCCCCAACCACTATAGTTTTAAGTTTAGAAAGTGCCCTAAATATTACTTACCTTCCCTCTTTCCTCCGCCGTACTGTACTCCCGGCAGCCGCGTCCATGATTGGCTGCCGCTCAGCCAATCACAGACGTGACTGCCGGTCCCGCCCCTCTGCTTGCATTTTCTCGCAAGCAGAGGGCCTGGCAGTGCGGCAGAGGAAAAAGGAGTACATTAATTTTGGGCCTTTCTGAACTTAAAACTATAGCGGTTGGGGGCTGGGGGGACAGGGAGAATATTATATAAAAATGTTTAAGAAGGGTGGACATGCCCTTTAAAATAGCAATTTTTCCTCCCTGAGGTTTTAGCCACATAATAATAACCTGCCTGCATTTAGAATATACCAAAGCAATCATGTTGTAAAATAAAAATATATGTCTATCTAGGACTCACCTGTTTATTGGATGTTGTCTCTTCAGCAAACTGGTTGTAGTGATGTTGTATATGGACCTTTATAAAAAAAAATCTGTAAGTCACAACGATGGATGTTCATATGTTTAATAGTAAAATCAGAAATTAAAGCATAACCAATTTTTAAATTTACAATCAACCAAAGTGATCATATTGTAAAACAAATTAAGTGCCTGTCTAGGCATCACCTGTTTTATTGGATGTTGTTCCTTCAGAGACCTTTGGTAGTGATTAGAGATGTCCGAACTTTGCAAAATCCGGTCTGCTCGAGGATCCGTGAATTTTCGAAAAAATTCGAAAATTCGAAAATCTACAAGTGGACCCATTAAAATGAAAAATATCCTCAAAATTACGAGATTTCATCGAGATTACGAAATTTTCCCGAAAATACGAGTAATCCTCGTCATTTCGAAAATTTTCGAAAATACATATTTACGGAAATAAGAGAAATCCTCGTATTTTCGAAATTACGCATTCTCGTATTTTCAAAAATTCCAGAAAATACGAGAACGCGTAATTTCGAAAATTTCCGAAAATACGAGAAATCCGCGGTACGGAAGTTCGGAAGGCGGAAAATCCGGAAAATCTGCTGTTCGCGAACGGTAAATCCGCGGCAGATCCGGGTTCGGATCCGGACGTCGATCCACGAACCGGCCATCCCTAGTAGTGATGTTGTGTATGGACCTTTATCTAAAAAATTAAAATGAATCTGAATTACACTGATTAATGTTCCTACTTTTATTAATAGTACAACAGGATTTTAAAGCAAAGCCTAATACAATTTATTTCACACCACTGAAATTTAAAACAAATATATTTAAATATTAAAGGGCATGTCCACCCCCAAAACTATAATCCCCCCCAACTACTGGCCCCACCATGTAGTGTAGTTTAATCCTTACCTCACATCCCAGCTCCATAGGGTTTCTCCTGTAAACCCCCCCCAAAGTCCCAAAACTAACCACCAGGAGGATAGCAGGGCTCTGCCTGCTATCTTGTCTCCGGTTATAGTTCCATGCGCACTGCAGCCCTTCTCCCCCCTCCCTCCCCCTCCCTCTCCTCCCGTTCTACTATCCCTCCTCCTAGCATTAATCCCCCTTAATATGCTGCTCCCCCATGTCCCCCAGCCCCAACCGCATATTTTTTTTTTCAAAAAGCTCCCCAACTCTTACTTACCTCTCCCGCTTTCCTCCGCTGCACTGAATGACCGGCAGCCGCATCGTGATGGCTGCCGCTCAGCCAATCACAGACGCGACTGCCGGTCCCGCCTCTCTGCTTGCATTCTCGCAAACAGAGGGCCGGCAGTGCGGCAGAGGAAGCGAGGGGTGGTAAGTAAGAGTTTGGGGGCTTTCTGAAAAAAAATTTATGCGGTTGGGCTGGGACATGGGGGAGCAGCATATTAAAAATCAGTTTTAGGGGTGGACATACCCTTTAATTATATTTATAAATAAATTAAATTAGCACTTTTTATTCTCACAAATATATAAACTTACAACATGTATGTCATTAAAAGAGAACCAAAATATTAAAATATAGATTTTTTTTCTGGTTATAAATTAGCTCACCAACCTAATTATTCCCCTCTAAGGAACATCTTTTCTAATAAAAATAGCTAAAAATTTTAAAATTAAGATTTGTTCTTCAGATTTCAAATATTGTAATATATAGAACTATGGAGTATATTTTCTGTTCATTTTGTTCTGTTTTTAAAAAAGTTTTTATACAAACTATAATGTAGTTTAGAAAAACAATTACACTATTATCTTTTTCATTGACTGTGTAATGTGTCTAAATACTGTTAACATAGTGCAAGCTTACGTTTAATCCTTATTAATGATCAACTTTTGGTATCCTAAGCTTAAAATAGCGATTTTCCTCCCTGAGGCTTAGCCACATAATAATAACCTGTCTGCATTTAGAATAACCAAAGCAATCATGTTTGTAAAATAAAATATATGTCTATCTAGGCCTCACCTGTTTTATTGGATGTTGTCTCTTCAGCAACATTTGGTATGATGTTGTATATGGACTTTTATAAAAAAATAATCTTAAGTCCAACAACGGATGTTCTTACGTTAATAGTAAAATCAAATTAAAGCTAAACAATTATTATTTACAATAAACCAAAGCATCATATTGTAAAAAACAAAATATGTGCCGTCTAGGCATCACCTGTTTTATTGGATGTTGTTCTTCAGAGACCTTGGTGGTGTGTTGTATATGGACCTTTATTTAAAAAATTAAAAGAATTGAATACACGATTAATGTTCTACTTTATTAATAGTAAAACAGGAAAAAAAAGTCTGTAAGTCACAATGATGGATGTTCATTACGTTAATAGTTAAATCAGAAATAAAGCATAACCAATGTTTTAATTTAGAATAAACAAAGCATTATATTGTAAAACAACATATGTGTCTATCTAGGCCTACCTGTTATATTGAATGTTGTTTCTTCAGAGACCTTTGGTGGTGATGTTAATATGGCCTTATTTAAAAATGAAAATTAATCGTGAGTCACACTGATAATGTTCCTTTGTTAACAGTAAAACAGCAAATTTAAGCAAAACCTAATATTTAAATTTATTTTAAAACCACTGAAATTTAAAATAAATACATTTAAATATTAATATAGTTATTAATAAATTAAAACTGGCACTGTTTACTCTCACAAATATATAAACTTACAACAGTATATCATTATAAGAGAAAACAAAATAATAAATATATCACTTTTCCACCTTTTATAAAATATCTGCACCAACCTAATTACTTCTCTCTAAGGAACATCTTTTATAACAAAAATAGTAAAATAATTAAAATTAAAAATTTATCTTCAGACATTAAATATTGTAAAAATGAACTGTGGAGATCTTTTATTCATTTTGTTTTTTAAAAGAAACTTTTTATACAAACTATAATGTAGTTTATGTAAAACATTAACACTATTATCTTTACTTTTTGACTGTGTAATGTGTCTAAATAACCATTATATAGTGCAAGCTTACGTTTAATACTTATTATCAACTTTGGTATCCCGAAGTGTATTAATGGTGATTTTTTTCCCCTAAGGCTTAGCTACATAAAAAATAACCTGTCTGCATTAGAATAACCAAAGCAATCATGTTATAAAACAAAAATATGTCTATCTAGGCCTCACCTGTTTTATTGGATGTTGTCTCTTAGCAACCTTTGGTAGTGAGTTGTATATGGACCTTTATAAAAAAATTGGATCTGTAAGCCGCAACGATGTTGTTCATACGTTTAAAAGTAAAATCAGAAACTAAAGCATAATCAATTTTTTAAAATTACAATCAACCAAAGCAATCATATTGTAAAACAAAATATGTGCTGTCTAGGCATCACCTGTTTTATTCGATGTTGTTCTTTTAACAACCAGAGCAGAAAAAGCTTTAAGATTCACCAATCCCAAATTCTATTTCAAAAGCAATAAACCGGACACAATGTTGGCAAACAAACTAAATCAAAAATGACCCAAAACAGATTCCTCCCATTAAGACACCCGATTGGACACTTAGATACAACCCAAATACATCACAAATATATTCAACAAATTTATCAATCGCTCTACAACGGCACTTCCACAATAAAACCTCAACCTTTGCTTCACAATAGTGCCTTTCTGAGCGATATAACCTCCCAGGGTCTCACAAACACAACTTCAGACACTCCACACTGACATCTCTGCAGATAAAGTCTCAAATGTAAAAAACCTAAAATCAAGGAAATCCCCGATCCTGACGGATTCACTTGCCTCATACTATAAAAGTTTTTAATCAATATTTACCCCACATATCCTTACACCATGTAATAGCATAATTGATGCCAATCCAATTTACCTCCAGATAGTTGAAGCCCCTATCGTAGTAATCCCCAAACCAAACAGAGATTCCACTCACCCCTCCAACTATCGCCTGATCTCCTTAATAACACGGATGTTAAAATCATAGCAAAAATTTGACAAAACAGGCTTAAAAGATCCTCCCCAGTTGATTCATTAGGATCAAACCGGCTTCATCCCCAACAGCCAAACAACGACAACATAAGAAAAGCTATAACATTAATGCAATATGCCGATTCCCATTCTATACCCTCCACATTCCTATCTCTGGACATAGAAAGGCCTTTGACAAAGTGGACTGGACCTATGGATTAGAGTACTGGTTGAATCGGTTTTCCAGATAATTTTGTTAAAGGTGTCTTTAGCTTATACAATAAAACATACGCAATGGTTTGTAATATGGGCTACCCCTCAGACAGATTTCAAATTATGAACGGTACCAGGCAGGGCTGCCCACTATATCCGCTTTATTTGCCCCTTGATAGAACCTCTGGCGGCTAAAATAAGAGCATACCCTGATATTAGGTATAACAATAAGGCATATCCAATCCAAACTGTCGCTGTTTGCCGACGACACCCTGATCTATATAACTAATTCCTCATCTCCTCCCCAAACATATATAATACACTTGTAGTATTTGGCTCTCTATCAGTGTCAAAAAAACCACTCCAAATCGACAGCTTTCCCCACTACATTTGCCATCTGTGACACACTACATGACAAATTCCATTTCAAATAGAACCTGCAATCACTTAATATCTAGGCATCCAACTAAATCCTAACAACAGACATCTCTCTATAAATACAATTATGATATAATCTTAAGAACTGATAAAGCAACTAAAACTTTGGACATCATATCCCCTGTCACTGTTGTAGGATAATGCTATAAAGATGATGACACAACCCAAAAATTCTCTACCCATTTAGAGCTCTCCCTCTTATAATCAAACAGAGATTTAACCCAAACTTCAATCAGAGGTTGGAAGTAATTGGCAAGGGAAAAGAGCTTGTATAAGTATGCAAAACTCACAAGACATAAAACATGGTGGATTCTCCGCTGCAATATTTTCGGCATATTTTAAAGCAGCTAGACTCACCACAGCTATACCAGAGCCCCAAAAACAGCATGGGTGGATATTGAAAACGAGCTCTTAGCTCCACTATATTATTAATCTGTCTATTGGTACCTAATGATGTTAGGAAAATCTACAACACATTTTACACCCCTGCAATGATCTCATCTTTTAAATTGTGGGGAAATCTGCAAAAGAAACACCATCTTTTCACCTACCCCTACTCAGTCACACTCTGCTCCCACTCCCCTCTCTCCCCCTGTGGGTCTTTCTGAAAGGGAGTGTCTACTTGGAAATCCTTAAAAATTTCCACCACCATGGAGATCCATCAGTAAATAATATTTTAACTTGGAGGAGGCAGCTGATGCGTTCAAAATTCCACCTTATCTATGGTACGCTTATATGAGGATCTACCACTTTGCACAAAACAACTGCAGACTTGTACAAACAAACAAATCTCACCATTTGAGAAATTATGTGACAACAAACATTCCAGAACTGGATGATTCGGCTATCTATGCCATGATATGGCATGAATCACAATCACCAAAATCTCAATAGTCACCAAATGGGAAGATAGATTTCAAGTAGAACACAGTGAGGAAAAACGGACATCAATTTATTTACATTCTTACAAAAGTTCATCTAATATTATTACCAGAGAACGCACCTATATTGTAGGATTGGTATCTACTCCTGAATTTCCCACAAAATATATATTCTTACCCTAATATCGTTTCAAAGGTTGTGGGTTTCCATGGCTTCTATTGTTTGTATATATTTGAAAGTATTTGGTCTCTAGTTGCACTCTGTGTGGATGTATACTATCCCATCTTTTGTATGTTGTGGGTTTCCCACCTCTTAACAACACATGTTGGTGGTTCTGCCCTATAGTTCAAAATTTCTGGCGGATTAGCGAATCCTGATCAAATATTTTTTCAACAAACATTTCCTTCTCTATTACCACCCTATTCAACATGCCAATAGGCTCACTAAACACTCCGGCAAATAGACTAATATCACATATATGCTCTGCAGCAGAGACTTACTAGCAGCTACATGGAAATCTCAACCCCCCACCAGACCCGAACTGATTAACAGAATCTGGCAGATCTACTCAAAACGAATATCTCACACATACAGCACAAAACTCTATGAAGAATTGGACTAAGGTCTGGGTGTTCTGGGAACTCGGCATGCAGCCGCCAAGCAGATGAATGGTATACAAACACCTAATCTCATAGAATTCCATACTTTTGTTAAGTGCACTTTGAAAGAAATGCTATAAGTTGTTCCTTTGATACTCTATTCTCTTCTCTACTAAAAGAAAAAAACAAATTTCCTGTTTAAATCACCAGTATATTTGCAGACTTTTTCCGCTGTTACGGCAGGACTTCAGTTTACAGAGTATATTTGAAAATCATAATAGATGTTCTGTATATTTGAAATGTGTAATATACGTAAATGTTATTTATTCACTGTTCGAAACCAGAACCATTTTTTTTTTTGTTTGTATTATATACTGTTTATATGGTTATTGTTATATTTTGACTTACTGAAAAACGAATAAAAATTATTGAAACAAAAAAAGAAAAAAACTTATTATCTTTATTTCTATTGACTGTGTAAGTGTCTAAATAACCATAAACATCGTACAAACTTACGTCTAATACTTTACTTTTGGTATCCTAAAGCGTAAAATAGCGATTTTTCTTCCCTGAGTCTTTAGCCACATAATAATAAACCTGTCTGCATTAGAATATACCAAAGCAATCAGTTATAAAATAAAAATATATGTCAATCTGGACTATGGAGTATTTTCTGTTCATTTCGTTCTGTTTTTAAAAAAAGTTTTATACAAAGTATAATGTAGATTAAGAAAAACAATTACACTATTATCTTTATTTCTATTGACTGTTAATCAGGGAGTTCAATAAAAAGTTCTTATCGTTTAAAATGGTGCTAATTTTGCCCAACCAATCAGATGTTAGATTTCAAATGTTTAATAGATCTGATTGGTTGGGGCAAAATTAGCACCATTTTAAACGATAAGAACTTTTAATGAATCTCCCTGAATGTGTCTAAATAACCATTAAAATCGTACAAACTTATGTTTAATCCTTATTAATGATCAAGATTTGGTATCCTGAAGGTTATAAATAGTGTTTTTTCCCTGAGGCTTTAGCCACATAATAATCACTGTCTGCATTTAGAATATACCAAAGCAATCATGAATAAAAATATATGTCTATCTAGGCCTTACTGTTTTTTGGATATTTCTCTTAGCAACCTTGGTAGTGATGTGTATATATTGACCTTTAATAAAAAAATTAATCTGTACGTCACAATGACGGATGTTCAATATTTTAATAGTAAAATCAGAAATTAAAGCATAACCTATTTTTAAATTAGAATAAACACAAAGCAATCAATTGTAAAACAAAATATGTGTCTATCTAGGCCTCACCTGTTTTATTGGATGTTGTTCCTTCAGAGACCTTTGGTGGTGATGTGTATATTGACCTTATCTAAAAATTAAAAGGAATCTGTGAGTCACACTGATTAATGTTCCTACTTTTAATAGTAAAACAGGAATTTAAGCAAAAACCTAATATTAAAATTTATTTACACCACTGAAATTTAAAATAAATACATTAATATAAATTAGAGTTATTTATAAAATTAAAACTGGCATGTTTACTCTCACAAATATATAAACTTACAAACAGGTATATCATATAAGAGGAAAACAAAATAATAAAATATATATTCCCCACATTTATACATTATATGCACCAACCTAATTACTTCTCTCTAAGGAACATCTTTTATACAAAAATAGCTAAAAAATAATTAAAACTAAATTTGTTCTTATTAATTTCAAATATTGTAAATATCAAAACTTGGAGGTATTTCTGTTCATTTCATTCTGTGTTAAAAAAAAGTTTTTTACAAAGTATAATGTAGATTAAGAAAAACAATTACACAATTATTTATTTCTATTGACGTGTGGGTCTAAATAACCATTAACATCGTACAAACTTAGGTTTAATACTTATTAATGATCAACATTTGGTATCTTGAAGCTTATTGTAATTTTTCTTCCCTGAGGCTTTAGCTATATAATAATAACCTGTCTGATTTAGAATAGACCAAAGCAACATGTTGTAAAATAAAAATATAGTCAATCTAGGCCTCACCTGTTTATTGGATGTTGTCCCTTCAACAACCTTTGGTAGTGATGTTGTATATGGACCTTTATAAAATGGTTCTACGTTTAATAGTAAAATCAGAAAATAAAGAATACCTATTATTTAATTTAGAATAGAACAAAGCAATCATATTGTAAAACATTATATGTGCCTGTCTAGGCCTTACCTGTTTTATTGGATGTCGTTTCTTCAGAGACCTTTGGTGGTGATGTTGTATATGGACCTTTATCTAAAAAATGAAAATATTCTGTCAGTCACACTGATTAATGTTCCTTCTGTTAACAGTAAAACAGGAATTTAAGCAAAACTAATATTTAAATTTATTTTACACCACTGAAATTAAAATAAATACATTTAAATATTAATTATAGTTATTTATAAATTAAAACTGGCACTGTTTACTCACAAATATATTAAACTTACAACAGGTATATCATTATAGAGAAACAAAAATAAAATATATACTTCCACCTTATACATTATATACACCAACCTAATTACTTCTCTCTAAGGAAACATCTTTTATAACAAAAATAGCTAAAAATAATTAAAATAAGATTTGTTCTCAGACATTAAATATTGTAAAATATAGAACGTGGAGATATTTTCTGTTCATTTTGTTCTGTTTAAAAAAAAAGTTTTTGTACAAACTATAATGTAGTTTACCATATATACTTGAGTATAAGTGAGGTTTTCAGCTGGAAACTGAACCTCGACTTATACTTTGGTCAGTCACTAACTTGTAAGAAGACCCCGGCTGCCGCATCCCCCGATCGCTGCATCCACTGACATCACTACTTGGCGCCTGTCTCACTTCCTGGCGCCGAGTAGTGACATCAGTAGATGTGACGATCAGGGGATGCAGAGGCCGGATTCCTCTACAAGTTAGTGAAAATTGCCAAATGCTGCTGGTTTTCATATATTTATATTTCAGTTTTTCAGCTCTTCAGTAACTTGTGGCTCTCGGTGTGCTTATTTTTACTGGCAGGAGGGAGGGGAAGGTTGGGTAGGGGAGTTTTAAGTTTCACTGCAGATGTTTGTACAGCAACTAAAGCATTCTGGGAGTTGTAATTTACAAACATCTGAAGTGCCAAAGAATTGGGGATTTCCCCTAATGTAAATGGCAACTAATGCCTGAAAAACAATCACAACAATCACAACATACTTAATCAGGAAGATGGTCTCTAGGGAGTAAAGATTGCCCTCTGATTCTGTATTGTTTTGGGACTTTAAATTGATAGCAGAATTCCCATACAGTAATAGCCACACTAGATTTGGCTAATACTGTTTAAGACTACATATGGGAATTATGCTGTCCATTTAAAAGGCAACTAAAGCCTCAAAAAAAATACAGAATCAGAAGGCACAGTGGTCAGATTTTCTAACCTCGACTTATATTCGAGTCAAACACTTTTACTAATTTTTTAGATAAAATATGTACCTCGACTTGTACTCAGATCGACTTATATTTGAGATATACAGTAAGAAAAAAAATTACACTATTATCTTTACTTCTATTGACTGTGTAATGTGCATAAATAACCATTAACAGAATACAAGCTTATATAATACTTATTAATTATTAAGTCACAACGATGGATGTTCATATGTTTAATATGAGTTTAAAATCAGAAATTAAAGCATTACCTATTTTTTATTACAATAAACAAAGCAATCATATTGTAAAACAAAATAGTGCCGTCTAGACCTCACCTGTTTTATTGGATGTTGTTCCTTCAGACACCTTTGGTGGTGATGTTGTATATGGACCTTTATTTAAAAAATGAAAATTAGTCTGTGAATTACACTGATTAATGTTCCTAGTTTTAATAGTAAAACAGGAATTTAAGCAAAACCTAATAATAAAATGTATTTCAGACCACTGAAATTAAAAATAAAATACATTTAAATATTAATTATATTTATAAATAAATTAAAATTAGCACTCTTTACTCTCACAAATATATAAACTTACAACATGTATGTCATTATAAGAGAACACAAAATATTAAAATATATATTTTTTTTTTACCAGCCAGCCTAATTATTTCCCTCTAAGGAATATCTTTTCTAACAAAAATAGCTAATAATAATTAAAATTGAGATTTCTTTTTCCAGATTTCAAATACTATAATATATATAACTAAGGAGAACTTTTCTGTTCAGTTTGTTCTGTTTTTAAAAAAAATTTGTTATACAAATTATAATGTAGTTTAAGAAAAACAATTACACTTCTATCTTTACTTCTATTAACTGTATAATATATCTAAATAACTGTTAATAATTTCGTGCAAGCTTACATTTAATACTTATTGTTGTTTTAAAAAAAGTTTTTATATAAACTATTATGTAGTTTAAGAAAAACCAATTATACTATTACCTTTATTTCTAATGACTGAGTAATGTGTCTAAATAATCATTAACATCATGCAAGCTTACGTTTATTACTTATTAATGATTAACTTTTGGTATCCTGAAGCTTATAAATAGTCATTTTTCTTCCCTGAGGCTTTAGCTGCAAAATAATAATTTTGCAGCTGTATTTAGAATATACCATGTCCAATACCAATCATGTTATAAAACAAAAATATATGTCTATCTAGGCCTCACCTGTTTTATTAGATGTTGTCTCTTCAGCAACCTTTGATAGTGATGTTGTAAATGGACCTTTATAACAAAAAATAAAGAATAAAGAATCTGTAAGTCTTAACGACAGATATTCATACATTAAATATTAAAATCAGAAATTAAAGCATAACTTATTCTTTAATTTATAATAAACCAAAGCAATCAAATTGTAAAACAAAATATGTGCCTATCTAGGCATCACCTGTTTTATTGGATGTTGTTCTTCAGAGACCTTTGGTGGTGATGTTGTATATGGACCTTTATATAAAGAATTAAAATGAATCTGCCAGTCACACTGATTAATGTTCTTTCTTTTAATAGTAAAAACAGGAATTTAGCATAACCTAATATTTAAATTTATTGTACACCACTGAAATTTAAAATAAATACATTTAAATATTAATTATAGTTATTAATAAATTAAAACGCACTGTTTACTCTCACAAATATATAAACTAACAAAAGGTATATCATTATAAGAGAAAAAACAGTAATAAAATATATACTTTCCCCACCATTTATAAATTATAGCACCACTAATTACTCTCTCTAAGGACATCTTTTATAACAAAAATAGTTAAAAATAATTAAAAATTAAGATTATTTTCAGATTTCAAAATTGTAAAATATAAACTGTGGAGATCTTTTCTGTTCATTTTGTTCTGTTTTGAATTTTTTTTTATACAAAGTATTATGTAGTTTTAAAAGAAATTACACTATTATTTTTATTTCTATTGACAGTGTAATGTGTCTAAATAACTGTTAACATCGTGCAAGCTTAAGTTTAATCCTTATTAATGATCCTGAAGCTTATAAATTGTGATTTTTCTACTCTGAGGATTTAGCCGTATAATAATAACCTGTCTGCATTTAGAATTAAAAAAAGCAATCATTTTGTAAAACAAAAATATATGTCTATCTAGGCCTCACCTGTTTTATTGGATGTTGTCTCTTCAGCAATCTTTGTTGGTGATGTTGTATATGGACCTTTAATAAAAAAATCTGTAAATCACAACGATGGATAGTCATATTTTAAATAGTAAAATCAGAAATTAAAGCATAACCTATTTTTTAATTTAGAATAAACCAAAGCAATCATGTTGTAAAACAAAATATGTGCCTGTCTAGGCCTCACCTGTTTTATTGGATGTTGTTCCTTCAGAGACATTTGGAAATGATGTTGTATATGGACCTTTATCTAAAAAATAAAAATGAATCTGGAATTCCCACTGATTAATGTATAACCTAATTTTAAAATTCAGACCACTGAAATTTAAAACAAGTGCATTTAAATATTAATTATAGTTAAAAATAAATCAAAACTGGCACTGTTTACTCTCACAACTATGTAAACTTACAACAGGTATATCATTATAAGAGAAAACAAAATAATAAAGTATACAGTTTTTTCAGCATTCATAAATTATCTGCACCAACCTAATCATTTCCCTCGAAGAAACAACTTTTGTAACAAAAATAACAAAAAACAAGTCAAATTAACATTCGTTCTTCAGATTGTAAATACTATAATATATAGAATTATAGAAATCTTTTCTGTTTATTTTATTCTGTTTTAATAAAGATTTTTATACAAAGTATAATGTAGTATAAGAAAAACAAATAAATAAAAACTGTCACTCTCACAAATATGTAAAATTCCAACAGGCATATCATTAGAAAACAAATTATTAAAATATACACTTTTACTTCAGCATTTATAAATTATCTGCACCAAATCTAATAATTTCCCTTTAAGGAACATCTTTTTTAGTAAAAATAGCTAGAAATAATAAAAATTAAGTTTTGTTCTTCTATTACAAGTACTACTATATTAAGAACTATCGAGATCTTTTCTGTTTCATTTTAAAAATAGTTTTTATACAAAAGTAAAATCTAGTTTAGTAAATAAAATTGGATTATCATCTTTATTTCTATTACTTATGTAATGTGTCTATATAACCATTAACATTGTGCAAGATAATGTTGAATACTTAATTAATGATCAACTTTTGGTAACCTGAAGCTTGTAAATGGTGATTTTTCTTCCCTGAGGATTTAGCTATATAATAATAAGCAGTCTACATTTAGAATAAACCAAAGCAATCATGTTATAAAACAAAAATATGTGCCTGTCTAGGCCTTACCTGTTTTATTGGATGTTGTCACTTCATAGACGTTTTGTGGTGAACCTTTATCTAAAAAATATAAATGAATATGTAAGTCACACTGATTGATATTCCTACCTTTAATAGTAAAACCAGAAATTAAAGCATAGCCTAATTTTAAGACGTCATTAAAAGAGAAAACAAAATATAAAAAAAATGTTTTTTTTCAGCATTCATAAATTATCTGCACCAACCTACACATTCCCCTTTAAGGAACATCTTTTAAAACAAAAAACAGCTGAAAATTATTACTAAGGTTTTTACTTTAAATTGTAAATACTATAGAAATATTTCTGTTTATTTCTTTTTATTTTAAAAAAAGGCTTATACAAAAGTATAATCTAGTTATTAATCTGTAAGTCACTCTGATGGAATTTCCTACTTTAATAGTAAAACCAGAAATTAAAGCATAACATAATTTTATCATTTATTTCAGACCACTGTAATGTTAATCACATACATTTAAATATTAAAGGGCACGTCCACCCCAAAACTAAAATTATCCCCACTGCTGGCCCCACTGTATAGTGTTAAAAATACCTCTGGGGGCGCTGGTGAGCAGCTCAAAGATGGCCGCAAGGTGAAAGAGCTCCTCACCTCGGATCTGGGAAAATAAGCAAATAGCCCGATAAAAACCAAGCCCTGACCAGAAATAACCCAGGGACCAACAGCCAACACCAACCCAAAGATGCCAAACAGACACAACAAGGGAGGAAGCGCTATCAAGGCACTACAAGCCTTCCAACACAAAACGCGCGAAACCAGAAACCACGAGGCCGAAGCGGGCCCGGACGGATCTGACCCGGAGGAGCTGCAGACCAAATCAAAACACTCAGACACAACGGCAAACACTTTGTCACAGATACAAACAGTGTTAAAGGAAGAACTACAGAAAGCTCTAGCTCCGCTCCGGTCAGATGTCCAGGAAATCGGACAAAGGCTTATGGACATAGAAAATAAATATGATGAGATGGCAGATGCAGTGCAGGCCAATCAGACAAACATAGATACTATACAATCTTCAACTGACCAACTACTATTGCAAATAGAGGACCTTGAAAATAGATCCAGAAGATGTAACCTGCTAATAAAGGGGATACCGGAATCACAAACCGACGCCCACGAGGTAACACTAAGCATCTTCAGGACGCTTCTACCGGAGGAACCGGAGGAGTGCCTGGAGTGCGACAGGGCTCACAGGGCCTTGGCTAGACCACCGGTAGACACCATACCAAGAGATATTGTAGTGAAACTACACTACTATACCACAAAAGATAAACTACTACAAGAATCCAGGGAAAAAAAATCCCTAGAATACAATGCGATCAAGTACCAACTCTTTGCGGATATCGCACCACAGACGCTAAACAAAAGGAGAATGGTTCGACCAATTACAAAAACACTACAAGATCTGAATATAAGATACAGATGGGGGTTCCCCTTTAAACTCCAATTTACAACCAACAACAAAACCCACACAGTGGAAACGCTCCAAGAAGGAATCCACTTATTACAAAAACTAGGAATACAAATAACATTACCCAAAACTTCGGTTGAGCAAGGATCAATACAAAAAACCCCGCAAAGAATATGGCAAACAACAACAAAACCACAGAGAAACGACGACTATGGGCGACAGACACTCACAACAACGGATAAGTATTAACAACATACCCCAAACAATCGTTAAACCAACGATAGAAATTAACTGTAATTTAATGAAACCAACTCAATGACAATAAAGAACAACCAGAATCAGGCAAAAACAGACAGCCTGACATGTTAAAAGGCCAAAAGGAGGACATAACCAGAGTCTAGACTAAATCTTTGGCACATTAATGACCCAGAAAGTTTCTCCCTTCCCTAAACTAAGAAAAAGTTTAAAATGTTCTAAAAGTTTTAAAATGTTTGAAATGTATGATATTGTTATTGTCAATAAGCTGAAATGTATACTAGAATAGGAAAATATACTAACTAACCAAAATATGCAAATTATAAACAACCCAAAGGTGGGGTACAACATAACTAACAATCAACCAGCTCAAAATGACCCATTAGGGTGTGCCCCTCCTTTGGCATCTCTAGAAACCCGGCCCTGATCCCACAAACCACATCATCCTCTCCTCTTATCTATATATATTGCTCTAGTGGGTAATAATAATATTCAAGATGCCAGATCAACAAAATTTAAATAACAAAGGCTTTAATTTAAATAACAAAGGCTAACATATATTATAATAACACTTATAATATATAGAAAAGAAATAACAAATAGGTAATACAAAAGTTGCAAAGTAACATAAATAGTCCCTGAAAAATATAGAAACTGAACCAATAACCACCAAATACTAATCATAGTGACCTAAAAGATAATTCAAGATGTATTAGTATGTTCCCCCTCTGTCAACCCATAACACCCTTCAACTTCAAATGAAAATTTAGCATAACCATAGCCATCGGTTATACCATAGGGTTAAACTATATAAGATAAAAATTACAATCCCAGTATCCGGGGCAAACTTATGACCCCCCAACTGAGAGCTTCCTCTGTCCCACATGGAAATGCGGGAGAGACGAAGCACATTAAATCCGAATTTGGATATTAATCTTGTTCATAAGAACAATTTCTTGCTTATTAAGTTTACAGTTATAATTATGTTTATGTTAAGATGCAAACATGTACTCGCACCGAGCCGGAGGAAAGGTCTCACATGCGGCCACCAAACAACCCAGACAACATACCACCGGAGAAAAACCACCAGAACAAACAAGCAAACAGTAAGCAGACCCAACCAAAAACCCAGTGACTAAACAAACATCACTTATATGTATATCACATAATGTCAGAGGGTTTAACACATATCAAAAAAGAACTACAGCATTCAAACAATACAACAGATATAAACCACATATCATCTTTCTACAAGAAACACATTTCTCGCAAAAATCCGCACCTCAATACATACATAAACAATACACACAGCATATCTCAGCAAAAGGACCTAGCAAAAAATGTGGAGTATCCATATTATTCCACAATTCACTAAATGTCAATATCATACAAACAGACCTAGATAAAGAAGGTAGATACCTACTAACCCACTGCACAATCGACAACAAACCATACACATTACTAAACATATATGCCCTGAATACACACCAACATAAATTTATAATACCAATACTACAAAAACTCGAAAAATATTCACAAACCACAAATATAGTTGCAGGAGACTTCAACATCCCATTAGATCTGACATGGGACAGATCTAAAACACATAAATTAAACTTCAATAAACGAACCCTACGCAAAGTACACTCCACAATAGAGAAACTAGCACTATCAGACAGCTGGAGAGAAAAGAATTTAAATGTAAGAGACTACCCTTACTATTCTATACCACATAATTGTTACACAAGGTTAGACCACATCCTATGTTCCACAACAATTCTCCCAACAATCACAAAAGCCACAATGGAAACGTGTGTCTGGTCAGACCACAAAATAGTACAAATTAAAATAAATACAGGACAGCAACCACTTAAAAAAACACAATGGAGGCTAAATGAATCTCTGCTAACAAACCCCACTATAAAAGAACAAATCCAAAAACAAATTATAAATTACTTTGACACAAATAACAATGGTGAAGTCTCACACCCGATACTCTGGGCTGCACACAAAGCAGTTATACGAGGATCACTTATACAAATAGCATCAAACTACAAAAAACAATCCATAAAAACACAGACACAACTAGAAAACAAATCCACACACTAGAGACCAAACATATAGAAACAGGAAGCAAACAGATACTAGAACAATTGAGAATCGCTAGACAATAATTACAAGCAATAATGACAAAAACAGTGGAAAAAACACTAATGTGGCAAAAACAATATTACTACCAAAAATGGAATAAACCAGACAAACCCCTAGCAAACCTCCTAAAACCAAGATCGGGAATACCTAAAATCACAAAAATACGCACGCCTCAAGGAACCTTTACAACAGACCCAGACTCCATCTACCAAACATTCCACACATATTACACAAAATTATATACAAACCCACATAAGACAAATAAAGAAATTTCAACCTTCATACAAACGAACAAACCCAAAAACCCACTAACCTCACAGATGATAACAAAATTAGCACAAAACATTACTCTATTGGAAACCACACAAGCAATAAAACAACTTAAGGCACACAAGGCACCAGGTCCTGATGGATTCTCAGGAATATACTATAAAAAATTCGAAACCCAACTAACACCTCACCTAACAAACATGTTCAACTGCTTCCTGAAAGGAGAACATATGCCATCAGAAATGAATACAGCGCACATTACACTGCTGCCAAAACCGGGCAAAGCAACCACAGAAGCACAAAACTACAGACCCATATCCCTCATCAACCAGGACATCAAAATACTAACCAAAATACTAGCAACAAGACTAAACCCATACATGCCACATTTAATACATAACGACCAAGTAGGCTTTATCCAGGGAAGACAGGCTTCAGACAATACTAGAAGAATATACAATATAATAGCATATTTAAATAAAAAAAACACACAAAGCTGTATAATAACTTTAGATATAGAAAAAGCTTTCGACAGCCTAAACTGGCAATATATGAAAGAAACATTACTGGCATTCCAATTCCCACAAGCATTTCTAAATATAATAGAAGTCTACTACAATAACCCAAAGGCTATACTGAAATTGCCAACCACAGACTCCAAATACATAAATATAGAAAGGGGTACCAGGCAGGGATGCCCCCTATCACCATTACTATTTGTACTAGCAATGGAAATAATAGCTCAAGCCATACGCACAAACAACACCATACAAGGTGTCACAATCGCAGATAAGGAATATAAAATCAGCATGTTTGCAGACGATATCGCACTAACCCTCACATCACCATTTATAGCTCTTCCAAACCTATTCAACCTCTTACAAAAAATTTCAACAATAACCGGTCTCAAAGTAAATCAAGATAAAACAGAAATTATGGGAATTAATCTAACGGCACAACAAAAAAAATTAATAACACTCAACTTCAATCTGAAATGGAAAGATGAGGGACTAAAATACCTAGGAGTCCAAATAACACCCACATATGAAACTGTATATCAACAAAACATTCCACCCATACTAACCAAAATAAAATCAGACTTAATAAAATGGAACAAATTACAAATATCATGGATAGGGAGAATCAATACTTTCAAAATGAATATTCTACCCCGATTGCTCTACCTATTCAGATGCCTACCAATAAAGATCACAAAAGCTCGGCTACAACCCATACAAAATCAAACAATAAAATACATCTGGCAGAACAAACAACCCAGAATAGCTAAAAGTATCCTATACAAACCTAAATCACAAGGAGGGATGGGGGTCCCAAATCTATATAAATATTACTTAGCTGCCCAACTATCCCAGATAGTCACATGGCATAAAACAACCAATAAACCAAGATGGCTGGAACTGGAATTAGATTTAGCAAAACCCCTAACACTAGATTCAATAGCATGGATACCTCACACTCCTAAAACAAATATATCCACAATCAGCCCATGTACACAAACCACACTAACATTATGGCACAGAACCAAAAACAAATATAACTGGATCTCAAAACCATCACTAATGCCTACGATCACACAGGACCCAGCCTTTATAGCAGCATACCAAGACAAAGGCTATAAATGGTGGACAGACACAGGCATCTACAAACTGATACATTTTCACAACAATGGCAAAGGAATAGATATCAATCAACTAAAGAACAAATTCACATTACCACCTAGACACCACTTTCAGTATATACAGATATCAACATACATAAATAAAATAATGAAAACCAGAGGTAACACACCTACCCTCACAACCTTCAAAAACTTCTGCCTCAAACAAACACTCACTAGAAACACCCTATCACTAATCTACCTCTGGCAATACGAAAACAAACAAACGAACAACTACAACTTTCAGGCTGCATGGGAGGCTGATCTGAAGGTAAGGATCACCCCAGAACAATGGAGGGAAATATATGAAAATTTAAATAAAGGAAGTTTAAATGTAGCACTGAGGGAAACATCCCTAAAAGTTATGTACAGAACATATAGAGTACCTGCATTACTGGCAAAAATCTATCCAGCAATATCTCCATTATGCTTTAGAAATTGTAACCAGACTGGGGACTTTTTTCATATATGGTGGAAATGTGGATGTGTACAAAAAATATGGAAAGAGTTCTTCAAAATAATATCTAAAATATTTTATAGACAAATTGAGCCTTCTCCACTGGTGGCCCTACTGGGACAAAGCGTACCGGAACTCAATAGACAAAGCAATAAACTAGTACAATATATTACATTAGCAACCAAAATACACATTGGAGCACAGTGGAGAAAACACCCACTAGAACTAACAAAGATAATCAACAGAACCAACTCTATAATGATAAATGAAAGAATCTTCCATGTGCTCCAAAATACACTACAAATATTTACCAGGGTCTGGACACCTTGGACCACCAGTGAATACTCCATAAACCTACCGTTCTAACAAGATGAGGAGAGATTAGTTGGGCAAAACAAAACTGTGATAGAAATATGTAAGTTAAGATGTAAGGTGGAAATGTAAGGGACAAACTCAAAAATAAGAATAAAGAAACAAAGCAGTGCATGTCGGTTTCACTCATTATTTATTTATTATTTATTTTTTATTTTTATACAAACATTATGTCAACGCATAAGTTATGAAAGACTTGATATAATTTTGAACTTTATATGATTTATTAATGTTAATATAAAAGTCAATATTTGTGAATGTCAACAAATATGCATACAATATGAGACAAAAATTCAAAACCAATAAAAATGTATTGAACACTAAAAAATACCTCTGCTCCAAATGGTTCTCCTTCAGTGTCTAGCCAAAGTCCCAGAAAGTGAAAGTGTGTAAAAAGGTTTCTGTCCCTTACCTTTCCTCTGACAGGTTTCTGGCATGTGCAGTGGAGCCCTCCCCCTTCCTCCCTCTGGATCCCTCTTTGCTGTCTGGTGTCTTACCTTAAAACACATTTGCTGTAGTGTAGCAGAACCTAGCCTACCCCCAACTGCCGTGTTTGTTTGCAAAAAAACTCATCAGGAATGTACTTACATTGCTTCATTCCCCGGTGTTCTGCACTGGCAGCAGCATCCTTCTGGACCCATGAGGTCATTGCCCACCTGTGAGTACATCCCTCTGCATAAAACCAAGGTGAAGAGGCCAGTCAAACCCCTCTGCCACCAAGACAGGCTTATACTCACATACTGTAAGTAGTCCAGAAGCTCCACAGATGAAGACATGCTAAACCAGTAGGGGGGACATGAATACACCCTGGCAATCATGGGACCAGGCTATGTACCAGGAGACCATTGTATCTCACATCCAGCCTCTCAAACTCCTCACATAGCCTCTCCAGCCTACTCACTTGGAGAAGGGGGTAGCATGGAACCACCATTACATCATACTCTAGGGAGAGGGACCCAGGGGCCTACCTACCAGTTGCAGGCACTGCTGCTAAACCTGTCAACAAAAGATTACCTGGCCAAGCAAACACAGGAGATCCAATCTGCCTGCAGAGCTGAAATGTTCATGCTCAGGGATGATCTGAGGTCCTTACATGACAGGGTGGAGATCATGGAGAATGACCAACAGACTACAACCCAGCACCTCCAGACAGCCACACACATCCTTAATGACCATGCCAGGGCCCTTAGGGATCTGTTTCCATAGGTGGAAGACATGGAAAACCAGGGATGCCTCACAATTCCTAAAACTGTGTCCAACGACACTTTAAAAGACTCAATCTCTGCTATTTTGCCTCCAATTTGGACCCTGACAGAACAACACAGATTGAATTGGACAGAGTTCCCAGATCACTGCATCCCAAGTGATCCTCAAAATACACTTGTGATGTAATTTTCAGGGTGCACTCTTATGCTTAAAAGGAGCAAATACTAACTTAGTATCGCACCATAACTGAGCTGACCCACGAAGGAACATTAATACAGTTATACCCTAACCTTGCACCCTCAGCATTAGCTCACAGATGCCAACTTCACCCCCTTCTTCAAATTCTTAGAGACAATATCCTACTCTACAGATGGGTCTTCCCCTTCCTGCTCATAGTACAATGCAAAGGAACAATGCAATCTCTTTGCTACCCAGAGGAGCTAGCATGCTTTTATGAATCCTTAAGGCTCCTTCTGATTAAATTACTGGACTGGAAACTGCAGGAACATTTACCTGACTGTCCATCACAACCCTGGTTATTGCTCCAACTTCAGGGATCAAACAACCTCTGCTCGGAGAAACGCAGATACCATGGCCCTCAGGGCCCAGGTGATTATGGATATGCAGGAAACCTCCTAGTCTAAAATAGGCAACCAAACAGCATTATGATCAGCCTGAGACCATCAGGGCAATGAGCAACCAAGCCCTATTCTTCGGCCTAACATGAAAACACTTGGTTAATTTGGTTAATACTAAATAGTTACTCCTAAACTGACTCAATATGTGCATACATTGCTGAGGTTTCATTTCATCCCCTACTTTCACACTCTAGTTCCCCCTCCTACAATGCAAGGACACTGATAACACCACAACCAACACATGGATAGCCCAGTTAACTCGAAATGTATTTCATATAGTATATAGTATGTTTTGTTACACTCAATAAATACAGCTATACATTTGTAACCAAATATCTACACACCTCTTCCCTTCATCAGTGTTAAAGTCAAAAGCAGATCTTGCATACCTAAACTAGTAGTTATAGCAAATTATTTGCTGGGTGCATCGAGAACTGTAGCCAACAGCATGATAAGGACAAAAGAGAAACTGGGCACACCAAACTTAAAAACAGACTATTTAATTTAGTCACGTTTTGGTGCTGTGTGGCACCTTCCTAAGACAAATTAGTTTGTCCTTCTTATCCTTCTCTTCATCAGATCCCCTTTTCACACCCTACCCTAACCCACCCACTTTACCTACTAGATTACTCTCCACATTTTCAGTCCCCTGAAGGGTCTTGTGTTTTAGGGAGGATAGGAGCAGGGGCCCGGACTGACTCCTCCACATTGCCTCAACTAGGAAGATAAGGAAACCTTTTTCTCTTTTTAAAAATGTAATTTATTGTATAGGAAGTCTTAGAGACTCCCCACTCTTTATAGGTGCTGTGACGAGACTTCTTGCCAAACTGAATATCGTGTATGACATGGGGTTTCTCTAATTATTATTGTTTTTTGTGTTTGTTTGACCTTCTAGGGGGACAGCTGCTCCTGATGCCTCCCGACCACCAAGTCAGATTCTGAATACTTCTACAACCTCACAAACATCCCTCTCATTGTACACAATGGCAGGTAACTTAAAATTAATTATGTTTGTATGTATGTATGTATAATGTTATTTAACATACATACATACTCCTCCTCCTTTCTTATTAACTCTGTCATGTCTAAATAAGGAGTATTCTATGATATTTACTGTCCAGTTGTGGGAATCATTTAGCCATGTTTCTGCTATACCGATCACATCATCCCTTTCCTTTAAAGCTATTAGTTTTAGTTCCCCAGTTTTTCCAGTCAGACTCCTTGCATTTGTAAACATACATTTTAGATTATCAATTGATTTACTTCCATACTTGGATGTACATTCCTCCTTATCCTCTATGCTGTCCCCTCCCCCGTCTCCTCCCTCCGTTGTGTCATTCGCTCTGGAGGAAGAACTTATGTGTGGTTTCCTTAATATATTCCCTCATAGCCAGAGTCTCAGGACCAGTGAGGTTATACAGATGTCCCCGTGGGGGCATCGTTCCAGGCAAAATATCTATGGGGCAATCGTATGACCGGTGAGGAGGGAATTTATCGGCGGCCTGTGGGGAAAAAACATAAAGATAGTCGAGATAACATGACGGCAGAGCTTTAAAATCAGTAAAAGAAAGAGGAAGAGAAGAAACCATGTTTTTATGATTTAGACCCCACCTGATAATCTGACCAGTGGGCCAATCTAATACTGGGTTATTTTTACAAAACCAGGGTAACCCTAGGATGACCGGGTTATATGGAATATCTAGGAGGAAGAATGTTAAAACCTCAGAATAACCCGAATCAACCTGGATAGTAATCTCTGATGTCATACATACTGGACTGCTGGAAAGATCGGGGGTATCAATAATGGCCAAAACTTAAATGGGGTTAGGAAGGGGTTTGGGTGGAATACCGATGGACATGGCCAGAGTACAATCCATGAAATTTTCAGCCGCTCCACTATCCAAAAAGGCCTGCGAATAGAAAACGCTAGAACCCCAAGAGAGTTCAACAGGTAACAAAATTTTATTTGACTGGAGGAATTATCTAATCGCCTAGGGAGCCCTCCTCTAACTTGCCTAGGCACTGAAGTTTCCCACCTTCCCGGACCCCTTTTTAGGACATACATTAGCGAAGTGACCTGCCGTGCCACAATAAATACAGAGTCCTTCCTGACGCCTTCTGTTCTTTTCTGCCAGAGAAAGTTTGGACATACTTAATTGCATGGGTTCCTCTGGGGAAGATGGAGAGAGAACAGAAGGGGTCAGTGGTGACCTGGAAGGCCCTGGAGTAACCATTAATCTCTTTTGAGAACATTCCCTGAACGTCTTTGGCCGAGAGGTTGTTTAAAGCTGGATCATTCCAACGGGTACTCACTGCCCAGCGCCGAAATTCAGCCGCATACTCCTCGGCAGAACGTTGTCCTGACAAAGGTTCCTAATCTTGGCCTCAGCAGTGGCAATAAGATCAGGATCTGAGTAGAGAAGGGCCATAGCGTCGAAAATGGCGGTCACAGAAACCAACGATGAACTATCATCTGGAAGACCAAATGCCAGGTCTGCGGGTCCCCTTGAAGGAGAGATATCACCAGCGCAACTTTCTGGGATTCAGAACCAGTGGAGATAGGATGCAGCTGGAAATATAACTTGCAAGAGTTCATAAAGTTGTCAAACTTGCTGCGTTCTCCATTAAATTTTTTGGGCAGCGGGGCCTTGGGCTTGAATACAGGAAGTGGAGCGACTGGAGGAGACCTATTTTCCTGAGCTGCTACCCTTTGGGCTAGTTGATTGACAGCCCCAGTTAAGAGCCGTAGTTGCTCTTGTATATCTTCCATGGCCTGTAATAATGTGATGCCCGGAGTCCCCGAGTATACCTTCAGCGCCTATACCCCAATCTACAGCCGCTGTCTTCACCAATAGACAAGCCCCCGATCATCAGGAGACTTGGAGCGCCTCACTGTACACGGTTACTCCCAGGTCTTAGGGCGCAAGGTATAGATGCTGGGTATACTCTGGGAAACCGGAACACCAATAGAGCTGAACAGCAACTGGAAGACAAGAAAAGACAAGATACAAGGATAACAATGAGAAGAACATTAATAATAACAAGGAACAAGACTAGGCTACAAGAAACAGACTTTGGCTACTAAGAAATAGAAGGGACCACTAGCTTGGCTAACCAAAACTGTAACAGGCAAAGAAACATGACTAAAAACAGGCTTAAGTAGAGCAGAGGAACCAATGGGGAATGGAGGAATAGAATTCAGATGCAGGATAGGCTGAGAGGCAGTTTTGAACTGATTGGCTCTCCTCTGTCCCATGAACTTATCAGCGGGGATGGAGGAGATAGGAAGAGGTGCCTGCGCGCCTGGGAGCAGATGAGAGACCAGCAGCGGTGCGCGCCCGGGAGAAGATGCGCATGCAGCCAAAGATGGATGCCGCAAGATGATGTCAGAAGAGGAGGACACCACATTCACCTCCGGAGATGCCCGAAGTTGGCGTGTGCCATGGGAGCATGGAGCAGGTAAGCGATGTGGCCTAATAGTAACATGAGTGTGGCACATCCAATGGGGGCTGCCGAGATTGGGAGTGGGGGCTTGTTTGCTGGGAGTGGATTCAGGGAATGCCCTGGCTGGTGATGTGTCCCACTGATCTTCAGAGGCAGAGATCCCTCCACACCCTGCTGGGGCCCTGAGAAGGGCCGTATGGGGCTTAAAGGGGTCATGCAGCTCAGGACCCCTTATTTAAACTGTCTTGATATAAAAGAATGTTCTAGTTTATGCAAAACAATAGCTTAATAATATCTTTATTTCTGCTGACTATATAAAGTATCGCATTTCACATTAATACTGTGCAAGCTAACGAGGAATACTCATTAATGACCTCTTATTGGAAACTATAAACTGATAAATGACTTAGATTTAGACACATGATAATTACTAGAGATGGCCAAACTTCCTAAAGTTCTTTTACTAAGGTCGAAAATAGACTCATTAAAGTCAATGGGGACCAATTAGTTTAAAAAGTTTGGATTAAATAAGGTTAAAATAGCAATGGTAACTTACTGTACATGGCTCTGGGACCTAGGAAATGGTCCGGGGAACACATACTAATATCTAGAACTTGTTTAAACACTAACTTTTCCCATGATCAAGCTATTTTTGAGCTTCCAGATTGAATTTTTGAGGGTTACCGAAATCGAATGCCACATTCAAGGGTTATTGCCGATTTGGAGGGTTACCAAATTCCTCATTCTAGGGTTATGGAGCGATATTTCAGGGTTATCTGCAATTTCGCCTCATTCAAGGTTTAAGGTGCGCTAAAGTCGAAGGTTATCACCGAATTTATGGGTTACCAAACGCCGCATTCTTGGGTTATGGATCGCTAATGTTGAGAATGATTCGAAAATTCGATAATTAGCAAAAGTTCAGAAAGTTCGGATAGTTTCAAATTTCGGAATAGTTTGAATAGTTTGGGTTCTTTCAAACTATTAAAGTTCTCATTTCTAATAATTATCTGTCTTTAGAATAGCATAAAAACATTGAAATTCTAAAATAAATATGTTTCTGCCTTGGCCTTACCTGTTTTATTGGAGGATGCTTCGTCAGAGATCTTTGGGGATGTTTGTGATGAAGCTTTATATAGATAATAAAAACAAACATAGAAATTGCACTAGTAGATCTGAGATCTGATTCTATTATTTCTATTATATTTTCACTGTGATCAATTTATAGGTCAATCAGACCCGGATGACACTGGTCCTAAATTTAGCAGATTCATGGCAAAATTACAAAAAGTTAACTTAAATTGTATGAAACCGTTACCTTCTTGGGGGAAAATATTCAAATTGGATACAAATGTAAAACATTTTTAATTTTCCCCTTGGTACAAAGCCAACCAAAGTAAAAATTGGAAAGTTAGACAAAATCTAATTAAAATGTATTCTGATTGCTGGAATTTAAAAGAGTTTCAATAAAATATTAATTATAATTCGTACATTCGTTTGGCTTGGTCTTCCCTATTGGCGGTTCAGATTTTGGTGGCAGATTTGAATGCGGATTTGCCTATCCTGTTATCTGTTGCTTTTCTATTTGTTTCTGATTGGTCCTTGGTCCTGCTTCCCCTCGGCTCTTTGCCCATTATAGTTTGCGGTTCTTCCATAAAGGTGGCCATACACACTAACGATAATGGTTAAATCCCATTGGGGAATGACAGGATTTACCCATTATTGTCAGTGTGTAGGGGCTGTTCCAGACTCCGACCGGAGTGCTAACGAATGACCTTAGTCAGCATTACGGTCGGTCGGGAATGCAGCACGGCCAACGTATGGGGATGTGATCTGTAAGAACACATGCTGTGGAAATAGCATGTATATGGCCACCTTTACTCGTGGTGAGCTAATTTTATCCTGATCTAATGTTTGCGGCCTACCTTTCGTTTCAGAATGTTTGCTTCCTGCCCTGACCTTGGACTGTGACCTGCCTACATTTTCTCATATATCCCTTGTACCTTGATCGGCTTACTGCCTCTCTGTGTTCTAAACTTGTCTCCGTCCCTGACTTAGATTCTGCCTAACCCTCCTGTACCACGATAAGGAAATCATAGATTTACGAACCCCATAGAATACCATTGCGGTAGTTTGCGGTATTCTACGATCGAACGTTCGTTAATTAACAAACGTTTGGTCATAAATGTATGACTGCGATCGTAAATTAACTAACCCGCGGTATCGCTAAAAAACTATATCGCAGGTTTATATGTTCCGTAAAATCCTACTGAAATGTTCGATTTGTGTAAATGTTTATGTACTTTCTGATAAAAAAATAATGTGTGCATGTTCTTTATATATTTTATTAAAGCTGTAAAATATAAAACATGCTTTATTTTATTTATAATTTACAGAACTACAAATTCATGACTGTTTTAGAATCGAAAAAATATATAAATTCTAAAATAAAAAATTGTGTCTGGCTTCAGCTGTTTTATTGGTTGGTGCCTCTTTTTTTTTGGGTGGAATTTTTGATGGAAGCTTTATCTCTATCCTTTAGCTTTAAAGCTAAACTGCTATCCTACATTTCTGAAAACCAGCACTATAAATGATTGTTAGCTGTCTGAGCACTTTATCCCTCCCCCCACTTGTATATGTATGTTGTCCTTCCCACTTAAGGTGGCCATACACATGCGATTTCCACAGCATGTGTGCCGACAGATCACATTGGTGTCTGACGGACCGATCCCTATACGCCGGCCATGCGGCCATACACCACACAATCGTATCGGCCCTCTCTACTTAATTAAAGGGAGTTGATACCGACCAATGGAATTTTTCCGTCATCATCCGATCGACCGGAGTGCCGACTACGGTCGTTCGTTGGCGCTCCGGTCGGTCAGGGACAGCCCCTACTCGCTGACGATAATGTGTTGTTCCCCGTTGGGATTAACTTATTATTGTTTGTATGTATGGCCACCTTTAGATTGTAAGCTCTTCCGGACAGGGATCTCTTTCTTAATATGTCAAGGCACACCTCACTTAATTTATATATATGTGCTTAATCATTTTTCTGCTAATCACACAGCATGAAGTATGCTTGTGAAGGTTCTCATTCATCCAGGTCATGGTATATCTGTTGTATTCAATTAGATCAACTGGACTTGAAATGTAGTTCTTAATCTATATAACAATCTATATAACAGTCTGTAACAATCTATATAACAATCTATGTAACAATCTATATAACAATCTATATAACAATATATGTAACAGTCTATGTAACAATCTATATAACAGTCTATGTAACAATCTATGTAACAATCTATGTAACAGTCTATGTAACAAGCTATATAACAATCCATGTAACAGTCTATGAAACAATCTATGTAACAGTCTATATAACAGTCTATGTAACAGTCAATGTAAGTCTATGTAACAATATATATAACAAGCTATGTAACAGTCTATATAACAATCTATGTTACAGTCTATGTAACAATCTATACAACAGTCTATATAACAATCTATGTAACAGTCTATGTAACATTCTATGTAATAGTCTAGGTAACAATCTATGTAACAGTCTATATAACAATCTCTGTAACAGTCTATTTAACAATCTATGTAACATTCTATGTAGTAGTCTAGGTAACAATATATGTAACTATCTATATAACAGTCTATATAACAATCTGTGTAACAGCCCACAAGGGCAAAGCTATTTATATATCGCTTTGTGGCGGATTTGCCAGGGGCATTTTTAGGGGGATTCCTGGTGCTGGAATCCCCCTTTCTGTCTGCTCAGTGCAGTCTGCTGTTCAACTTCTGCTGGTGCCCCTATATTGTTACATAGACATACATAGATTGTTACATGCTATTACATGGATTGTTACATAGACTGTTAATAGATTGTTACATAGACTGTTACATAATTGTTACTATAGATTGTTATATAGATTGTTACATAGATTGTTACATAGACTTTACATAGATTGTTACATATGCTATTACATAGATTGTTACATAGACTGTTATAGACTGTAATATAGAGTTGTATGTAGATTGTTACTTAGATTGTTACAAAGATGTTTATATAGATTGTTAATAGACGGTTTTATATAGGTTGTTACAATCCTTT
>JAACNH010000166.1:212037-369637 GCA_019447015.1 Hymenochirus boettgeri | reverse complement strand
ATATATATGATAAATCTACCCTTACATCCTACCTATCTGGTAACCAGCACAGTATATGGTATCTATATATCTATATATGATAAATCTACCCTTACATCCTACCTATCCGGTAACCAGCACAGTATATGTTATCTATATATCTATATATGATAAATCTACCCTTACATCCTACCTATCTGGTAACCAGCACAGTATATGATATCTATATATCAATATATGATAAATCTACCCTTACATCCTACCTATCTGGTAACCAGCACAGTATATGATTGTTTTATTTGCACTGCATACATCTCACTGCAGCACTTATACCCATTCAATTGTATCTGTTACCCACCTAACTAGATTGTAAGCTCTAAGGGTCAGGGACCTCATTACCTCTTGTGGCAAAGCTCTAGCACTTCTATTTATATAATTGATATATTTACAGTGGTTTCCAAAAGTATTTTGCCCCCTTGAAGTTTTCCACATTTTGTCACATTACTGCCACAAACATGAATCAATTTTATTGGAATTCCACGTGAAAGACCTATACAAAGTGGTGTACATGTGAGAAGTGGAACGAAATCATACATGATTCCAAACATGTTTAACAAATCAATAACTGCAAAGTGGGGTGTGCGTAATTATTCCGCCCTGAGTCAATATGTAGAACCACCTTTTGCTGCAATTCCAGCTGCCAGTCTTTTAGGCTGAGGCCACACTACAACGCACAGGAATCGCGCACAAAATCGCGAGCGTTATCGCACGCGATTGTGTGCGCTTTTCTTGTGCGTTCGCCTTTGCGTTTTGCACATGCGTTTTTGCCATTTCGCGTTATGGAAACGCTGCGTTAACGCACCAAAAATGGTGAACGCATGCGTTACCAAAACGCGAACGGACGCGCAATCGCATGAGCATCGGAAATCGCGGGAATTTTTTTCCATTTTAGTGAAAATCGCGAGCGCGAAACGTGTGCGCAAACGCTCGAAAAACGCGCTAGTGTGGCCTAGCCCTTAGGGTATGTCTCTACCAGCTTTGCACATCTAGAGACTGAAATCCTTGCCCATTGAGCTCCAGCTCAGTCAGATTAGATGGACAGCTCCAGCTCAGTCAGATTAGATGGACAGCTCCAGCTCAGTCAGATTAGATGGACAGCTCCAGCTCAGTCAGATTAGATGGACAGCTCCAGCTCAGTCAGATTAGATGGACAGCTCCAGCTCAGTCGATTTAATGGACGCCCAGCTCATGTCAGATTAGATGGACGCTCCAGCTCAGTCAGTATTAGATGGACAGCTCCAGCTCAGTCATATTAGATGGACAGCTCCAGCTCCACTGTGCAGATTCGTAGATGGACAGCTCACTCAGCTCACGTCAGATCAGATTAGATCAGCTCCGCTCAGTCAGATTAGATAGGAGGCAGCTCCAGCTCAGTCAGATTAGATGGGACAGCTCAGCCAGCTCAGTCACGATTCAGATAGAGACAGCTCACAGCTTAGTCCACATTAGATGGACAGCTCCAGCTCAGTCACATTAGTGGACAGCTCCAGCTCAGTCAGATTAGACGGACAGCTCACAGCTCAGTCAGATTAGACGGACAGCTCCAGCTCAGTCAGATTAGACGGGACAGCTCCAGCTCGTCGATTAGATGGACAGCTCGCTAGTCAGATTAGATGGACAGCGTTTTGAACAGCAGTTTTCGGGTCTTGCCACAGATTCTCCATTGGATTTAGATCTGGACTTTGACTGGGCCATTCTAACACATTGGATATTTTGGTTTTTAAACCATTCCATTGTTGCCCTGGGGTAGAAATGGTTCTTTACCTCCTGGTCTTCCATCACAACTTTAAAGGAATAGTTTAATTTTTGTGGAACTATTCCTTAAAAACTTAAGCTGCCTGCGGCTTCATACTTTTATATGGTCACGGAACTCGGTGACTTCTAATATCCTTATAATTTACTGTTGGGGGTACATTATCTACTATATTTTATTTTATTGTTTCCCTTGTATGGCTTTTTGTATTCTATATTGTACAGCGCTGTGTCTCCAAGTGGCGCTATATAAATAAACACGTATACATACATTATATACACAACGTTACGCATACAGTGTCACACACAACGTTACGCACGGTGTCACATACTTGTGAACGGTCACACAACGTCCGCAGTGTCACACACAACGTCACTGCACAGTGTCACACCAACACAACTTCACGCACACGGTATTACACACATCACACACACATCACACACACGGTATTACACACAACATCACACACGGTATTACACACAACGTCACACACACGGTATTACACACAAATCGACACACACGACACAGGTATTTACACACACGCACCACACACACGGTATTACACACAATGTCACACACACGGTATTACACAGAATGTCACACACACGGTATTACACAATGTCACACACAATGTCACACACACGGTATCATACAATGTCACACACAGTATCACACACACAATGTCACACACGGTATCACACACACAATGTCACACACGGTATCACACACACAATGTCACACATGGTATCACACACACAATGTCACACATGGTACCATACAATGTCACACACAGTATCACTCATACAATGTCACACACACACAATGTCACACACGGTATCACACACACGGCATCGCACGCAACGTGACACACGGTATCGCACGCAACGTGACACACGGTATCGCACGCAATGTGACACAAGGTATCCCACGCAACGTGACACACAGTATCGCACACAACGTGACACACGGTATCGCACACAACGTGACACACGGTATCACACTTAATGGGCCGCACGGTATCACACACAACGTGACACGGTATCACACACAATGTTACACACAGACACACACATCCCCTCCCCCAGGCTGCACTTACTGTTTCTCTCCTTCCTGCTTCCTCTCTTCTGTTCAGCCCCTTCACTTGCAGCCAATCAGTGAGAGCCCGCCCCCTGTCCAGTTCCTTGGATCTCTCATTGGTTGCTGTGTCTGCCTGTACAGCCAATGACAGTGTGTATTATCATTGTGGAATTCCAGTGATCCATTTGATTGGCTGACTAAGATGATTGGAAATGTGAGATTGTTCCATTGGTTCCTTCCCAGACATTGAGCCAATAGTGAATCTGGTAACAAACACTGGTTTGTACCCAATAGAACACAGAGCCAGTAATGTACAGAGGGTGGATTGAGACCAGGGTTGGCAGATCAGTGTAATAAACACACACAGCATGGCTGACTTACAATTCATATTCATTACAATCAGTGCAGCCCTGCTAATTCTATTTATTAATGTCACCATACACTAGTGCAGGAATGTCCAACCTGCCGTCCTCCACATGCTTCACTACAACTCCCAGCATTCCCTACTGGCATTTGTAATGAAAGAATGCTGGGAGTTGTAGTTTCCAAAACCCCTGGATGGCCTTAGATTGACATCTCAGTAACAGTAAGTAAAGATGGTGACGTAAAAATTTTTGTAAAAATTCAAAAATCTAAAAACGAACACATAGAAATGAATGGGGCAGGAAACACCCAAAACGTCCAAATAAAGTAAGGGTAGGTAGTGAAAACTTACAGTAGATACCTGGGGAACCGGTACAAATCACCAAATCAGCTATTTATCTCTTTTCAGGCCATCTGAACGTTCTGGGGAACTTTCTAAGAAGAACAATGTGAGCTCAAGCTAACACGAAGAGGATATTACCTGCAAAGCGTGCAGTAGGAAGGGTGGTCAATTCAGGCAAACAGCCCAATACTAAGGCTGGCAAGGACCCCAAATCCTTATGAAGTAAGGCCTGCCCAAGGCCCTCAGGTGGGGGCCAGATTGTTACATTTCGGAGAGGTTTGGGCAGGGAAGACATCAGATGCCTGGTTAAAGGCAGTAGTCCTCAGGGGATATCAAACAGAATTTCAGAAACCCCCCAGGAAGAATTTTTTGTTCCAACCCCCAAACAAATCTGTCTGGAAAAGTTAGACGTCCTACAGACATATATTCAGTGCCGGTAGGACAGGAGGAAACAGAGTTTTATTCGCCACTGTTCCTGGTCACAAAGTTGTCTGGGGATCTGCGGCCGATACTGGACCTCAGAAAGCTGAACAAATTTGTAAGATGTCGGAGTTTCAAGATGGAGACTCTACAAACCATTCGAGGGGCTATATCAGAGGGAGACTGGATGTGCTCGGTGGATCTGAAGGATGCGTATCTCCATGTGCCAGTGGCTCTAGAACACCAACAGTTCTGAAGGTTCACTCTGGGAAACCAACACTTCCAGTTTACCTGCCTACCCTTTGGTCTTTCGACGTCCCCCCGAACGTTTACAAAAATGTTGGTGGTAGTAGTAGCTTACTTAAAGAAGTCAGGGGTGGGGAGCTTCCAGTACCCGGACGACCTTTTAATCATAGCCAGGAGAGAAGACCAACTCGTTCACAAATGGGACCTAGTGTTAAAACGCTTGGTCAGTTTGGGTGGCTAGTCAATCGATAGAAAAGACAACTTCAACCATCTCAAAGACTAAATTTCCTGGGAACAAGCATGGATACACGTCTAGGACTCGTATCTCTATCAGCTGCAAGGATAGAGAATATCTCCCATCAAGCCCTACAGGTTTTGGATCTCGAGAGGTGTGTTCAAGCGCAGTGGGATGTAGACCTGTCTCACCTACCCTCTCCAGTCATAGAGTTGAAGGCTATCTTCCAAGCCCAGAAGGCTTTCTTACCTCTAAGTTGGGCAATGCCGATATGCATAAGAACAGACAATGTGGCGGCAGTGTCATACATAAAGAATCAGGGAGGCACAGAGAGTCATACCCTGTAAAGGAGGTAGCCCCAATGATTGGATGGGCACAATGCAATCTGTCGGATCTCACAGCATTACACATTCCGGGACAACACAGCTGGACAACACAGCCCTTTATCAAGCCTGATTGATAAATTGATATGGCTTGATAAAGGACAGAGTGTGGGCCCGAAACGTTGCCTGTCTGTTTACTCTTAATGGAGGAATAAACTCACCTATTTTGCACCATATCTATGCCTGGACCCCTCTATACTTGGAATTATCCAGATAGTGGGAGCCAGACTGGGATCTGATGGCAACAACCCAGAATACAAAAACGAGGAAATTTTTTTCGAGGTATCTTCAGAGGGGGATTGATGCTATAGATGCACTCAGCCACGACTGGGATCACCTGAAGGCATATGTTTTCCCACCAATATCATTGATCTTCAGGGTCTTGAAAAAAGATCAGGTCCTCCAGGGTCCAGGTCATAGCCATCATTCCAGACTGGCCACTCAGGCCTTGGAACCCATTATTAAGGAGACTAGCGGTGCAAGACCTGATTCATCTCCCTCCCATAAAAGATCTTCTCCATCAGGGTTGGTTTCTCCACCCAAACCCAGAAATCTTCAGTTTGACAGTGTGGAGATTGGGGAAGGCTGAGCAGTCAGGTTTGCTCCAGTCAGGTGGTACAAACTTTGTTGCAGGCAAGAAGGCCATCCACCTCATCAAGATATGCCAGCATCTGGGAAGCCTTTAGAACATGGGCCGAATCAAATAAAGTTCCCTTCTTACAACCATCTATTCCTCAAATCCTGGAATTCCTGCAAGCAGGCCTAGATAGAGGTCTGAGTCTTAGTACATTGAAGGTGCAAACATCGGCCTTGTCAATGGCATTGGATAGGAAGCTGTTCCAGGAGGACTTTCAAGGGAGTCAGGAGATTCCTTCAAGGGTGCGACGGATTAGGCCAGCCAGAAGGCGTTTGTTGCCCCAGTGGGACCTACCCACTGTACTGAAATCCTTAGTCTTATTACCATTTGAGCCAAAAGAATCAGCCTCCATGTGGGATCTAATTGAAAACCATACTGTTAGTGGCTCTAACATCAGGAAGAAGGGTGGGTGAAATAGCAGCCCTTTCAATTAGGGAGCCCAATATGAAGATTCTTCCAGAGGCAATCATCATGCGTCATACTGAGGACGCCTTACCCAAAGTTATATCAAGTTTCCACATTAATGAGTCTATAGTTATTCCAGCCTTTTCTGCAGAGGACATAGAGACGAATCCCGACTTAAGGAACCTGGATGTGCGAGCATGTATCCTCACCTACCTAGAGAGATCCCAAAGCTTCAGAAAATCGGAGAACCTTTTTGTGATACCGATAGGTCAAAAAAAGGGAGCAGCAGCAACTGTCTCCACAGTAAGAAGATGGCTCGTCGGAGCAATAAAAAGGGCGTAGGTAGTCCAGGAGTTGGCACCTCCCCAAGGGATAACAGCTCTTTCCACGGGGGGAATTGTAGCGTCTTGGGCAGCTGAAGAGGGAGCCACAACAGAGGCTGTTTGTCGTGCAGCTACATGGGCAACGCCCAATACTTTTGTTAAGCACTATAAGCTATAAGGACATAAAGTCCATCTCTGATTAGTAAAATATTTTTGTTCTGCAGTCTGGACAATATTTATTTCCCACCCCGATTGTTTGGGTATGACCCATATGTGTGTTTGAGTATGCTGCCAGGGATGGCCAGGAAAGCTGAAACTCCTATCATACTTACCAAGAGTTTCCTTTCCTGGCCATCCCCCAGGCAGCATCCCTCCCATGTTATAGACTGAGGAGGGAAGGAGGCAGATCCCTTTAAAAGGGTAGGTATCTTCTGCCTGGTAGGAGGGAACCCATATGTGTTTGAGTATGGTGCCTGGGGGATGGCCAGGAAAGGAAACTCTTGGTAAGTGGAGTTTCAGCTTTCTTACTGCCAGGCAACCAAGGGTTCATTTGCATAAGGGAGAGAGGTCAGGAGAGAGGCTCTAATTAGAATATCTGATTTGAGTGATAATTCATGCTGTAATTTTAAACAAAGATTTCTCAGGATCTACAAATGAGAATTAAATGCTGTAAACAATGTTGTATTAAAGGGGAACTGTGGTCCAAAAATGACTTTAGGTAAATTGATAGGAATTGCTCTCCTGAGAATTTTTGCAATTTATTTCCATTGTTTATTTTGCATAGTTTTGAAGATATTTACATTTTTGTGTGTGATATGGCAGCAGCATCACCAGGTCCCCTGCACTTCCTGCTTTGAAACCTGTCAGTCAATCTGCCTTGTGTCTCCTCCTCTTTGCAGCCCCCCTGGTCCCTCCCACTCATGGACCCCATGGTCCCTCCAGTTGCAGGCCCCCCTTGGCCCATTCCCTTACAGCCCCATGTGGCCCCGCCCACTCATGGTGCCTTGGCCTCGCCTACTCGCAGGTGCCTAAGCCCCACCTGCTCACAAGTGCTGTGGGCCACTCTGACACCCCCCCCCCCCCCGAAAACTCTGTGTAAACAGCCTTTTCAGGCAGAATGAGAACTCTGCCTGGAAAGGCTGTTTTCACATAGTGAGAGAGAAGGGCTGTAGATTCCCTTACCTTCTCTGCAGCTGCAGGTCCTTCACATACTAGAGAGGAGGAGAGACTTCCTGTCTCCCTCACACACTGAGGGAGTCTGGGGCTGTGCTCGCCGGCGGCACTGTGCAGGAGAAGCCTTAGGAATGTCACATGTCAGCCTCCCACCCATTAACTTTCTGGTCAGTCATTTCTTTATATCTTGGGCTCTGGACCGTGTAGAGAGGTGGTTGATGGCTCGTTTTAAAGGTAGGAAACTGACCAAACTCAACTTGTTTGGAGACCCCTTTAATGGGATTTTGCTCTTTATAATAGTACAGTTATTGAAAATTCGATTTTTTAGAGTAGAGATACACTTTAAATGTCACAGGTGGCCACGCATGAAACTTGGATTGTGGTGAAGGTATGGACTTGATAGGTTCAACTCAATTCTCATAATATAGATTTTAAAACTGGATTTAATAAAAAGATTAAATTAATATTCCTGGTTCATTGTTTTTAGTTGCAATTTTCAATAGTTAAATCCATTCCATCAAATTCAATCAATTGATCAGGTCATCATTTTTTTTAATTAAATAAACTTTATTTAAATTAAATCAATTATCTAGCCTGAAACAATCAATTAATATTAAGATTGAGGGACCAAACAGGGGCAGCCAATGGGCTGCATGGGTCCTCCAGACCTTACTTTGCCCAGGTCGGCATTAGAAGGTAATAAAACAACGCTGTGACCAATTTAACATTTTGGAATATTAAATGTTAATCTTGCTCATAGGGAGAAAAAGATAAAAAAAACTTGTAATTTTTGTAATAACTATTTTCCTATAGCTTTTGAAGTAAGAAACAATGGTTCCTCCCGCTACAAGTCTATTGTGCAGTAGGGTGTTTATTTTCTTGCTATTTTTTTCCCACAATTAGAATACATGTTTTTTTTATTTTTGTGTATCTTTTGATGGATAGTAAGTGTGGAGTTTCTGCTAAAACATTTCCCACATTCAGAGCAAGAAAATGGTTTCTCTCCCGTGTGAATCTGCTGATGCCTAGAAAGATATGACGTGTTTGAAAAACATTTCCCACATACAGGACAAGAGAAAGTTCTTGTGTGAATCTGCTGATGTCTAATAAGATATGACCCATCGGAAAAACATTTCCCACAAAAATCACAAGAGAAAGGTTTTTCTCCAGTGTGTGTTCTCTGATGTAATGTAAGTTTGGTTCTTTGGGTAAAACCTTTACCACATACAGGACAAGAGAAAGGTTTTTCTCCAGTGTGAATTTTATAATGTAGTGTAAGTGTCGATCTTTGGGTAAAACATTTCCCACATTCAGAACAAGAAAAGGGTTTCTCTTCTGTGTGAGTTCTCTTATGTGCAGTAAGGTGACTGTTGCTTGCAAAACATTTCCCACATTCAGAACAAAAAAAGGGTTTCTCTCCAGTGTGAGTTCTCTTATGCACTGCAAGGTAGCGTTTTTTCGCAAAGCATTTGCCACATTCAGAACAAGAAAATGGTTTGTCTCCTGTATGTAACTGGAGATGTCTGGTAAGATCTTGTCTCTGTGTTAAACATTTTCCATTGTTCTCCAATATTCTCCTATAATTATGAATATTTTTCTTTCTGTTGCATTTTTTTTCAGCCAAGCTGTTATTTAGGGTGATATCTTTACATAGATCTGTTCCCTGTATCTGTTCTGTAAGTGGATTAATGGTAGTACATCTGAACTTTCCTCCTTCCCATTGATCCACTCCTCTTTAATACCATTTGATATAATTATCTGACAAGCTGTTATTTAGGTTGGATCCCTGTCCTCAGTAGATGGATCTGTTCCCTGTATCTGTTCTGTATGGGATTATGGTACAATCGGAACATTCTCCTTCCCATGATTCCATCTCCTCTTTAATACCATTTGATATATAATTATCTGACAAGCTGTTATTTAGGTTGATCCCATGGTATCAGTAATGGATCTGTTCCCTGTATCTTTCTGTAAGTGGATTAATGTACAATCTGAACATTCTCCTTCCCATGATTCCATCTCCTCTTTATACCATTTGATATTAATTATCTGACAAGCTGTTATTAGGTTGGATCCCATGTCTCATTAGATGGATCTGTTCCCTGATCTGTTTCGGTAAGTGGATTAATGGTACAATCTGAACATTCTCCTTCCCATGATTCCATCTCCTCTTTAATACCATTTGATATATAATTATCTGACAAGCTGTTATTTAGGTTGGATCCCATGGTATCAGTAATGGATCGTTTCCCTGTATCTGTTCTGTAAGTGGATTAATGTACAATCTGAACATTCTCCTTCCCATGATTCCATCTCCTCTTTAATACCATTTGATATATAATTATCTGACAAGCGGTTATTTAGGTTGGATCCCATGGTCTCAGTAGATGGATCTGTTCCCTGTATCTGTTCTGTAAGTGATTAATGGTACAATCTGAACATTCTCCTCCCATGATTCCATCTCCTCTTTAATACCATTTGATATATAATTATCTGACAACTGTTATTTAGGTTGGATCCCATGGTCTCAGTAGATGGATCTGTTCCCTGTATCTGTTCTGTAAGTGGATTAATGGTACAATCTGAACATTCTCCTTCCCATGATTCCATCTCCTTTCTAATACCATTTGATATATAATTATCTGACAAGCTGTTATTTAGGTTGGATCCCATGGTATCATAGATGGATCTGTTCCCTGTATCTGTTCTGTATTGGATTAATGTACAATCTGAACATTCTCCTTCCCATGATTCCATCTCCTCTTTAATACCATTGATATACAGCTGGTTACACGTTTCCTATCAGTTAGAGAAATGTCACCATTTGGAAATTTTCTTCTGGTTCCTCATCCAAATCTCTCTTGGTTTATTCTCACGGACAAATTTGTTTCCAGATTAGGTTAGTATCACTGTTATCTTCATAGTCACAATCTGTAAATGATACAAACATGGAAAATCATTCTGATCCTTTATAGATCTGCAAGTAGATAAATAATCCAGATGATACAGTATTATTATACAAATTCAAACAATAATCTGTATGTTCCATAGGGGACTGCACGATCAGCCGTGATTTACCAACGGAGCCGATTTCGGTTGTGGACGACTGCCCCATACCAGCAAATATTTCTGGCCGACCAATCAATAGTGCAATGTGGACAAACAATACATATCCCTATATTATCTTATCCAGTTAATTAGAGCATTACATTTCCTTTAATTGTAATACATCCAGTTACATGTAAGGATCTGATAATTGTCCTGTAAACATTACTCACCCAGTGGGTGGATCTGCTGGTGATTCTCCTTTATCACTTCCCTGTAAAGGGTCTTGTTTCCCTTTAAATACTCCCACTCCTCCATGGAGAAATAGATGGAAACATCCTCACACCTTATGGCAACCTGAACACACAATGTTACATTCACCACCCAGACAGAGAGACGGATTATCATCCACTGTTACTAACCAATCACGGATTGGGACACACCCACCTCTCCAGTCAGCAGGTGGATGATGTTGGAGATGAGGTCCAGGATCTTCTTGGCATTTTCTTTCGATATGACAGAGCCCCTCAATTCCCCAGTCAGCAGGTGGATAATCTCCAGTTGAGATTCAGGATTCTCTCATTCAGATGGTTTTTTATCCTTGTTCCCCATCACTGGGTCAGTCGCTTCCTCTGAGATCCCCATTAGGTCCTTGTGGGTGGGATTAATGTTAAAGCTCCTCTGGAATTAAATGGACAGAGACATTTGTTATATTACCGACCACAACCACATCCAATAAACACATTACAGGACAGATACATAGATAACCACATTTCCAGAAAGGGAAATGATCTCTAAATATTATCTAAAAAATCCTAGAAACCAACGATTATACACATACTCTAATATCTATTCACTATATCCTCTAGATATCTATCTACATATACCAAGACGTAATTCCTATAAGGTAACTTACATGGGAAGCAAGGTTTGTTTTGGGATATACTCAGAATAGGACAATTAGCTTTTAAATGATTTTATATAATTTATTAATAGTGCGCATAAAAATGCTATGATAAATAATGGAACATAGGTAGCACGCAGTTCAGACTAAAGGAGATCGTAGAAAAAGTTACTAAAAGTCAATTGGCATCTTGATTAATATGGGCTTTAATGCCAAAATGATAATCTAAGATGGTAGATAATTTACTGGTCTCCCAATTGGCTTAACGTTTCCTATTCGATGGTAAAATGGAGACCCATGGGCCAGGCCATTGCCCTAATCTTTATACATTATCCGGGTCTCTGTCCCCTCCTTGGAAGGTGTATCCTTTACTTTAGAGGGAGATTTTATTTGTATTTATCCATGGTCTGCACTACATGGTAAATATTCCTATGTCCTTTCCTTGAATAATTATGAAATATAATTGTATGGTCCAGCACATGGGAATGAGGGCTGGTAAGTATATTTAGCTTCCGATTTGAAGTAATTTTACCATGCGAGGGCTACGTTATCAGGTTTTCCAGTGGACATAAGAATTGTTGCATTTGCTTTCTCTTCCTGCCCTTTTACTTGCAGCCAACATGAGAGCCGCCCTCCCTCGTATAGTTTCTTGATCTCTCATTGGTTGCTGTATCTGCCTGTACAGCCAATAAGTCTGTATTATCATCATTATTATTATTGTGGATGTATATAGTGCTAACATCTTCCGTAGCGCTTTACAATTACATGTATACATTCACAGTGCCCGGAGGAAACCACACAAGCACGGGGAGAACTACAAACTCCTTGCAGATGTGTCCAAGGGTGGAATTTACTCAGGACCTCAGTGCTGCAAGGTCCGGACTACTAACCACTGAGCCACCGTACTGACCCATGGAATTCCAGTGATCCATATGATTGGCTGAGGTGTGTATGAGGCTTTATAATATATCTGTCCCTGCACAGTATTACACGCACAAATCACACGCGATGCGACACACGGCATCACACACATGAGAGACACAGTATCACACTTTTGGGCCGCACGGTATCACACACAACGTGACACACGGATTACACACATGTTCACACCAGACACACAACCCCTCCCCCAGGCTGCACTACTGTTTTTCTCTTCCTGCTTCCTCTCTTCTGTTCAGCCCCTTCACTTGCAGCCAATCAGTGAGAGCCCGCCCCCTGTCCAGGTCCTTGGACTCTCATTGGTTGCTGTGTCTGCCTGTACAGCCAATGACAGTGTGTATTTCATGGTGGAATTCCAGTGATCCATTTGATTGGCTGACTAAGATGATTGGAATGTGAATTGTTCCATTGGTTCCTTCCCAGACATTGAGCCAATAGTGAATCTGTAACAAACACTGGTTTGTACCCAATAGAACACAGAGCCAGTAATGTACAGAGGGTGGATTGAACCAGGGTTGGCAGATCAGGTTATAACACACACAGCATGGCTGACTTACAATTCATATTCATTACAATCGTGCAGCCCTGCTAATTCTATTTATTAATGTCACCATACACTAGTGCAGGAATGTCCAACCTGCCGTCCTCCGCATGCTTCACTACAACTCCCAGCATTCCCTACTGGCATTTGTAATTAAAGAATGCTGGGAGTTGTAGTTTTCTGGATAGCCTTAGATTGACATCTCAGTAATAGTAAAGCACCCCATAGACGGAATCAACTTTTTAAACGATGCAATCAAACTTATCGGATCGCTCGAAAAGTCAAAAAACCTTTTTGTTTTTTCTGATCAGCCCCGCAATGTCTTTGAAGTAGAAATCTAAGATAAGGTCAGAGCCTCAAGGCTTTGAGCGATTGTTCCGATCAGATTTCCAATCGTTAAGCTCCATCTCAATTCCGATTGGAAGAACGTCTGCCCATGTATGGGTGCCATAAGTAAGGATGTTTGAAATCAACAAGTTCTGTTCGTTTTTTTTGAATTTTGAAAAACTCCAACATCCAAAAATGGAACCATAGAAGTCAATGGAGCAGAAAAAATCCAAACGTTTCAAATAAAGTAAGGGTAGTAAAAGCATGGAAAGTTACAGTAGATGGCCCAGGCATTTGGGGGAACCGGTACAAATCACCAAAACATTAATAACAATTACATTCCTTTACATGCAAACTAAGTAGCTCTGTATTTTTGATATTAATTAAAAATATGGAATTTTTGAGATCTGAACAGTTCCAATACAAGTATACCCAGCTTTAATCCCTACTAGTTGTCTTTATCAGACACCCACCCTGCCTCTTCGTTCTTCGGGCAGGGTGGGCGAGGGTCGTGAAGACGGGCTTGGCTACACTGTGACGTCGTTGATACCACACAGTGGGCGGGCATGCACGCTATGGGGGGGGGGGGGGGGGGGGAAGGGTCAGCGCGGGGGGGAGGATGGTATGGCTGGTTGGGGTTCGCTGTACATCGGGCTCTCTGTTGGGATCGGGGTGACTCGCGGAGTTGGGAACTCCCGGAAGATCCGGGAGTAGTGGATCCCGCATTATATCCAATACATGTTCAATCTGATAAAAGTTGAATTGGCTGTAACATCTATTGCCCAGTGTTCCTTGCCTTTTGATTAGACCAGTAATTAAGTGAGAGGCAGTGCCCGGAACATTGGCAGACAAGCTGTAGTGTACGGGCACCTTTACTTTTTACTACAGTAAATATTAGGCTGTAGACTGGATTTAAACTGCAAACACTAGATGATGGGGACCTACCCAACTTCTCTATGTATTATATCTATTGTATACATATGTATGTAGATCCTGAACCCCTGGAGACAGAACCTGGGGCCCTATTTATAAAAGATCGGTATCGTTATCGTAAAATACCGATCGTTATCGTAAAATAACGACCGTTTTTTTACCGATAACGACCGGTATTTAACGATATCGCTAAATACCAGTCGTTATCGGTAAATACCGGCCGTTATCGGTAAAAAACGGTCGTTATTTTACGATAACGATCGGTATTTTACGATAACGATACCGATCTTTTATAAATAGGGCCCCTGATACCTTTATGTATTAATATTTATTATTGTGGCAGTGTCTATGGTCAGAGAAGTCTGTCAGATTTACCCAGTGAAATGCATTCAGGGAACATAGATTAGGACATTTAAAGGGTAAAACTTTTGCTATGACATCACATCCCCTAGTATCGGAAACCTCTCCTCATTGTTACTAAAGTGTGTGTGCCCATGTTAGTATTAGAAAATAGAGCTAAAGGCACAGGAGGGGGCATACGCTGTCATACGCTTGTTGCAGAGCGTGCCTTCCTATTGGCCTCGTCGCCGACGGGGAGGAGGGGGCGGAGCCTACAAGAGCAGCGTTGCTGCAACACGCTGCTGAAGGTTTTGTGAATCCCGGGGTAGGACCTAGCGGTTCAGGTCCTCACCCTGGTAAAGTTACTACATGAAATCTGGAGCGGAGGAAGGTGAGTATATTGTCCTTTAAGTTGAACACTTTAAATGAAGACTTAGCATTTGCTTTGGGCATTAACTGGTCATAGATACTCAGCATACTTAAAGGATAATTAAACTTCTTTTTTTAAATTGTAATGTGAAATCTTTTCTCCCCAGAAAACCGATACATTGTATGATTCTTCTCCAGTAAGTTGCATTTAGTACATGTAAGTAATAGATTATATAACGAAAGGCTCACACACACGTCCAATCTTGGCACCATCCTGGACCGACAACGGGACATTACGGTACCGATCTCTTACCGCAGGGTCACTGCCCACTCTATCCATAGCCTGGACCAATAACGGGACATTAACGGTACCGATCTCTTCCCGCAGGTCGCTGCTTCCCTCTATCCATGCCTGGGCCGATAACGGGACATTAACGGTACCGATCTCTTACCGCAGGTCACTGCTCCACTCTATCCATAGCTGCCGATAACGGGACATTAACGGTACCGATCTCTTACCGCAGGGTCACTGCTCCACTCTATCCATAGCCTGGGCCGATAACGGGACATTACGTTACCGATCTCTTACCGCAGGGTCACTGCTCCACTCTATCCATAGCCTGGGCCGATAACGGGACATTAAAGGTACCGATCTCTTACGGCAGGGTCACTGCTCCACTCTATCCATAGCCTGGGCCGATAACGGACATTAACGGTACCGATCTCTTACGGCAGGTCACTGCTCCACTCTATCCATAGCCTGGGCCGATAACGGGACATTACGGTACCGTCTCTTACGGCAGGGTCACTGCTCCACTCTATCCATACCGGGCCGATAACGGGACATTAACGTACCGATCTCTTACGGCAGGGTCACTGCTCCACTCTATCCATAGCCTGGGCCGATAACGGACATTAACGGTACCGATCTCTTACGGCAGGGTCACTGCTCCACTCTATCCATAGCCTGGGCCGATAACGGGACATTAACGGTACCGATCTCTTACGGCAGGGTCACTGCTCCACTCTATCCATAGCCTGGGCGATAACGGGACATTAACGGTACCGATCTCTTACGGCAGGGTCACTGCTCCACTCTATCCATAGCCTGGGCCGATAACGGACATTAACGGTACCGATCTCTTACGGCAGGGTCACTGCCCACTCTATCCATAGCCTGGGCCGTAACGGGACATTAACGGTCCCGATCTCTTACGGCAGGGTCACTGCTCCACTCTATCCAATAGCCTGGGCCGATAACGGGACATTAACGGTACCGATCTCTTACGGCGGGTCACTGCTCCACTCTATCCATAGCCTGGCCGATAACGGGACATTAACGGTACCGATCTCTTACGGCAGGGTCCTGCTCCACTCTATCCATAGCCTGGGCGATAACGGGACATTAACGGTACCGATCTCTTACGGCAGGTCACTGCTCCACTCTATCCATAGCCTGGCCGATAACGGGACATTAACGGTACCGATCTCTTACGGCAGGGTACTGCTCCACTCTACCATAGCCTGGGCCATACGGGACATTAACGGTACCGATCTCTTACGGCGGGTCACTGCTCACTCTATCCATAGCCTGGCGATAAGGGACATTAACTACCGATCTCTTACGCAGGGTCACTGCTCCACTCTATCCATAGCCTGGGCCGATAACGGGACATTAACGGTACCGATCTCTACGGCAGGGTCACTGCTCCACTCTATCCATCCCTGGCACGATAACGGGACATTAACGTACCGATCTCTACGGCAGGGTCACTGCTCCACTCTATCCATAGCCTGGACCGATAACGGGACATTAACGGTACCGATCTCTTACGCGGTCACTGCTCCACTCTGTCCATAGCCTGGACCGATACGGGACATTACGGTACCGATCTCTTACGGCAGGGTCACTGCTCCACTCTGTCCATAGCCTGGACCGATAACGGGACATTAACGGTCCCGATCTCTTACGCAGGGTCACTGCTCCACTCTGTCCATAGCCTGGACCGATAACGGGACATTAACGGTACCGATCTCTTACGCAGGGTCACTGCTCCACTCTTGTCATATGCCTGGACCGATAACGGGACATTAACGGTACCGATCTCTTACGCGAGGGTCCTGCTCCACTCTGTCCATAGCCTGGACCGATAACGGGACATTAACGGTACGACTCTTACCGCAGGTCACTGCTCCACTCTGTCCATAGCCTGGACCATACGGGACATAACGTACCGATCTCTACCCAGGGTCAGCTCCACTCTATCCATAGCCTGGACCGATAACGGGCATTAACAGCAGTGTCTCTTACCGCAGGGTTACTGCTCCACTCTATCCATAGCCTGGACCGATAACCAGGACATTAACGGTATAATACCTACTGGGCACAGCCATTTTGGGAACATGGAACCCCTAGGTGAAGGTTTTTCAGACTCTGGAACCTTGCAAAACGGATGGAAGCAAAACGCTGTAAGTCATGTTACAGCCTCTCCACACAGCTAAACTTATTTTTACTTTATTTCTCTTTAAAGGCATGTAAACTGTGCCAAAATTTCTAACTAATCACAAATATAAGGAATAATTACCACCAATCTTATATCTGCTTTTTTTTTTCTTCTATGACCTCCTTATCCCTTATTTTTAAAGGTTTTTATACACACGTTGGATCGCGGGTGCCGACCCATGATTTTTATGAACGGCTGTTTCAGCCGATAATCATGCCGTTAGCGGCCAAAAGAGCCGCTCATTCAGAGATCTGCTCGGCCGAATAAGTGCCCATACATTGCACGATTATCAGCCGAAACGGCTGTTCATACACATCCTGCATCACGGGTCGGCACACGCAATGCATGTGTGTACGAACCTTTAGCTCTGGAAGTTTTACCTTTTAAAGGGCGGGCACAGCTAGTCTGTAAAGACTGTCAATCACCCCGCCCCTCCCCCTGGCACACTACATGTAGTAACTATCTATTCTATAAAAAGTAAGCTTATTTCTCTGTCACTGTATGGCTAATTGATTCAGCATTAAGATCAGAAAATGAATAAGCATGATTGTTACTCTGTGCTCTTTCGTGCAGATAAACCCAATCCTGCAGTTAGCTGCGGTCTGTGTTACTGAAATCCCAAGGTAGCACTGTACCTAAAGAATCAATACAACCCCCCCACACACCAAGCAGTATACAGCTCCCAGTGCTGATTACTTTCCCATAGCAAAGCAGCTTCACTTTCACACACAAATCCTGGTGTAATGCTAGTTTCTGGCTGCACTTAAAATATAGACAAATTATAAAGGCAGTTAGTTATATACTCAAGTTTAACCAAGGTTTTTCAGGCTTAAAAAGCTTTTTAAGCCTAAAAACCGAACCTCGTTTATACTCGAGTCAACCACTTTCTCCTACCTTGTCCGATAGTCGTCAACGCGTCCGCATCCTCTGTGCTTCTGGATGACGTCCACTACTCTGCGCCTTTCACTTCCCGGCACTGAGTATTGATGTCATCCAGAACGCAGAGGATGGAAAATGAATGGAGTGAGCGCTGCCGGACAAGGTAGGAGAAGGCTAGTTACGCCTAAGAAAAGGTTTAACTAACTAACCCAACTGCTTACATATACAGCACTGTGTCAAGTTGCAATAATATAACCCTTGGTGTTCAGATAGCTGTCTATTACATGCACAAGTGAGCCACTGCCGCTGACCCAGTCTTCTTGTCCCCTTTGCAAGCAGCGAAAATAGGGAGTGGGAAAGTTCCTTTCCTGATAGCGGCACAAGTGCATCTGCTGAAATAAGATTCAGAAGTTTATTAGTCAAAAGACAGCAGCATTGGGCACACTGTAAACTGTACAAAGGAGCTAACACCAGTCCCCATATAGGAGGTTTTACCCCATCATCACTCTGTATGTTTTGTAAAGTGGTTTACATTGGTGGCAGTGAGGTGGCCACGGCAGATGTTTGTAAACTACAACTCCCAGCAACTAAAGCATGCTTGGAGTTATAGTTTCCAAACATCTCTAGTGGCAAGGAATTGGGGGTTACTGCATGGGATTTACTCCACATTTAAAGGGCAACTAACAAACAATACGAATCAGGAGGATGGTTATCTATTGTTTCCTTCTGATTCTGTATTGTTTTGAGGCTTTAGTTTGCCCTTAAATGGACGCAGAATCTCCCAACAGTAGTCCCATACAGTAATCGCCAAATCCAGGATGGTTTTACTGTATGGGAATTACTGTCCATTTAAAGGGCAACTTAAAGGGAATGTCCACCCCTCACAAACAATGCCATGCCTGCTTTAAAACACCCGATAAGCAGGACTTTGTTAACTTGGAATCTTCCAATTCAGCTCCCACACTGAGCTATTGTACTCCACAAACTCCTCACACCCACCGCCGCTTCCAGGTTCCTCAGTCAGTCAGAGACTGCTCCGAAAAGGTCACGGCCAGACCCTGACTGCCTACCTGGAGTGGAGAGACGAGAGGCTTGTAAGTTTAATAGCTTAGTGTGGGAGCCAATTGGAAGATTTCATGTTAATGAAGTCCTGCTTATTGGGTTTTTTAACAGGTAAGGCTTTGTGTGTGGAGGGGTGGACATTCCTTTTAAACAATACAGAATCAGAAGGCAGTTGTGGTCATATTTTCTACCCTTGGCTTTTACTCGAGTCAATCACTTTTACTCATTTTCAGGTAAAATTAGTACCTCGGTTTATACTCGAGTATATATGATATTCTTTTTAATTTGTGTGCCTTAAGCCCTGATACATGGCTAGAATAATCTCTCTGAATTCCAGTGGAGAGAATCCTAATATATGATTAAAGGACATATAAAAAAACAATATTACATGCCACACTTCCAGCGTTGATTTTTTGTTTGCATCACTTACTCATGTTTACAACCATGCTCTCCCTTAGATTTCACACGCAAGGTGAGTGCAAATTCCCGCCTCCTAGCTGGCCCAGGCCATGGTTACACAGCACTTGTCATTGCTGTGGAAATGTCTGTTACAAACCTCTCCTCCTCCGCAGTCAACAAACTTGAATTGTCCTGTTGCTAGAAACAGCCTACATCAAGATGATCAAGGTGGGGGGAGGAGTGTTCCCACATGCTAGCTTTGAGTGACAGTTTAACAGCCCCTTCCAGCATGGCTAGTTGAAGATAGAGAAAGACTTGAAATCAGAAAAAAGGTTGGTGTAACCTTTCAAAGCAATTAAAAATGCATTGAGGCAAACAATTATCCTTACGTTAGACTGGAAAATAAAATGAAAACTTTGAAGATAGGAGAAAGCAAAAAGTGTGTGTATGTGGCCTTTAACACTGGAGTGTGAAGAAAAAGACAAGTTGTAAGTAAAATTAGCCCCTTACATGCAGTTGTATTGCAGTGTGGCAGTGCCATCCCTTTACCAGCTCTTATCAGCTTTTTATAACGCAGTTTTTTCCATCCTAATGACTTCACCGGCCCATTGAGCATCTTTGTCTGTGTATAAATAATACTAACTTCCTCTTTGCAGGACCCCTAGTAGAGACCGTATGGTCTACTCCTGACCCAGCACCTGGGTTTGATTCAGTTGCCATAGAGATCTGAGCATGTTTGACCCATACAACAGCTAATCAGTAGAAATAACTGTTAGGAACTTCCAGTTGGTGTGCACTGGGAAAAGAAGGACCGTTACAGAACCAAAAATGTCAGCATCAGGGAATAGCAAGGGAAAAAATTCAGACTGAAGAGAATATTTAGAATAACTAGGGCTGCATTATAATAAACTAAGAATTTTAGAAATAATATATTTTCCACTTAAATAAATGTGATTATTTCTTGTACTGCACAAATACATTTTTATGGCTGTCAGCACCCTGCAATGAAACTACACATTTCCATAGCTGCCTTCTTGAACTCAAATAAGGAACTTTTGGGTATTTCCATGCTTTCATGCAGCTCTCAGGAAAGCGAACCTTAAAAGGTTTTTACAGCATTCCACAAGCTAAATACAAAACCAGAGCACACAACTACAGACCATGGAAATGGAATACCCAGAAGTTTCTGTTCTTATTTGCATAACTGAACGGAAGCTGCGAAGCCTAATACTCTCCTTATCTTTTTTAATTTACTTGTGACGTTCTTTGAATATCACATGTTTCAGCTGATTTACGCCTTTTCCCTATCACAGCAACAACAGGACAAAATCAGAAGTAAAGTACCAAAGTGGGAAGTTGGCAGGAATCCACTGCCTCTCAGCCAATCACAGACGCTTGAGCAATCCCCGAAAAGGGATTGCTCACAGCGGGATTTATGCCAGCTATTAGCCACATGTAAAGTAGCGCAACCGCGATATTACTTCGTGAGCGTCGAATGTGCAGTGTCTTTTACGTAACCAGTGCATCCAGCGCTAATATGGGATTACCAATAATATAATAAATATATATATATATATATATATATATAATATAAAATTATAATAATAATAATAATACCAAGAGACTTTTATATATAAGTTTATTAAGCTCATTTACCCAGAGCCACTGGGCAATTATATGGAGTTAAGTCACGCTAACTGGTTCGCTACGGTTAGCTCAACTTTAAATCCACATTAGTACAGGATGCACGGGTATGCAAAGACGATACTTTTAGCGCTTTAACGCCACTCATAGCTGCCATTAAAACCCTGCTGTGGCACAATCCCTTTTTGGGATTAACCACAATCGATATGCCATATTGCACATATATGTTTTTTTTTCCTTTTATGTATTTATTGATGGGAGAGTGGCGTTTCTGCTAACAACTTTGACACATTAAAAAAATGTTAAAAATAGTTTTTCACTCATGTATGGTTTTCTCTATGCCTATAAGGTTGAGATATGGGGAAAAACATTTCCACATTCAGAACAGAAAAGGGGTTTCTCTCCTGTTGAGTTCTCGTTGTTCAGTTGATAACTATTTCTTCTAAAATACTTCCACATTCAGACAAGAAAAAGTTTTCTCTCCTGAGTGAATCTGCTGATGCCTAATAAGGTAAGACTTGTCTAAAAAACATTCCCACATGAAGGACAAGAAAAAAAGGTTTTTTCTCCAGTGTGAATTTGGTGATGTATCGGTAAGGTCGAGCTTTGGGTAAAATTTTCCACATTCAGAACAGAAGGGTTTTCTCTCCTGTGTGGTTCTCTTATGTGCCGTGAAGTTGACTTATACTTGCAAAAACTACTCCACTTCTGAACAACAAAATGGTTTCTCTCTGTGTGAGTTCTCGTATGTGCAGTAAGGTGACTGTTCTGGCAAAACATTTCACATTACTCAGAACACTAAATGGTTTACTTCCTGTGTGAATTCTCTTATGTACGATAAGATGGTTGTTGCCTGCAAAACATTTCCCACATCAGGACAAGAAATGGTTTTCCCTGCTGTGTCGGTTTTTTCTGGTGTTTATGAGAATTTTTCTTTCTGTAAGCATTTTATCTTCTAGAGCAGGCATGTTATCTTAGGTTAGAGTCCCATCTATATAGTATGATAAACCTTTAACCTGTATCGTTTGGGTAGTAGATAATTGGTACCAATCTGACATTCTCCTTCCCATGATTCAAACTCCTCTTTAAATAACAATTTATTATAATTATCTGACAACTGTTATTTAGGTTGTATCCCATGTTTATCATAAAAATTGATGGATCTGTTCCCTGATAATCTGTTCGTAAGTGATGTATGGTTACGCTCTGACACTATTCCCTTCCCATATTCCATCTCGTCTTTATATGAGGTTCATTATATCTGGGATGTATTAGTTAATGGAAATCAGAGAGGTGTCTGTATGTTGTAGTGATTGGGGGGGGGGGGGGGGGGGGGGGGGGGGGGGTACATTGAATTCTGCTTGCATTTTCTTGCTTTTTATACAACACATTTGTATGATGTTTTTTCTGTAAGAGTGTTATTTTGTTTGGATCCCATGGAATCAGTAGATGGATCTGTTCCTGGTATCTGTTCTGTCAAGTGGATTAATGGTACATCTAACATTCTCCTTGCCATATTCCATCTCCTCTTTAATAACCATTTGATATATAAATTACCTCTGACAAGCGTGTATTTTAGGTTGGATCCCATGGTAATCAGTAGATGGATCTGTTTCCCTGTATCTGTTTTCTGTAAGTGGATTAATGGTACAACCTGAAAAACATTTCTCTTCCCATGAATTCCATCTCCTCCTTTAATACCTTTGTAACGCATTTTTAGGTGGCTGTATCACTGTCCCACGTCTGAGTTGGGATATACCACTGAACTTTCCTTCCCATTCCATTTTACTGTATCAGGAGTTCCTGTTTGAGAATCACCATTTGGGAAATTTTCTCTTCTGGTTCCTCATCCCATCTCACTTGGTTTATTCTCACAGCACAAATTTGTTTCCGTCCAGATTAGGTTTAGTATCACGTTTCTTCATATCACAATCTGTAAATGATCCAAACATGAAATCAGACAGATCCTTTATAGTTCTACCAAGAGATAAATAATCCAGTATGATAACATATTTTTATTATACAAGGTTTCACATAATAATTTGTATGTGGAAGTATGTAGTAGATAAATAATATTTCCCTCTTCTTAAAACAAAATCAGATCAAATTGAAATCAGTTCATAACTGTTATGGGAATATTTCAGAAATGGTTCGCCCAACCTGACATTGACAAGGGAACTTAGGTAAAAAATACATCAAATATATAAATAATCTCGCTTCTAGGAGACACTAATGGAAACTAAAGACCACATGAAAAACACTGAATCAGAAGGCTGAGCACCTTGATATAAGCATGAATCGTGTGTCTCCATTTCATTGTGATGTGGGTTTCTGGAAAATTGCTTACCTGTTTTTTTTTCTTTGTTTCCAGCATTCCTGTATCACACATGGTGGTCACTGACCTTGTGGTGAGCTGAATAGTAGTTTTTATCATCCCTGTATAGGTCCATATAGTGTCAGGGGGCATATAACTGAGGGTCAGGACATGGCCAGATATATTATACATACATAACCTATCCAGTTAATTAATACGACAATTATATATTTTTCTAATAAAATACACTCCAAGTAAAATGTAATGATTAGATAATTTATGTCCAGGGGCCGATTCTACCATGAAGCATATGAAATATTGCTCATGGCACATACAACTGCTAACGTTCGGGAAAGGTGGCATACGGTCCATTTTTTGGTTTATTGCTAATCAAGCACGCATTGCTGTACCCCTGGCAGCCAAGAATTGCAGGAAAGGAGCGATTGGCAGTGACTGGACACCTACCATTTCTGACAGATTGTCTACTAATTGTGCATCCAGTAATTGGACGTAGATATTTTTTTGGGGAAGGGGGACTGGTTTTCAGGTGGGGAGAGGACCTATTTGGTATGTGTGGCCCAATTGTGGTGCAGAGCCCTTTGTGGGGGTTTGTTTTAACGGGGAACTTAAGTCTCCAGACATTGTCCCAATAGACAAGCACTTCACAACATAAACAAGCTGTGTCCTCACCCTCTCCCCTTTGTCGTTGCCAATTGGGTGATCTATGAATATAACCTGTGATGTACTAGTGGTCCAGTTCCCACCAAACCCCTAGGCTTGGGGTACCCCCCAGCTAAGTGTCTGTGTAAGCCACATGCTCTGTAGATCTCAACAGACAAAACAATGAAGTGCAGCCTTGCTTCCTAGATCTGACAGTCAAATCACATTATAGAACAGCATCTCCCTCTCCCTGACAGACACAGGGATTTACTTTTTTTTTAACATTTTTAAACACATCAAGGCTCCTTGTTTTTTTTTTTCCCTAACATAATATAATCCTTTCTTTGCATACAAAAGAAAAGTAATCTTTCGTGTATTTCAAGGATGCATGTGATGTAAAAATTTGAAAGGAATTCTAAGCTAAATTTAAGCAAATATAAAGTCTGGGTATAGAACCTTGCAAATTGTAACATTATACTTGCTAAAAGCAGAGCTCTTACCACTAGGATACACAGAATAACTATACAAAAACCTTGTACTGTGAAACTAAGTACAAGGAACATAATGGAAACAAAAATAGGTCAGTTTGGGGTTTCAAAAAAAAAAAAAAAAGAATAAAAAAAATGGAATATGGAATCTCCTAAGATAAAAACTTTGAAAGTTGCTATATTGTACCCTGCAGTCACCTCAGTTTATATTTCCACAACTAACCCTGAATTGTAAATAACTGCAGGTAACAGATCAACTTTCAAAGTCTTATCATGGATTCAATCATTGGGTGGAGATATCTGTTAGAAAATACTCCTGTACATAGAGAATCAGTGACTACTGGGTGTCTTCCAGAATCTATTACTTTACAGTGGACGCCATATCGGGTTAGAACATTGTATAGAAATACTCTGTACATAAGATACGTGAATACTGGGGTCAGTTACAGAATCTATTTTCTCATTACTAAATGCAATGAACTGAGAGAGAATCTTACAATTTACAGTCACCACCCAGACAAGAGACGTATTATCACCAACTGTTACTAAACAATCACGTTGGGACACAACACCCTCCTCTCCAGTCACAGTTGGAATGATGTTGGCGATGAGGTCCAGATCTTCTGCATTTTTCCTTCTGTATGACGGGCTGGACGGATGGGACACAGTTGGGGGATGGACCGTGCAGGTCCTCCAACATACAGTCAGTGCAGCTCTGTGGACGCCTCCATCCCCAGACGTCTTCATACAATGTGTTCCTGGGGATTGGAGGAGAGAGAATTATCTCTGAACAGCCGCATGAGGGGCCCATACTAATGGAGCCACTCCCCAAGAATATAAAATATCAACTCTATGACAGTAGGTAGAACTATTCCAAATTATCCCCACCCCCGTGCACCACTCACGAGCCCCGCACCTCCCCATTCAGCAGGTGAATAATCTCCAGGTGTGAGATTCCTGTTCCACTTCATATTGGTTTTTATCCTTGTTTCCCCCATCACTGGGTCATTCGCTTCTCTGAGATCCCCATTAGGTCCTTGTGGGTGGGATTAATGTTCAATGCTCCCTGGATTTAATGACAGAGACATTTGTTATATTATGCCAACCATTCCAACCAACATAAGTTAAGCGCTACTAGCGGTAATGTCAAACACGGTGCACAGAGTTAAGCGCTTATCTGGTAATGTACACGGTGCAAGTTAAGCGCTATAGCTGGTATTGTACACGTGCACGAGTTAAGCGCTATAGCTGGTAATGTACACGTGCGAGTTAAGCGTTCTATAGCTGGTAAGTACACGGTGCGAGTTAGCGCTATAGCGTGTATGTACACGGTGCAGAGTGTAGAGCGCTATACGCTGGTAATTGTACCGGTGGCAGAGTATAGCGCTATACTGGTAATGTCACGGTCCAGAGTTAACCGCTACTAGCTGGTATGTCCCGGTGCAGAGTTAAGGAGCCTATAGCTGGTAATGTACACGGTGCATGAGTTAAGCGTATAGCCTGGTATGTCACACGTGCAGAGTACGCTCATAGCTGGTAATGTACAACGGTCAAGAGTTTAGCGCTATAGTGGTATGGGACACGGTGGCAGAGTTAGCGCTATAGCGGTAATGTACACACGTGAAGAGTTTAAGCGCTATAGCGGTAATGTACACGTCCAATAGCTAAGCTCTATAGCTGGTATGTACCCCCAACGGTACCGATTTAAGCGCTATAGTCTGGTAAGGTACACGCTACAGAATTTAATTCTCGGATGCCGCCCGTGCTATTCAGACGGGGCTGGAAAAAGGGGCCGGGGGGCGGGACGGGGGGGGGGGGAGGATTAATGGTACAATCTGAACATTCTCCTTCCCATGATTCCATCTCCTTTCTAATACCATTTGATATATAATTATCTGACAAGCTGTTATTTAGGTTGTGGAAACATCCTCACACCTTATGGCAACCTGAACACACAATGTTACATTCACCACCCAGACAGAGAGACGGATTATCATCCACTGTTACTAACCACCACGATCAGCCTGTGATTACCAGCGGAGGCGATCCGGTGTGGAGACTGGCCCCAACCCATACGCAGCAAAATATTTCTGGGACCATAACACTGCAATACAATAGTGACATGAGGAAAAAGCAATACTATCCCTATATTATCTTATCAGTTACTTAGAGCAATTACAATTACTTTAATGTTGTAATACATCAGTTACATGTAAGGATCTGATAATTGTGGCCTGTAAACGATTACTCACCAGTGGGTGGATCGTGCTGGTGATTCTCCTTTATCACTTCGCCTGAAAGGTCTGTTTCACTAAATACGGGACGCAATCTCCCATGGAGAACTAGATTGAAACATACTCAGAGTGTAGGGCAAACCTGGAAGCGACACAATGTTACATGCCCACCAAGGACAGCGAGACGGATCTATTCTCCACTGGTAAACCAATTACGGGATGGGCACACCCACCCTCTGCAGTCAGAGTAGGTGGATGATGTTGGAGATGAGGTCCAGGATCTTCTTGGCATTTTCTTTCGATATGACAGAGCCCCTCAATTCCCCAGTCAGCAGGTGGATAATCTCCAGTGTGAGATTCAGGATTCTCCACGATCAGCCTGTGATTACCAGCGGAGGCGATCCGGTGTGGAGACTGGCCCCAACCCATACGCAGCAAAATATTTCTGGGACCATAACACTGCAATACAATAGTGACATGAGGAAAAAGCAATACTATCCCTATATTATCTTATCAGTTACTTAGAGCAATTACAATTACTTTAATGTTGTAATACATCAGTTACATGTAAGGATCTGATAATTGTGGCCTGTAAACGATTACTCACCAGTGGGTGGATCGTGCTGGTGATTCTCCTTTATCACTTCGCCTGAAAGGTCTGTTTCACTAAATACGGGACGCAATCTCCCATGGAGAACTAGATTGAAACATACTCAGAGTGTAGGGCAAACCTGGAAGCGACACAATGTTACATGCCCACCAAGGACAGCGAGACGGATCTATTCTCCACTGGTAAACCAATTACGGGATGGGCACACCCACCCTCTGCAGTCAGAGTTGGATGAGTTGGGAGATGAGGTCCAGGATCTTTTTGGCATGGCTTTCGATAGGACAGGACCCTCAATTCCCAGTCAGCAGGTGGATAATCTCCAGTGTGAGATCAGGGATTTCTCCTTCAGATGGGTTTCCCTTGTCCCCATCCTGGGTCCCGCATCGCTTCTCTGAGCATTCCCCATCGGTCCTTGTTGGTGGGCTTTAATGTTAGAGCTATCCTCTGGAATTAAATGGACAGAGACATTTGTTATATTACCGACCACAACCACATCCAATAAACACATTACAGGACAGATACATAGATAACCACATTTCCAGAAAGGGAAATGATCTGCTAAATATTATCTAAAAAATCCTAGAAACCAACGATTATACACATACTCTAATATCTATTCACATATATCTCTAGATATCTATCTACATATACCAAGACAGTAATTCCTATAAGGTAACGTTACATGGGAAGCAAGGTTTGTTTTGGGATATACTCAGAATAGGACAATTAGCTTTTAAATGATTTTATATAATTTATTAATAGTGCGCATAAAAATGCTATGATAAATAATGGAACATAGGTAGCACGCAGTTCAGACTAAAGGAGATCGTAGAAAAAGTTACTAAAAGTCAATTGGCATCTTGATTAATATGGGCTTTAAGTCCAAAATGATAATCTAAGATGGTAGATAATTTACTGGTCTCCCAATTGGCTTAGACGTTTCCTATTCGATGGTAAAATGGAGACCCATGGGCCATGCCATTGCCCTAATCTTTATACATTATCCGGGTCTCTGTCCCCTCCTTGGAAGGTGTATCCTTTACTTTTAGAGGGAAGATTTTATTTGTATTTATCCATGGTCTGCACTACATGGTAAATATTCCTTATGTCCTTTCCTTGAATAATTATGAAATATAAATTGTATGGTCCAGCAGCCATGGGAATGAGGGCTGGTAAGTATATTTAGCTTCCGATTTGAAGTAATTTTACCATGCGAGGGCTACGTTATCAGGTTTTCCAGTGGACATAAGAATTGTTGCATTTGCTTTCTCTTCCTGCCCTTTTACTTGCAGCCAATCAGTGAGAGCCGCCCTCCCTCTGTATAGTTTCTTGGATCTCTCATTGGTTGCTGTATCTGCCTGTACAGCCAATAAGTCTGTATTATCATCATTATTATTATTGTGGATGTATATAGTGCTAACATCTTCCGTAGCGCTTTACAATTACATGTATACATTCACAGTGCCCGGAGGAAACCCACACAAGCACGGGGAGAACATACAAACTCCTTGCAGATGTGTCCAAGGGTGGAATTTAACTCAGGACCTCAGTGCTGCAAGGTCCGGACTACTAACCACTGAGCCACCGTACTGACCCATGGAATTCCAGTGATCCATATGATTGGCTGAGGTGTGTATGAGGCTTTATAATATATCTGTCCCTGCACAGTATTACACGCACAGAATCACACGCGATGCGACACACGGCATCACACACAATGAGAGACACAGTATCACACTTTATGGGCCGCACGGTATCACACACAACGTGACACACGGTATTACACACAATGTTACACACAGACACACAACCCCTCCCCCAGGCTGCACTTACTGTTTTTCTCCTTCCTGCTTCCTCTCTTCTGTTCAGCCCCTTCACTTGCAGCCAATCAGTGAGAGCCCGCCCCCTGTCCAGGTCCTTGGTGGCTCTCTCTGGTTGCTGCTGTGTCTGCCTGTACAGCCAATGACAGTGTGTATTATCATTGGTGGAATTCCAGTGATCCATTTGATTGGCCGACTAAGTGATTGGAAATGTGAGATTGTTTCCATTGGTTCTTCCCAGACATTGAGCCAATAGTGAATCTGGTAACAAACACTGGTTTGTACCCAATAGAACACAGAGCCAGTAATGTACAGAGGGTGGATTGAGACCAGGGTTGGCAGATCAGTGTTATAACACACACAGCATGGCTGACTTACAATTCATATCATTACAATCAGTGCAGCCCTGCTAATTCTTTATTATATGTCACCATACACTAGTGCAGGAATGTCCAACCTGCCGTCCTCGCATGCTTCACTACAACCTCCCAGCATCCCTACTGGCATTTAATTAAAGAATGCTGGGAGTTGTAGTTTCTGGATAGCCTTAGATTGACATCTCAGTAATAGTAAGCGACCCATAGACGGAATCAACTTTTTAAACGATGCAATCAAACTTATCGGATCGCTCGAAAAGTCAAAAAACCTTTTTGTTTTTTCTGATCAGCCGCTCGCCAATGTCTTTGAAGTAGAAATCTAAGATAAGGTCAGAGCCTCAAGGCTTTGAGCGATTGTTCCGATCAGATTTCCAATCGTTAAGCTCCATCTCAATTCCGATTGGAAGAACGTCTGCCCATGTATGGGTGCCCAAGTAAGGATGTTGAAATAACAAGTTCTGTTCTTCGTTTTTTTGAATTTGAAAAAACTCCAACATCTCAAAAATGGAACCATAGAAGTCAATGGCAGGAGAAAAAATCCAACGTTTCAAATAAGAAGTAGGGTAGTAAAAAGCATGGAAAGTTACAGTAGATGGCCCAGGATTTGGGGGAACCGGGTACAAATCACCCCAAACATTAATAACAATTACATTCCTTTACATGCAAACTAAGTAGCTCTGTATTTTTGATATTAATTAAAAATATGGAATTTTTGAGATCTGAACAGTTCCAATACAAAGTATACCCAGCTTTAATCCCTACTAGTTAGTCTTTATCAGACATCCCACCCTGCCTCTTCGTTCTTCCGGGCAGGGTGGGCGAGGGGTCGTGAAGACGGGCGTGGCTACACTGTGACGTCGTTGATACCACACAGTGGGCGGGGCATGCACGCTAGGGGGTGGGGGATGGCAGGGTTAGGGCGTGGTGTGGGGGGTCCGAGGGTTTGGCAGACAGAAAGGGGACATAACGGGGAGGAGATTCAGGACTCCTCTCTGTTGCGGGAGATCGGGGTGGACTCGCGGGAGTGCGGGAGACTCCCGGAAGATCCGGGAGTAGTGGGATACCCGCATTATATCCAATACAATGTTCAATCTGATAAAAGTTGAATTGGCTGTAACATCTATTGCCCAGTGTTCCTTGCCTTTTGTTTATTAGACCAGTACATTAAGTGAGAGGCATAGGGCCCGGAACATTGGCAAGACAGCTGTAGTGTACGGGCACCTTTACTTTTTACTCAGTTAAATATTAGGCTGTAGGACTGGATTTAAACTGCAAAACACTAGATGATGGGACCTACCCAACTCTCTATGTATTAACATATTGTGATACATATGTATGTAGATCCTGAACTCTGGAGACGAACTGGGGCCTATTTATAAAAAGATCGGATCGTTATCGTAAAATACCGATCGTTATGTAAAATAACGACCGTTTTTTTTACCGATAACGACGGTATTTAACGATATCGCTAAATACCAGTCGTTATCGGTAATACCGGCCGTTATCGCGTAAAAAACGGTCGTATTTTACGATAACGATCGGTATTTTACGATAACGATACCGATCCTTTATAAATAGGGCCCCTGAACCTTTATGTATTATATTTATATTGTGCTTGGATGTTATGGTCGAGAGAAGTCTGTCAGAATTACCCAGTGACAATGGCCCATTCAGGGAACATGATTGGACATTAAAGGGTAAAACTTTTCTATGACATTCACATCCCCTAGTATCGGAAACCTACTCATATGTTACTAAATGGTGTGTGCCATGTTTAGTATTAGAACAATAGAGCTAGGCACAGGAGGGGGCATACGCTGTCATACGCTTGTTGCCCCAGAGCGTGCCTTCCTATTGCGCTCGTCGCCGACGGGGAGGAGGGGGCGGAGCCTACAAGAGCAGCGTTGCATGACACACGCTGCGAAGGTTTGTGAATCGCCGGGGTGAGGACCTAGCGGTTCAGGTCCTCACCCTGGGTAAAGTTATACATTGGAAGATCTGGAGACGGGAGGGAAGTGTGAGTATGAATGTCCTTAAGTTGAAACACTTAAATGAAGATTAGCATTTGCTTTGGGCAATAACGGTCATAGATACAGACATACTAAAGGATAATTAAACTTCTTTTTTTAAATTGTAATGTGAAATTTTTCTCCCCAGGAAAACCGCATACATTGTAATGCATTCTTCTCCCCCAGCTAAGTTGCCATCTATAGTGACAATGACCGTTACGTACACTCAGCTTGGATATACCGATTTAGAGGGCTCCACTACAGGCGCATACAACGATACCGCAGTCAATGTCACTCATTCCACTGGACTGGAACCGACCAACGGGACATAACGGTACTCGAATCTTACGCAGGGTCTGCTCCACTCTATCCATAGCCTGGACCATAACGGGACATTAACGTCGATCTCTTACCGCAGGGTCTGCTTCCACTCTATCCATAGCCTGGGCGATAACGGGACATTAACGTACGATCTCTTACCGCAGGGTATGCTCCACTCTATCCATAGCCTGGCCGATAACAGGACATTAACGATACGATCTCTTACCGCAGGGTACTGCTCCACCTATCCATAGCCTGGACGATAACGGGACATTAACGTACGATCTTACCGCAGGTACTGCTCCACTCTATCCATAGCCTGGACGATAAGGACATTAACAGTACTGATCTCTTACGCAGGGTACTGCTCCACTCTATCTATAGCCTGGGCGATAACGGGACATTAACGTACCGATCTCTTACGCAGGGTTACTGCTCACTCTATCCATAGCCTGGGCGATAAGGACATTAACGTACCGATCTTACGCAGGGTTACTGCTCCACTCTATCCATAGCCTGGGCCGATAACGGACATTAACGTACTGATCTCTTACGCAGGGTACTGCTCCACTCTATCCATAGCCTGGGCGATAACGGGACATTAACAGTACCGATCTCTACGCAGGGTTACTGCTCACTCTATCCATAGCCTGGGCGATAACGGGACATTAACAGTACTGATCTCTTACGCAGGGTACTGTCCACTCTATCCATAGCCTGGGCCGATAACGGGACATTAACGTACCGATCTCTACGCAGGGTACTGCTCCACTCTATCCATAGCCGGACGATAACGGGACATAAACGTACGATCTCTTACGCAGGGTCATGTCCACTCTATCCATAGCCTGGGCCGATAACGGGACATTAACGTACTGATCTCTTACGCAGGGTACTGCTCCACTTATCCATAGCCTGAGCGATAACGGGACATTAACAGCTGATCTTTACTGCAGGGTACTGTCCACTCTATCCATAGCTGAGGCTGATAACAGGACATTAACAGTACTGATCTCTTACGCAGGGTTACTGCTCCACTCTATCCATAGCCTGGACGATAACGGGACATTAACAGTACGATCTCTTACGCAGGGTACTGCTCCACTCTATCCATAGCCTGGGCCGAGTAACAGGACATTAACGTACGATCTCTTACGCAGGGTTACTGCTCCACTCATCCATAGCCTGGGCGATAACGGACATAACAGTACCGATCTCTTACGCAGGGGCATGCTCCACTCTATCCATAGCTGGACCGATAAAGGGCATTAACGTACGATCTCTTACGGCAGGCGTTCACGGCTTCTTTCACTTATCCAGTAGCCTGGGCCGATAACGGGACATTAACGGTACCGATCTCTTACGGCAGGGTCACTGCTCCACTCTATCCATAGCCTGGGCCGATAACGGGACATTAACGGTACCGATCTCTTACCGCAGGGTCACTGCTCCACTCTATCCATAGCCTGGGCCGATAACGGGACATTAACGGTACCGATCTCTTACGGCAGGGTCACTGCTCCACTCTGTCCATAGCCTGGACCGATAACGGGACATTAACGGTACCGATCTCTTACCGCAGGGTCACTGCTCCACTCTGTCCATAGCCTGGACCGATAACGGGACATTAACGGTACCGATCTCTTACCGCAGGGTCACTGCTCCACTCTGTCCATAGCCTGGACCGATAACGGGACATTAACGGTACCGATCTCTTACGGCAGGGTCACTGCTCCACTCTATCCATAGCCTGGACCGATAACGGGACATTAACGGTACCGATCTCTTACGGCAGGGTCACTGCTCCACTCTGTCCATAGCCTGGACCGATAACGGGACATTAACGTTACCGATCTCTTACCGCAGGGTCACTGCTCCACTCTATCCATAGCCTGGACCGATAACGGGACATTAACAGCAGTGATCTCTTACCGCAGGGTTACTGCTCCACTCTATCCATAGCCTGGACCGATAACAGGACATTAACGGTATAAATACCTACTGGGCACAGCCATTTTGGGAACAATGGAAGCCCCTAGGTGAAGGTTTTTCAGACTCTGGAACCTTGCAAAAACGGATTGGAAGCAAAACGCTGTAAGTCATGTTACAGCCTCTCCACACAGCTAAACTTATTTTTACTTTATTTCTCCTTTAAAGGGCATGTAAACTGTGCCAAATAATTTCTAACTAATCACACAGTAATAAGGAATAATTACCACCAATCTTATATCTGCTTTTTTTTTCTTCTATGACCTCCTTATCCCTTATTTTTAAAGGTTTTATACACACGTGTGATCGCGGGTGCCGACCCATGATTTTTATGAACGGCTGTTTCAGCCGATAATCATGCCGTGTAGCGGCCAAAAGAGCCGCTCATTCAGAGATCTGCTCGGCCGATAAAGTGCCCATACATGGCACGATTATCAGCCGAAACGGCTGTTCATACACATCCTGCATCACGGGTCGGCACACGCAATTGCATGTGTGTACGAACCTTTAGCTCTGGAAGTTTTACCTTTTAAAGGGGGCGGGGCACAGCTAGTCTGTAAAGAACTGTCAATCACCCAGCCCCTCCCCCTGGCACACTACATGTAGTAACTATCTATTCTATAAAAGTAAAGCTTATTTCTCTGTCACTGTATGGCTAATTGATTCAGCATTAAGATCAGGAAAATGAATAAGCATGATTTGTTACTCTGTGCTCTTTCTGTGCAGATAAACCCAATCCTGCAGTTAGCTGCTGTCTGTGTTACTGAAATCCCAATGTAGCACTGTACCTAAAGAATCAATTACAACCCCCCCACACACACAAGCAGTTATTACAGCTCCCAGTGCTGATTACTTTCCCATAGCAAAGCAGCTTCACTTTCACACAAAATCACTGGGTGAATGCTAGTTTCTGGCTGCACTTAAAATATAGAAAATTATAAAGGCAAGTTACCGTATATACTCAAGTATTAACCAAGGTTTTCAGGCTTTAAAAAGCTTTTTAAAGCCTAAAAACCGAACCTCGGTTTATACTCGAGTCAACCACTTTCTCCTACCTTGTCCGATAGTCGCTCGCTCCGCATCCTCTGTGCTTCTGGATGACGTCACTACTCTGCGCCTTTCACTTCCCGGCACTGAGTAGTGATGTCATCCAGAAGCGCAGAGGATGGAAAATGAATGGAGTGAGCGGCTGCCGGACAAGGTAGGAGAAGGCTAGTTACGCCTAAAGAAAGGTTTAACTAACTAACCAACTGCTTACATATACAGCACTGTGTCAAGGTTGCAATAATATAACCCTTGGTGTTCAGATAGCTGTCTATTACATGCACAAGTGAGTCACTGCCAGCTGACCCAGTCTTCTTGTCCTCCTTTGCAAGGCAGCGAAATAGGGAGTGGGAAAAGTTCCTTTCCTGATAGCGGCACAAGTGCATCTGCTGAAATAAGATTCAGAAGTTTATTAGTCAAAAGACAGCAGCATTGGGCAACTGTAAAACTGTACAAAGGAGCTAACACCAGTCCCCAATATAGGAGGTTTTACCCCTAGCTCCTCTGTATGTTTTGTAAAGTGGTTTACATTGGTGGCAGTGAGGTGGCCACGGCAGATGTTTGTAAACTACAACTCCCAGCAACTAAAGCATGCTTGGAGTTATAGTTTCCAAACATCTCTAGTGGCAAGGAATTGGGGGTTACTGCATGGGATTTACTCCACATTTAAAGGGCAACTAACAAACAATACAGAATCAGGAGGATGGTATCTATTGTTTCCTTCTGATTCTGTATTGTTTTGAGGCTTTAGTTGCCCTTTAAATGGACAGCAGAATTCCCATACAGTAGTCCCATACAGTAATCGCCAAATCCAGGATGGTTATTACTGTATGGGAATTCTACTGTCCATTTAAAGGGCAACTTAAAGGGAATGTCCACCCCTCCACAAACAATGCCATGCCTGCTTTAAAACACCCGATAAGCAGGACTTTGTTAACTTGGAATCTTCCAATTCAGCTCCCACACTGAGCTATTGTACTCACAAACTCCTCACACCACCGCCGCTTCCAGGTTCCTCAGTCAGTCAGAGACTGCTCCGGAAAAGGTCACGGCCGACACTGACTGCCTTACCTGGAAGTGGAGAGACGAGGAGCTTGTAAGTTTAATAGCTTAGTGTGGGAGCCAAATTGGAAGATTTCAAGTTAATGAAGTCCTGCTTATTGGGTGTTTTTAAGCAGGTAAGGCTTTGTGTGTGGAGGGGTGGACATTCCTTTTAAAACAATACAGAATCAGAAGGCAGTTGTGGTCATATTTTCTACCCTTGGCTTTTACTCGAGTCAATCACTTTTACTCATTTTTCAGGTAAAATTAGGTACCTCGGTTTATACTCGAGTATATATGATATTCTTTTAATTTGGTGTGCCTTTAAGCCCTGATACATGGCTAGAATGAGATCTCTCTGAATTCCAGTGGGAGAAGAATCCTTAATATATGATTAAAGGACAATATAAAAAAACAATATTACATGTCCACACTTCCAGCAGCTGCAATCACTTACTCATGTTTACAACCATGCTCTCCCTTAGATATCACACAGCAAAGGTGAGTGCAAAATTCCCGCCTCCTAGCTGGCCCAGGGCCATGGTTAACACAGCACTTGTCATTGGCTGATGGAAATGTCTGTTACAAACTCTCTCCTCCTCCGCCAGTCAAACAAACTTGAATTGTCCTGTTGCTAGAATACAGCCTACATAATCAAGATGATCAAGGGTGGGGGGAGGAGTGTTTCCTCACATGCTAGCTTTGAGTGACAGTTAACAGCCCCTTCACAGCATGGCTAGTTGAAGATAGAGAAAGACTTGAAATCAGAAAAAAGGTATGGTGTTAACCTTTCAAAGCAATTAAAAAATGCATTGAGGCAATACAATTATCCTTTACGTTAGACTGGAAAATAAAATGAAAACTTTGAAGATAGGAGAAAGCAAAAAGTGTGTGTATGTGGCCTTTAACACTGGAGTGTGAAGAAAAGAGACAAGTTGTAAAGTAAAATTAGCCCCTTACAGTGCAGTTGTATTGCAGTGTGGCAGTGCCATCCCATTTACAGCTCTTATCAGCTTTTCTTAATACAGCAGTATTTTCCATCCTAATGACTTTCACCTGCCCATTGAGCATCTTGTCTGTGTATAAATAAATACTAACTTCCTCTTTGCAGGACCCCTAGTAGAGACCGTTATGGTCTTACCCTTGACCCAGCACCTGGGTTGATTCAGTTGCTCAGTAGAGATCTGAGCATGTTTGACCCATACAACAGCTAATCAGTAGAAATAACTGTTAGGAACATTCCAAGTTGGTGTGCATTCTGGGAAGAAGAAGGACCGTTACAGAACCAAAAATGTCAGCATCAGGGAATAGCAAAGGGAAAAAATTCAGACTGAAGAGAATATTTAGAATAACTAGGTATGCATTATATAAACTAAGAATTTTTAGAAATAATTATATTTTCCACTTAAATAAAATGTGATTTATTATCTTGTACTGCACAAATACATTTTATGGCTGTCAGCACCCTGCAATGGGAAACTACACATTTCCATAGCTGCCTTCTTTGAACTCAAATAAGGAACTTTTGGGTAATTTCCATGCTTTCATGGCAGCTCTCAGGAAAGCGATACCTTAAAAAGGTTTTTACAGCATTCCACAAGCTAAATACAAAACCAGAGCACCAACTACAGACCATGGAAACATGGAACTACCCAGAAGTTTCTGTTCTATATTTGCATAAACTGAACGGAAGCTGCGAAGCCTAATACTCTCCTTATCTTTTTTAATTTACTTGTGACGTTCTTTGAATATCACATGTTCAGCTGATTTACAGCTCTTTCCTCCTATCACAGCAACAACAGGACAAAATCAGAAGTAAAGTACCAAAGTGGGACAGTTGCAGGAATCCACTGCCTCTCAGCCAATCACAGACGCGTGAGCAAATCCCCGAAAAGGGATTTGCTCACAGCGGGATTTTAATGCCAGCTATTAGCCGACATGTAAAGTAGCGCAACCGCGATATTTACTCGTGAGCGTCGAATGTGCGAGTGTCTTTTACGTAACCCAGTGCATCCAGCGCTAATATGGGATTAACCAATAATATAATAAAATATATATATATATATATATATATATATATATAAAATTATAATAATAATAATAATAACCAATAGACTTTTATATATAAGTTTATTAAGCTCATTTACCCAGAGCCACTGGGCAATTATATGGAGTTAAAGTCACGCTAACTGGTTCGCTATCGGTTAGCTCAACTTTAAATCCACATTAGTACAGGATGCACGGGTTATGCCAAAGACGATACTTTTAGCGCTTTAACGCCATCTAATAGCTGCCATTAAAACCCTGCTGTGAGCAAATCCCTTTTTGGGATTAACCACAATCGCATATGCCATATTGCACATATATGTTTTTTTTCCTTTTATGTATTTATTGATGGGAAGAGTGGCGTTTCTGCTAAAACATTTGACACATTAAAAAATGTTAAAAAATAGTTTTCACTCATGTATGGGTTCTCTTATGCCTTATAAGGTTTGAGATATGGGAAAAACATTTACCACATTCAGAACAAGAAAAGGGTTTCTCTCCTGTGTGAGTTCTCCGGTGTTCAGTTAGATAACTATTTCTTCTAAAATACTTCCCACATTCAGAACAAGAAAAAGTTTTCTCTCCTGAGTGAATCTGCTGATGCCTAATAAGGTAAGACTTGTCTAAAAAACATTTCCCACATGAAGGACAAGAGAAAGGTTTTTCTCCAGTGTGAATTTTGTGATGTAGTGTAAGGGTCGAGCTTTGGGTAAAACATTTTCCACATTCAGAACAAGAAAAGGGTTTCTCTCCTGTGTGAGTTCTCTTATGTGCCGTAAGGTGACTGGTACTTGCAAAACACTTCCCACATTCTGAACAACAAAATGGTTTCTCTCCTGTGTGAGTTCTCTTATGTGCAGTAAGGTGACTGTTACTGGCAAAACATTTTCCACATTCAGAACAACTAAATGGTTTATCTCCTGTGTGAATTCTCTTATGTACAGTAAGATGGTTGTTGCCTGCAAAACATTTCCCACATTCAGGACAAGAAAATGGTTTCCCTGCTGTGTCGGTTTTCTGGTGTTTATGAAGATTTTTCTTTCTGTAGCATTTTTCTTCTGCCAAGCTGTTATTTAGGTTAGATCCCATGATATTAGTAGATAAACCTTTAACCTGTATCTGTTTGGTAAGTAGATAATTGGTACCATCTGAACATTCTCCTTCCCATGATTCAAACTCCTCTTTAATAACATTTGATATATAATTATCTGACAAGCTGTTATTTAGGTTGTATCCCATGTTATCAGTAGATGGATCTGTTCCCTGTATCTGTTCTGTAAGTGGATTAATGGTACAATCTGAATATTCTCCTTCCCATGATTCCATCTCGTCTTTAATATGATGTGATATAGTTACAGTTTCCTTATCATAGGAGAAATAGGAAAGTCACCATTTGGGAAATTTTATGTTCTGGTTTCGCTCATCCGACGAATCTCACTTGGGTTATTGCTCACAGCCACAAATTTGTTTCCAGATTAGTTATCTTCATAGTCACAATCTGTAAATGATACAAACATGGAAAATCAGACAGATCCTTTATAGTTCTACAAGGAGATAAATAATCCAGATGATACATTATTTTTATTATACAAGTTCACATAATAATTTGTATGTGGAATGTATTATAGATAAATATTTTCCCTCTTCTTAAAACAAAATCAGATCAAATTGAAATCAGTTCATAACTGTTATGGGAATATTTCAGAAATGGGTCCCCAGACCTGACATTGAAAGGGAACATTAGGAAAAAATACATAAATATATAAATAATCTCCTTCTAGGGAACACTAAATGGAAAACTAAAGCCACATAAAAACACTGAATCAGAAGGCTGAGCACCTTGATATAAAGCATGAATCTGTGTCTCACATTTCATTGTGATGTGGGTTCTGGAAAATTGACTTAACCTGTTTTTTTTCTTTGTTTCCCAGCATTCCTGTATCACACATTGTGGTCACTGACCATTGTGGTGACGCTGAATAGTAGTGTTTATTCAATCCTGTAATAGTCCATATAGTGCAGGGGAGCATATAACTGAGGTCAAGGGACATGGCCAGATAATATTATACATACATAACCTTATCCAGTTATTTACGACAATTATATATAATTTTTATAATAATACATCCAGTAAAATGTAATGATTAGATAATTATGTCCAGGGCCGATTCTACCATGAAGCAATATGAAAATATTGCTCATGGCACATACAACTGCTAAAGTTGGAAAGGTGGCAGACGGTCATTTTTTGGTTTATATTGCTAATTCAAGCACGCATTGCTGTACCTGGCAGCCAAAGAAATTGCAGGAAGGAGCGATTGGCAGGGACTGGACACCTCCATTTCTGACAGATTGGTCATATTGTGATCCAGTAATTGGACGTAGGATATTTTTTGGGGAAGGGGGACTGGTTTTCAGGTGGGGGAGCAGGACCTATTTGTATGTGTGGCCCAATTGTGTGCAGAGCCCTCTTGTGGGGGTTTGTTTAACGGGGGAACTTAAGTCTCCAGACATTGTCCCAATAGACAGAGCACATTCACAAACATACAACAAGCTGTGTCTCACCTCTCCCTTTGTCGTTGCCATTGGGTGATCTATGAATATAACCTGTGAGTACTAGGGGTCAGTTCCCACAAACCACCTTAGCTGGGTAAACCCCCAGCTAAGTGTCTGTGTACAGGCACATGCTCTGTAGAGCTCAACAGATCAAAACAAGGAAGTTGCAGCCTTGCTTCCTAGATGCTGACAGTCAATCACATTATAGAACAGAGATCCTCCCTCTCCCTGACACAGAACAGGGATTTAATTTTTTTTAATTTTTAAACACATTCAAGGCTCCTGTCCTAACAATAATATAATCCTTTACTTTGCATACAAAAAGAAAAGTAATCTTTGCAGTGTATTTCAAGGATAGCATGGATGTATGAAACGGAATTCTAACATTTAAGCAAAAATAAAAGTCTGGGGAATAGAACCTGCAAATTGTACATTTACTTGCTAAAAGCAGAGCTCTTACCTCTAGGATAACAGAGATACTATATAAACCATTGGTACATGTAGAATAATGTACAAGGAACATAATGGAAACAAAAAATAAAGGTAAGTTTGGGGTTTCAAAAAAAAAAAAAAAGAATAATAAAAAAAATGGAATATGGAATCCCTGATAAGACTTTGAAAGTTGCTTGTTACCCTGCAGTTATGGAATCCCTGATAAGACTTTGAAAGTTGCTTGTTACCCTGCAGTACCCTGCAGTTTATTTCCAGCAACTAACACTGAATTGTAAATAAACTGCAGGGTAACAAGCAACTTTCAAAGTCTTATCAGGGATTCATAAACTGCAGGGTAACAAGCAACTTTCAAAGTCTTATCAGGGATTCAATATTGGTGTGGAGATATCTGTATAGAAAATACTCTGTACATAGAGACAGTGAATACTGGGGTTATGGTGGTAAATAACAAATGCTCTCGTCCATTTAATTCAGAGGAGCTTTAACATTAATCCCACACAACAAGGACCTAATGGGGATCTCAGAGGAAGCGACTGACCCAGTGATGGGAACAAGGATAAAAACCATCTGAATGTGAGAATCCTGAATCTCACACTGGAGATTATCCACCTGCTGATGGGGAGGTGAGGGGCTCTGTGAGTGGTGCAGGGGGTGGGGTGATAATTTGGAAAGTTCTACCCTACTGTCCATGAGTTGATATTTATTTCTCTTGGGGCATGGCTCCTATTAGTATGGGCCCTTCCTGTGCAGAGATAATTCTCTTCTCCTCCAATCCCCAGGACTACATTGTTATGAAGAAGTCTGGGGATGGCGTCTCACAGAGCTGCATGACTGTAGTTGGAAGGATCTGCAGGCTCCATCCCCCAACTGTGTCCCATCGTCTCTCGCTCCGTCATACAGAAGGAAATGCCAAGAAGATCCTGGACCTCATCCCAACATCATCCACCTGCTGACTGGAGAGGAGGGTGTGTCCCAATCCGTGATTGGTTAGTAACAGTGATGATAATCCGTCTCTCTCTGTCGGGTGGTGACTGTAACATTGTAAGATCTTCTTAGTACATTGCATTTAGTACATGAGAAAATGATTCTGTAACTGACACCAGTATCACTGTCTCTATGTACAGAGTATCTATACAGATGTCTATACACCGATCTGGAGTCCCTGATAGTAATAGATTCTGTAACTGAGAGTGGATGTGCCCTGTATTGTTCGTAGTGGATTAATGGTACAATCTGAAACATTCTCCTTCCCATGCTTCCATCTCCTCTTTAATACCATTTGATAAATAATATCGACAAGCTGTTATTTAGTTGGATCCCATGGTATCAGTAGGATGGATCTGTTTCCCTGTATCTGTTCTGTAAGTGGATTAATGGTACAATATGAGAACATTATCATTCCATGATTTCCCATTCCTCTTTAATACCATTGAATACAGCTGGTTACAGTTTCCTATCAGTTGCGAGAAATGTAACCATTGGGAAAATTTTCTTATGGTTCCTCAACCACAATCTTCACTGGTTTATTTCCACAGCACCAAATTTGTTTCCAGATTAGTTTAGTACACTGTATCTTCAAGTCACAATATGTAAATGGATACAAACATTGGAAAATCAGACAGATCATTTATCGTTCTACAAGGAGATAAATAATCCAGATGGATACCTTATTTTTATTATACAAGTTCACATAATAAGTTGTATGTGGAAGATTATAGATAAATAGTTTTCCTCTTCTAAAACAAAATCAGTCAAATTGAATTCGTTTTAAACTGTTATGGGAATATTTCAGAAATGGGTCTCCCAGACCTGACTTGAAAGGGAACATTAGAAAAAATACTTATAATATATAAATAATCTCTTCTGGGAACACTAAATGTGAAAAACTAACGCCCATAAAAACACTGAACAGAAGGATGAGCACCATTGATATACAAGCATGAATCTGGGTCCACATTTACATTGTGGAATGGGTTCGGGAAAATGACTTACTGTTTTTTTCTTGGGTTCCCAGCATCCGTATCACACATTGTGGTCACTGACCATTGGGTGGTGACGCTGAAAGTAGGGTTTTTCATCCTGTAAATAGTCCCTATAAGTGCAGGGAGCATTCAATGCGGTCAAGGGACATGCCAGAGAATATTACTAAACATAACCTTATCCGTTTGTTCGACAATTATATATAATTTTTATACAATACATCCATAAAATGAATGATTAGATAATTAGTTTCCATGGCCGATTTACCATGAAGCATATGAAAAGTTTGTCATGGCACATAACAACGCTAAAGTTGTGAAAGGTGGCAGACGGTCATTTTTTGTTGTATTATTGCTAATTCAGCACGCTATGCTGTACCTGGCAGCCACAGAAATTGCAGGAGAAGGAGCGTTGGCAGGATGGACACCTCCATTTCTGACAGTATTGGTCACTATTTGATCCAGTATGACTAGATATTTTTTGGGATAGGGGGACGGCTGTTTCAGGTAGGGGAGCAGACCTATTTGTATGTGTGGCCCAATTGGTGTGCAGAGTCCCTCTTGTGGGGGTTTGTTAACGGGGGGGATACTTAAGGTTCTCCAGACATTGTCCACAAATAGACAGAGCCACATTCACAAACATCAACACAGACTGTGTTCACCCTCCCTTTCGTCCGTTGCCATTGGTGATCTATTGAATAAACCGTGAGTACTGGGGTCGTTCCCACAAACCACCTTAGCGGGTTAACCCCCAGCTAAGTGTCTGTGTACAGGCAACAGCTCTAGAGGTCAACAGACCAACAAGGAAGTTGGCAGCCTGTCGTGCTTCTAGATTGCTGACGTCAATCAACTTATAGCACAGAGATCCGCCCTCTCCCTGGAACAGAACAGGCGATTATATTTTTTTTAATTTTTAACACATTCAGGCTCCTGTCCTAACAATAATATATCCTTTTTACTTTGCATACAAAAGAAAAAGTAATCTTTTGCAGGTTTATTTCAAGGATAGACATGGATGTATGAAACGGAATTCAACATTTAGCAAAAATAAAAGTCTGGGAATAGAAGCTGCAAATTGTCATTGACTTGCTAAAAAGCAGAGCTCTTACACTCGTAGGCAAACAGAGATACTAATTAAAATAACCATTGTAACATGTAAATAATGTACCAAGGAACCTAATGAAACAAAAATAAAGGTAGTTGTGGGTTTCAAAAAAAAAAAACAGAAACTAAAAAAATGGAATCTGGAACCCTGATACGACTTTGAAAGGTGCTTGTACCCCCTGCACGTACCCTGCGCTTTATTTCCAGCAACTACATGCAATTGGTAAATAAAACTGCAGCGGGTAAACAACAACTTTCAAGTCTTATGCAGGATTCATATTTGGTGTGGAGAGATCTGTATGAAAATACTCTGTACATAGAGACAGTGAATCTGGGGGTCAGTTACAGAATCTATTACTTATCATGGCCCATATCGGTGGTATAGACATCTGTATAGAAAAACTCTGTACATAGAGACGTGTGAATACTGGGGTCAGTTGACAGAGATCTATTTTATGTACTAAATGAAATACGAGAGAAAGAATCTTACAATGTTACAGTTGCACCACCCAGACAGCGAGAGACGGATTATATCCACTGTTACTAACCAATCACGGATTGGGAACACACCATCCTCTCCAGTCCGCAGGTGGATGATGTTGGAGATGAGGTCCCAGGATCTTCTGGCATTTTCCTTCTGTATGACGGAGCGAGACGGATGGGACACAGTTGGGGAGATGGAGAGCTGCAGGATATTCCAACATAACAGGCAGTGCAGCTCTGTGAGACGCCCATCCAGACTTCTTCATAACAATGTAGTCTGGGGATGGGAGGGAGAGAGATTATCTCTGCACAGGAAGGGGCCCATAGCTATAGGAGCCCGCCCCAAGAGAAATAATATCAACTCTATGGACAGTAGGTAGAAACTATTCCAAATCCCCACCCCCTGCACCACTCACAGAGCCCCTCACCCTCCCAGTCAGCAGGTGGATAATCTCCAGTGTGAGAGATCAGGATTTCTCCATTCAGATGGTTTTTATCCTTGTTCCCCATCACTGGGGCAGTACGCTTCCTCTGAGATCCCCATAGGTCCTTGTGGTGGGATTAATGTTAAAGCTCCTCTGGAATTAAAGGACAGAACATTTGTTATAATACCAACCATATCCAACCATATAGTTAAGGCCTATATTGGTAATGTTACACGTGCAGAGTAATAAGCGCTATACTGGTAATGTACACGGTGCCGAGTTAAGCGCTAGCTGGTAATGTACAACGTGCGGTTAAGCGCTATAGCCTGGTAATGTAACACGGTGCAGTTAAGCGCTGATAGGCGGTAAATAACACGTGCAGAGTTAAGCGCTATAGCTGGTAATGTTCGGTTTGCAGAGTTAAGCGCTATAGCTGGTAAGTGAGAGTTAGCCAACGGGTATGTCCCGCAGGTTAAGCTGTATAGCTGGTAATGTACACGTGCAGAGTTAAGCGCTATTAGTGGTATTACACGGATGCAGAGTCAAGCGCTAGCTTGTAATGTACACGCGTGCAGAGTTAAGCGCTATAGCTGGTAATGTACACGGTGCAGAGTTAAGGCGCTTAGCTGGTAAATGTAACACGGGTGCAGAGTTAACGCTATAGCTGGTAATGTACAAATCACGGTGCACGTTAAGGCTATAGCTGGTATGTACACAACGGTGCAGGTAGTTGAAGGCGCTATAGCTGAAGTACCGTGCAGGTAAGCGTAAGCGTTAAGTGTGTACAGCTTAGTTAAGCGTATAGCGGTAATGTAACACGTACAGAGTTAAGCGTATAGCTCGGTAATGTACACGGTGCAGATTACGGCTATAGGCTATAAGTGGTATGTACACGGTTACGAGTTAAGCGCTATAGCTGTTATGTACCCGTCAGAGTTAGCGCTATGAGCTCGGTAATGTACCACAAGTCAGAGTTAATGTGCTATAGCTGGTAAGTACAGAGTTAAGAGCTATCGCTGGTAATGTACACGGTACATGAGTTTAAAGCGTATAGCTGGTTGTAATGTACACGGTTGCAGAGTTAAGGGAGATATCCTGCGTAATGTACAACGGTGCAGAAGTTAAGCGCCATAAGCTGGTAATGTAGGGTTACGAGTTAGCGCCATAGCTGGTAATTTTTTTTACACGGCGCAGAGTTAAGCTGCTATAGCTGGTATGTACACGGTACAGATAAGCGCTATAGCTGGTAATGTACCACGGTGCAGATTAAGCGCTATAGCTGGTATGGTACACGGTGCAGAGTTAGCAGCGTAAGCTGAATAGTGGTCGTACAAGTACAGAGTTAAGCGCTTACTGTAATGTACAGGTCAGAGTTAAGCGCTATAGCTGCTAATGTACAGGCGTTAAGAGATTTAGCCTATAGCGTTAATGTACCGGTACAGAGTTAAGCGCTTAGCTGGTATGTAAGGTTACAGAGTAAAGCGCTATAGCTGGTAATGTCAACGTACAAGGTAATCGCAACGTATGTGGCAGTTATTCGCTATAGCTGGTAATGTACACGAGTATTACTAGCTTAATGTCCTCGATTAGCGCTATAGCTGGAATACACGGTGCAGAGTTAAGCGCTATAGCTGGTAATGGTACACGTCAGAGTTAAGCGCTATAGCTGGTAATGTAACACGGTTGCAGAGTTTAAGCGCTATAGCTGGTAATGTAGCACGGTGCAGAGGTAAGCGCTATAGCTGGAAATGTGTACACGTGACAGAGTGTAAGCGCTATAAGCTGGTAATGACACGGTGACAGAGTTAAGCGCTGATAGCGGTAACTGTACACGGTATCAGATAAGCGTATGCTGGTAGACCAGTCAGTAGCTGTAGGTGTAATGTACAGGGTCGGAGTTAAGCGCTATAGCTGGTAATGTACACGGTCAGCGTTAAGCGCTATAGCTGGTAATGTACAGTTCAGTGGATAGCTAGTAGAAGTTAAGCGCTATAGCTGGGTATGTACAAGGTGCAATGAAGCGCAGCGGTTTCCGGTCAGAGTAAGCGCTATAGCTGGAAGGCCACGGTGCAGAGTTAAGCGTAAAGCTGTAATGTCACGGTCAGAGTTAAGCGCTATAGCTGGTAATGTACACATACAGAGGTTAAGCGCTATAGCGGTAATGTACACGTAACAGAGTTTAAGGCGCTATAGCTGGAATGTACCGTGACAGAGTTAAGCGAGCTAAGCTGAATGTGCACGGTGTCGAGTTAAGCGCTAGAGCTGGTAATGTAACACGGTACAGCAGTACGCTATAGACTGGGAATGTAAACGTACAGAGTTAAGCGCTAAGCTGGGTAATGTACCGGTACAGAGTTACGTCGCTATAGCTGGTAATGTTACACACATTGAGTATAGCTGCATTTAGCGTAAGTAAGCGTAACTTAAGCCTTAGGACGCTATAGGTGGTACGTAGTACTAGCGATGTCACAGAGTTAAGCGCTATAGCTGTAATGTACACGGTTACAGAGTTAAGCGTAGCTGGTAATTACACGCGTACAGAGTTAATACGCATAGCTGGTAATTTACCACGTCACAGAGTTAAGCGCTATAGCTGGATGTAAACGTACAGGAGTTAAGAGCTATACTGGAATGTCACGGTACAGAGGTGAGCGATAATAGCATGGAATGTTACACGTTACAGAGTAAGCGCTATAGCTGGTAATGTACACCGTACCAGGTTAAGAGCGCTATAGATGGTAATGTACACGGTACAAGAGTTATAAGCGCTACGCTGGGTAATGTACCAGGGTCAGAGTTAAGCGCTATAGTCTGGTAATGTCACGAGTACAGAGTAAGGCTCTAGCTGGTAATGTACCGGTACAGATGGTATAGCGCGTATAGTACACGTCAGTTAGGCTAGGGTAATGTACACGTACAGATAAGCTCACGTATTACAAGATTTAGCTCTATAGCTGGTAGACTGTACACGGTTAAAGAGTTCAGCTATGATGGAATGTACACGAGTACAGAGTAGCGCTCTATAAGACTGGTAAGACAACGGTACCGAGAAGCGCTATAGTGTAAAATAATGGTACACAGTCAGAGTTTTAGCGCTATAGCTGGTAATGTACACGTGTAGCAGAGTCAGCGCTATAGCTGTAATGTACACAAGTACAGAGTTAAGCGCTATAGCTGGTTAATGGTCAACGGTGACAGAGTTAAGCGCTATAGCTGGTAATGTACACAGTACAGAGTTCAAGAGCTATATGTTGTTGTAAACATCAAGTTGTACTATTACGTACGAGTTTAGGTTAGCTGTAAGTCACGTAAGTAAGCGGCTATTACAAGCTGAGTTGCGTATGTACACAGTACAAAGTACGAAGTGGATCATCGTGTAGCGCTATAGCTGGTAATGTACACAGTACAGAGTTAAGCGCTTGTAAGTACACGTACAAGTTAGTAAGCGGTAATCACAACAGGTAAGGCTAATGTAACGCTCAGTAACGCTAGTAGTAAAGTCACGTACGAGTAGACACGTCCAGCAGAGTTAAGCAGCATAGCGTAATGAACGAAGAAGTAGCGCATAGTGGTATACACAGACGAGTTAGGCTAGTGTTAAGAACAAGTAAATAGCGCTATAGCTGCTCGTCAAGTAGATTAAGCCTACTTGTACAGTGCAGAGTATACTTGAGGTAAGTCCAGGTCAGAGTACGCTATAGCATGTAAGGTAGAGTTACGCCGCTATACGGGTGACAGTACAGAGTTAAGCGCTATAGCTGGTAATGTACAGAGTTAAGTGTCATTACTGGTAGTACACAGGATAATAGTAAAAGATAGAAGTTCCTGGAGGACTAAACGACACACAAAGGTAATCTGTTCAGTTGCTTTTTATGTACATCAGCAAAAGATTTTCGGAATTACATACCGATCCTTTATGAGTTATCGAGTGTCAGGGCTGTTGCTACCAACTATCGGTAAGTATACAGGTGGACAATGTACACATCGTGCATTGGGCACCAGCAATTGCATGTGTATGAAAAATCGTATAACACATGCACAAGGAATATTTAAAGTCATTGACACAAACACCGTCTAAAAAGCTTACAATCTAGTTACTTTCTCACACACAACCTCAGTCTGTGTTTATCATTATGTTTAGAAACCAGGGAATGGGGAGAACACACAAACGTCTTACAAATATGAATGCAAGGTATCAGCAGTAAAGGGAGATAATACACAGTATAACACGCACACACACACGGTATCACACAATGTGACACACGGTAACACAATGTTACACACAGACACACATAATGTGACACACGGCAACACACACAACATCACACACAATGTTACACACATCCCCTCCCCCAGGCTGCACTTACTGTTTCTCTCCTTCCTGCTTCCTCTCTTCTGTTCAGCCCCTTCACTTGCAGCCAATCAGTGAGAGCTCGCCCCCTGTTCGTTCCTGGATCTTCATTGGTTGCTGTGTCTGCCTGTACAGCCAATGACAGGTGTATTATCATGGGAATTCCAGTGATCCATTTGATTGGCTGACTAAATGATTGGAAATGTGAGATTGTTCCATTGGTTCCTTCCAGACATTGAGCCATAGTGAATCTGGTACAAACACGGGTTTGACCCATAGAACGAGCCAGTAATGTACAGAGGGTGGATTGAGACCAGGGTTGTGAGTCAGTGTTATAAACACCACACATGGCTGACTTACAATTGCATATTCTTACAATCAGGATAAACTGTAGAAAACAACTTTAGTTTAGTAGAATGTCTGTGTCTTTAAAGGTAATGTTGGCTAATTATTCCTGTGCTCTCCACACGGAAGTGGAAACCATGGATAATCCCTTCCACTGTGTGGAGGCACAGGACGTCATAAATTTGGGCCTCCCCCCTTACCTCGTCTTTTTTTGTTCCTGTTCGGCCGTGTGTGCCAGGATTATCAAGCTCACCCGTTAATTATGTGGATTTCCGTTTACACCCTCAAGCAACCGGAAGCTCTGCCAAGCTGCTTAGCTCTGCATAAGTGACGGACCGGGCCCCCCAGCATTGCGGGTGTTGTAGCAGCCGCATCCAAAACTACCATAGCAGAAGGATCAGAGAGGCCTCAGGTCATGCTATAGAGTTAAAATCCAGCGAGGAGGCCCCAAACCGCTCATTCACCAGAGGAGTTTCAGCCGCTTGGGCCTGGGCAGTTGGGCAGTTGCTTGGGCTGAAGACCTGTGTATAGCAGCAACTTGGTCCTCCTTTAACACTTTCTCAGACACCTACAATTTGATGTTGTGTTAGATTCTTTTGCAGCCAAGGTATGCAGGCGTATCTAGTAATACAAATATTTGTGTTATTGCATATAAAGTTTCCATCCCCTCCTTTTATTGCACTGCTCAGGTAAATCCATGGTTGCCCACTGCGGTGGAGGCACAGGAAAACAATGTCGGTAAGATTTAATTTTCATTTATTTGTTCTATCCCCCCCCCCCCCCCATGAGATTCCTACATACTGGTGTCGCATAAGGTATAGTGCCGGGTGTAACATGTGCTTTAGTGATGTCACCGCACATGCAATGACATCAACGCTTGCGACGTGTGACATCATACGCTGTGACGTGCGCAGCACAATTTTTTGCCTTAAGAATGAGTGGACTCGAGTGTGTACAGAAGTCTGAGACCCGATATGTTCCGTATAAGGCTTAGCACATTGTCTCATTTGAGACCAAGCAACACTCTCTTTGAGATTGTATACTTTGTACTAAGACTGCATACTATGTTTCTTTGGGTAATTACGCTGTCCACATTACCTGATCGCTGATATTTATATGTTACTATAAGCAACTGACTTACCACTGAAACAATTCTAAGTATACAAGACTATGACACACGTGACGTGATCTATACCGGCTGGCGATTGGTGACCGGGACTTTAAATAGAATTGACTGTTTGAGCAGTCCTAGCGCCATTGATAAAGCTGAAGAGCGAACGCGTTTAGGGTGCTAGCCCCCTCTTGTCTCCTACCTATTGATATGCAGCCACCGATACTTTGAATTGTGCCTCTAGCCGTCCACAGACTATATTGACTAACGACTGATTGATAAGTATCATAGGCTGACTTTACAAGAGGGGTTGTGCGATTATATGATGATGAACATGGTTTTGTATTTAATCATTCGTTTTTGATATTTTGATAATAAAGTTGTGGCATCTTAGCTTTATATCCTTTCTGCTGTTTTTTGTTCTTGTTGTGCAGCACATGCCTGTTTTTTAACCAAATTACTTTAAAGACACAGCTTTACAAACTGAAGTTATTACATTTACTTGTCCTTTAATCTATATTAGTAGTGCATAAGAGGATCTAAAACAACATTGTGCAACATTAATACATTAAAGTAGGTACTAAAAGCCACCCAGAGATACTCGTCATATGTCACTTAAGAAGGTAAATTTGGGGTTCCATTCAGAGCAGGATCATCCACAAGGCAACCCTAGGCACCTGTCTAGGGCCCAGGAAACTTCTGGGGCCAAGCTTCAGAAGCAGTAACTATTATAGGTCTATACATTATATGTAACAAAAAAGGGCCCTAAATGATGATGGCCCTGTCTAGGGCCCCATATGATCATAATCCATCTCTGGTTCCATTTATTAGTGGGGCTTAACTCTAATTTACATATCTTATTCCACATTCTTTAGATCATGAGCAATTATCGGATACTCATGTTTAGTCCTTCTGATTGGGGCAAACATCTCTAATATCTAAAAAGTGAGTGAAAGTACGATATCAAGCTGACTTATATACAGATCTATCACGATTCCCTGTGCCATTGCGTTTGCGTTGCAGTGTTGTCCGTGTCCTAACGAGCAGGAATGTAAGGGAAGGATTTTTTTAAACTATACAGAGGGCAAAAACACTGGGGCAAATTTAGATTTGGGGGGGGACATGCCTTTAAAGGCTATGAAACTGAAGAGTCTGTATATGTATGGATCTTATAATTTCATATATTGGCAATATGTTCTTTATTTCTCGTTTTTGTATTTCGCCTGGTCTGACCCACATAGGCTAGCCCAAATGGACATTTAGCGCGAACGGACACACAATCGCATGAGCATCGGAAATCGCGCAAATTTTCGCTTCCCCGCAATTTCTATTTTAGTGAAAATCACGAGCGCGAAACGCGTAAAAAAACGCGCTAGTGTGTCCTCACCCTAAAGCATATAGATTACAGTTTTTGTATCACACGTCACATAGCAATTGTGTCTCATCTTACTTTGCGTTGGATGATGGAAAAATTTCCGCTTTCATTATAGAACCACAGCAGTTACAATTTAAACAGGGCAAAGCAACCAATTTCCTTTTCCCGAGAAATCTACTTGCTCTTTCCTTATTCTGGTGTTGGAGAGACATAAAATAAGTGCGAGCCCCTTGTGTAGCTGAACGAGGGGTTTCCATAGTTTTACCCACTTGTCGGTCCTTCTTATTTATCATTGTATTTGTTTCTATGCATGTTTAACTTACTGACCCGCAGAATCTTAGGCACGGCCACACTGTGCCGCAATCGCACACGGAATTGTGTGCGATTTTGTTGCATTTGCACATGCGTTTTTCATAGATATAGAAAGCCGCATGCACAATCGCATCGCACTGAAAACAACGCGTGTGTGCCGCGATTTCAATGATTGAAAAAAACGCATGCAAAAACGCGATAGTGTGACCAGCCTTATTCTGATTTCCTTGTTAGCCTTTTACTCAAGGAGATCTCTCAACCTCCCTAGCTGCTCATAGGATATTTTTCTGGATATATGCGTTATTTATAAATGTATGTGTCTGTTTCTCTGCTGTGATGATACTTAAGATCACCAGAGGAGATTCTTCTTGGACGTACAAATTGACTGCTAGGTATCCATTTTATAACCCCTGGTTTGTGATCGCTCTTTACATATACAAGTTGTTACAATGAATGGATTAGCAAACAAGGCTGTATCTATCTTCACCCCCTTGCATGTCAAAATCACATCCTGTAATTAATGGTTTCTTTTGACCACGAGTTAGAAATGTTAACATTTGATCTAGCGTGTCAGTGTGGCCCGCTAGATAAGACATGGTCTATAAACTCCAGTAATGTAATACTTTAGATTTATATCGATCAGAAAGGAAGATGTTTTTCAATGTATTATGAATATGTTTACAAAAGGAGGGGCGCTGTTGCAATTCAAATTGAGGTGCCCTGTGTTTGATAGTAATAGGCATCCCCGAATTTAAAGGACAACTAAGCCAATTTTTACACTCCAGAATCTGACATAAACCTTCTAAACACCAATAACTGTGAAATAGCATACAGCAAATAGCATAAAATAATATCCACTTGAAAAACTGGTTGAAGTAACTATCAGTATGAACAGTGACTGGACCACCCCTAAACTCAGTCACATGCTCCCATGTCTATTCTGTCCTGTAAAAGGATTGGCTAGAGGCTACTAGTGGGTGTGACCAACTGTAACAAGTTCCTGCAGTATCCAAGGACTGAGCATAGTGTGAAGAAAATAATGGTCAGTGACCACACTGGCGATACTGGACAACTGGGAAATAAGTCACAAACCTCATATTAAAAAGTAAAATTTCTCAAAAAACATTAAAATGAGAGGTGAGACACTAATTACTGCTTTATTACAAGGAGTTCTGCCTTCTAATTCAATGTTCTTCAGAGGCTTTAGTTGTCCTTTAAGTATTTCTCAGTCTATTTCTCAGTCAGAACTAGATCTAACAGTCTAATGGAAAAAGAGAAAATCTGTTTTTTCAATCAGTTTCCATCAGAGCCGTCTATACAGCTCCAACACCTTCGTCTTGAGAAATTGAGGTGTACAGATTTGAATGTCTTTGTGACAAAATATATATCCGAATCGAGTGTTCAATCAAACCCTGTCTCTTAGAGATCCCTAGTGTCCTTTTCAAAACGCGTTTTGATCTTCAAACTAAATGTTGGAGATAATAATCAATTTTGATAATTGGTTCTAATCTGAACCTACTCCCGTGACTATGGAGGTCGTATAGCGATTTATGTATTTTCAGAAGAAAGTACAGTACTGGGATTATGGGTTGGTATTGATCACAGATGGATTATTAATACTACCATTAACATGAGCTGGAGTCACTGTAACCTCATCAACTTTTTAACTTCAGGGGTTGAATCTGATCGGACACTTCTGTAATGACCTGGTGTATTGAGCGGTCAGAATTGTATTTCTTTCTGTCCATCATAATAACCCCCTTTATCTGCTTATCAGTATTATTCCTCAGGTTCGTACACACATGCGATGGCGGGCCCCGTACCGCGACGCATGATGTGTACAAACATGTTCGTTTCGGTCAATAATCGCCCATGTATGGGCCCTTTATCGGGCGATGAACATTCGTACACATTGTTGGTCGGGACCCGCCATCGCACTTGTACGAAACTTTAGTCTGGTACACACCAGTAATATTTTTCAGCCGGAACCGACCTCAATCGTTCATCGTATCGGACGTGTCGGAATCCCAATCTATCATGCTGTTCCCTATAGGACCCCACGAACATGTCTTCCGCTGCCACTATTGACGTGACCGACAGACATTTGTCCCAGCCGAGCGCTCGCTCATAGCAAGCACTCAGTCGGGACAAATAGTCCCTTCAGCCCTAAGCTGGGTGCACAGAGCACCGATAGCCTCATACCATCGACCAACGGTATCAGGCTTCATTGGTACTGTCTGTACCATGCTTCTCCACGAACCATCAGGTCAGCCGAATGCTTGTTTGGAAAGAGGGAATATACCGTCCTGACGTTTTCCTATAGAGAGCGCTCGGAACTGTGTGTATGTAGGTCTGCTCAAGATCCTGTCTGTCATCTTCAAAAACCTTTTAATGTGTGTACCTAAACCCGCTTTACCCAGCTTTTAAATGTGTACCCAGCTTTTATGTGTGTACCCAGCTTTTATGTGAACATAGAAAAGATAATCAATGCACATTCCTAGGCCCCATACAATATCATTATCTGCACACTGGCATACATTATAACATAGAAATGATAATCAATGACATTCCTGGGCCCCATACAATATCATATTATCTGCACCACTGGCATACTTTATAACCATAGAAAAGATAATCAATGCACATTCCTAGGCCCCATAAATATCATTATCTGCACACTGGCATACTTTATAAACATAGAAAGAAATCAATGCACATTCCTGGCCCCATACAATATTATATTATCTGCACACTGGTCATACTTTATAAACATAGAAATGATAATCAATGCATTCCTAGGCCCCATACAATATCATATTATCTGCACACTGGCATACTTTATAAACATAGAAAAGATAATCAATGCACTTCCTAGGCCCCATACAATATCATATCTGCCCACTGGCATACATTATAAACATAGAAAAGATAATCAATGCACATTCCTGGGCCCCATACAATATCATATTATCTGCACACTGGCAACATTATAAACATAGAAAAGATAATCAATGCACATTCCTAGGCCCCATACAATATCATTATCTGCACACTGACATACTTTATAAACATAGAAAAGATAATCAATGCACATTCCTAGGCCCCATAAATATTATATTATCTGCATACTGGCATACTTTATAAACAAGGGGTTTTAGTATACATTACTAAATGTACGACTTATTAGGCGACTAATGAATAAGCGAAGGTTTGTTGGTCTGGGGAGTCACATTTGTACATGGATAGAAAATTGGTTAAAGAATAGGATGCAGAGAGTAGTTGTTAATGGGCTTCATCATTAGGACTAAAGTTGCTAAGTGGGGCCACCAGGTTCTGTGTTGGGGCCGCTTCTATTTAATCTATTTATAATGATTTGGAAGTGGGTATTGTCAGCAAGGTTTCTGGTTGTGCTGACGACACAAAACTTTGTCGACCATTAAAAACTTCAGAGGATGTGCAATCGTTGCAAGGGGATCTAGATAGATTATTACATTGGGCTGCTAAGTGTCAGTGAAAATTCATGTTGATAAATGTAAGGGATGCATTTTGGACTTAAATACTGTGCTACTTATACTATAATGTCTGTGTTAAGTGAATCCCTGTTGGAAGGAGTCTTGGAGTTTGGGGATAACAAACTTAAGGTAGCAAGCAGTGCCAGGCGCGCAACAGCCAGAGCCAGCATGTATTGTCTTGTATAAAGCGAGGTTGGATTCAAGGAGGAAAATGTAATTCTCCCTCTTTACAAAGCATTGGTAAGGCCTCATTGGAACAGCAGTGCAATTTTGGAATCCGTGTTACAAAAAAGGAATCTTTGAATGATGAAGAAAGGTTCAGGAAGGGCAACTAAAATTAATAAGGGAGTTGGGGGAGCTTGAATATGAAGAGAGACTGAAAGTTACAATTATGACGCTGGAGAAAAGGCGCTTGTGTGGGGAGTGATTACGTGTATAAATACATTAACGGGCCATACAATAAACTATCTGGGGCATTGTTCATCAATAGAACATGTCAGAGGACATCCTTAAGACTTGAAGAAAAAAGGTTTAGGCTTCAAGCTCGGAAAGGGTTTTTCACTGTGAGACGAGGTAAGGCTATGGAACTGTCTTCCAGTGACGTTGCAATGCAGGTTCATTGGTCAGTTTCAAAAAAAGCTGGATGAGTTTCTGCAAACAAGGAATGTTGCAAGTTACTGGTATGGAATACATAAGTAGAGTTGGAAAGGGTTTGTCACTGTGAGAGAACGGTAAAGCTATGGAACTGTCTTCTAGTGGATGTTGTTTGGCAGTTCATTGGTCAGTTTAATAAAAGCTGGATGAGTTTCTACAACAAGGAATGTTACAAGTTACTGGTATTGAGACATAAAGTAGAGTTGGGAAAGGGTTTGTCACTGTGAGAACGGTAAAGCTATGGAACTGTCTTCCAGTGGACGTTGTAATGGCAGGTTCATTGGTCAGTTTAATAAAAAGCTGGATGAGTTTCTACAAACAAGGAATGTTACAAGTTACTGGTATTGATACATAAGTAGAGTTGGGAAAGGGTTTGTCACTGTGAGAACGGTAAGCTATGGAACTGTCTTCCAGTGGACGTTGTAATGGCAGGTTTATTGGTCAGTTTAATAAAAAGCTGGATGGTTTCTACAAACAAGGAATGTACAAGTTATTGTATTGTACATCAAGTAGAGTTGATCCAGAGGAAATTCCCTGACACTTGGAGTCAGGAAGGAATTTTTTCCCCCTTCATAATTTGGTGGGTTTTTTTTGCCTTCCTCTGGATCAACGTTAGGCAGGAAATGAGGATATTGCTAGATGGGTTGGACTGGATGGACGTATGTCTTTATTCAACCTCAAATACTATACTATACTATTACTGTGATCACATGAATGAAAAGCCTTCCAACCACGTCAAGTAACCCCAGTGTGGAAGGTCCTAACATCTAACTTCAATTACCATTAGACAACTTTGCATTTCACATTCTTACACACTGGATCAATATAACAGGCTCTCTCCCTTCCCCTCAGCCCTTGGCTTTTTAAAAAATGAGGGAAGAGGCCATCCAGCTTTTATTAAAGGCAAGGACCTCCCATTAAAGGGGCGTGTTGGGGGTGCTATTACCACATGGAGGCTTGACCAGCCTCCCAATAAATACATACAATACAAATTGTGGAAGCACTACCAATTAGGCTTATTTACATACATTTAGTGGAAGTGCTACTAATCTTGGTCAACATGTTTACAAACATAGAAAAGATATCAATGCACATTCCTGGGCCCATACAATATCATATCATCTGCACACTGGCATACATTATAACATAGAAAAGATAATCAATGCATTCCTGGCCCCATACATATTATATATCTGCACACTGGCATACTTATAAACATAGAAAAGATAATCAATGCCCATTCCTGGGCCCCATACAATATCATATCATCTGCACACGGCATACTTATAAACTAGAAAAGATAATCAATGCACATTCCTGGCCCCATACAATATATTATCTGCACACTAGCATACATTATAAACATAGAAAAATAATCAATGCACATTCCTAGGCCCATACAATATCATATTATCTGCACACTAGCATACATTAAACATAGAAAAGATATCAATGCACATTCCTGGGCCCCATACAATATCATATCTGCACACTGGCATACATATAACATAGAAAGATAATCAATGCACATTCCTGGGCCCCATACATATCTATTATCTGCACAACTGGCATACATTAATAAACATAGAAAAGATAATCAATGCACATTCCTAGGCCCCATACAATATCATATCGCACACTGGCATTCTTTTAAACATAGAAAAATAATAATGCACATTCCTGGGCCCCATACAATATCATATCTGCACACTGGCATACATTATAAACATAGAAAAGATAACAATGCAACATTCCTAGGTCCCATACAATATCATATTATCTGCACACTGGTATACTATTAAACATAGAAAAGATAATCAATGCACATTCCTAGGCCCATACAATATCATATTATCTGTACACTGGCAACATTATAAACATAGAAAGATAATCAATGCACATCCTTGGCCCCATACATATCAATCTGTACACTGACATACATTAAACATAGAAAGATAACAATGCACATTCCTTGGCCCATACAATATCATACTGCACACTAGCATACATTAAACATAGAAAAATAATCAATGCACATTCCTAGGTCCCATAAAAATATATTATCTGCACACTGGTATACATTATAAACATAGAAAGATAATCAATGCACATTCCTAGGCCCATATGAAAATCTATTTATCTGTACACTGGCATACATATAAACATAGAAAAGATAATCAATGCACATTCCTGGCCCCATACAATATCATATTATCTGACACACTGACATACATATAAACATAGAAAAGATAATCAATGCACATTTCCTAGGCCCCATACAATATCATATTATCTGCACACTGGCATATATTATAAACATAGAAAAGATAATCAATGCACATTCCTTGGCCCCATACAATCTATTATCTGCACACTGGCATACTTTATAAAACATAGAAAGATAATCAATGCACATTCCTTGGCCCCATACAATATCATATTATCTGCACCTGGTACATTATAACATAGAAAAGATTATCAATGCACATTCCTGGGCCCCATACAATATCATGTTATCTGCACACTGGCATACATTATAAACATAGAAAGATAATCAATGCACATTCCTGGGCCCCATACAATATCATGTTATCTGCCACTGGCATACATTATAAACATAGAAAAGATAATCAATGCACATTCCTGGCCCCATACAATATATGTTATCTGCACACTGGCATACTTTATAAACATAGAAAGATAATCAATGCACATTCCTGGGCCCCATACAATATCATGTTATCTGCACACTGGCATACTTATAAACAAAGGGTTTTAGTATACATTACTGTGATCACATGAATGAAAACCTTCCAACCACGTCAAGGTAACCCCAGTCTGGAAGGTCCTAACGCTTTCATGCGTGTACCAGCTTAAGAGTAGACAGGGCACCTTTATAAATAAGACCCAGGCCCATTCATTTTGTGATCGTATGTTGGTCATGAAGGTGGTTGTTCTGGAACATTCATTGCATATCGCTGGATGGGTTGGTAGGTAAGTTATATGGGGCACCTTAAGGTAATATCCACTGAAGATATACCATTTCCTCTAATAGTAGTGTGATATAATGTAAACACATAACATTTTCAGCTATTCTGTGCACTACTTTCAAAGATTTCCAGCCTCTGAGCCTGTACGCTATACAGGCATCCGAGTCCTCCTCCTACCCCCATGCTTGCTTATCTCCCGATGCGCGTGCATTCTTTCCTACATGCGCTGTTATTAACTTCCGTAGTTGGGACTGCTGACCCTGCTCTGTCAGACGACAGCCAATGGGAACGTAGGAGTTACGTCCCATAGATACAAGAACAATCCCTGCAAGAAGCGAATGTGCAGCCCTCCGTATAGCTCCCCCCCGTGCAGATCTGCCAAGAAGGGGAGCTGCCAGGGGGGGAGCTGCCAAGAAGGGGGAGCAATGCTGGCTGCGGGACAGAGGGGGACTTGAGCTGGGGACAGAGGGAAGGACACTGGCTGGGGACTAGATGGACTTATGATGACTAGATAACTGTTATACAGTCATTATGGGTAGGGTATAAGGTTGGACTAGATGGACGTATGTCTTTATACAACCTCCAATACTATGTTACTATGTACTGTTAGACAGACATTAGGGTAGGTAAAAGGTGACTAGATGGCGTATGTCTTTATTACAACCTCCAATACTATGTTACTATGTATCTGTTATACAGACATTATGGGTAGGGTTATAAGGTTTGGACTAGATGGACGTATGTCTTTATACAACCTCCAATACTGTTACTATGTAACTGTTATACAGACCATTATGGGTAGGGAATAAAGGTTGGACTAGATGGACGTATGTCTTATACACACCTCCAATACTATGTTACTAGTAACTGTTATACAGACATTATGGTAGGGTATAAAGGTTGGACTAGATGGACGTATGTCTTTATACAACCTCCAATACTATGTTACTATGTAACTGTTATACAGACATTATGGGTAGGGATAAAGGTTGGACTAGATGGACGTATGTCTTTTATACAACCTCCAATACTATGTTACTATGTAACTGTTATACAGACATTATGGGTAGGGTATAAAGGTTGGACTAGATGGACGTGTGTCTTTATACAACCTCCAATACTATGTAACTGTATACAGACATTATGGGTAGGGTATAAATGTCGGACTAGAGGACGTATGTCTTTATACAACCTCCAATACTATGTTACTATGTAACTGTTATAACAGACATTATGGGTAGGGTATAAAGGTTGGACTAGATGGACGTATGTTTTATACAACCTCCAATACTATGTTACTATGTAACTGTTAGACAGACATTATGGTAGGTATTAAAGGTTGGACTAGATGGACGTGTGTCTTTATACAACCTCCAATACTATGTTACTATGTAACTGTTATACAACATTATGGGTAGGGTGTAAAGTTGGACTAGATGGACGTATGTCTTATACACCCTCCAATCTATGTTACTATGTAACTGTTATACAGACATTATGGTGGGTGTAAAGGTTGGACTAGATGGACCTATGTCTTTATACACCTCCAATACTATGTTACATGTAACTGTTATACGAACATTATGGGTAGGGTATAAGGTTGGACTAGATGGACGTATGTCTTTTCATACAACTCCAATATCTATGTACATGTAACTGTTATACAGACATTAGGGTGGGTATAAAGGTTGGACTAGATGGCAGTATGTCTTTATACAACTCCAATACTAGTTACTATGAACTGTTATACGACATTATGGGTAGGGTATAAAGGTTGGACTGATGGACGTATGTCTTTATACAACCTCCATACTATGTTACTATGTAACTGTTATACAGACATTATGGGTAGGGTATAAAGGTTGGACTAGATGGACGTATGTCTTTATACAACCTCCAATACTATGTTACTATGTAACTGTTATACAGACATTATGGGTAGGGTATAAAGGTTGGACTAGATGGACGTATGTCTTATACAACCTCCAATAATATGTTACTATGTAACTGTTATACAGACATTATGGGTAGGGTATAAAGGTTGGACTAGATGGACGTATGTCTTTATACAACCTCAAATACTATGTTACTATGTAACTGTTATACAGACATTATGGGTAGGGTATAAAGGTTGGACTAGATGGACGTATGTTTAACACCTCCAATACTATGTTACTATGTAACTGTTATACAGACATTATGGGTAGGGTATAAGGTTGGACTAGATGGACGTATGTCTTTAACAACCTCCAATAACTATGTACTATGTAACTGTTATACAGACATTATGGGTAGGGTATAAAGGTTGGACTAGATGGACGTACGTCTTTATACAACCTCCAATACTATGTTACTATGTAACTTTATACAGACATTATGGGTAGGATATAAAGGTTGGACTAGATGGACGTACGTCTTTATACAACCTCCATACTATGTTTACTATGTAACTGTTTTACAGACTATGGGTAGGTATAAAGGTTGGACTAGATGGACGTAGTCTTATACAACCTCAAAACTATGTTACTATGTAACTGTTATACAGACATTATGGGTGGGTAATAAAGGTTGGACTAGATGGACGTACGTCTTTATACACCCTCCAATACTATGTTCTATGTAACTGTTATACAGACATTATGGGTAGGGTATAAAGGTTGGACTAGATGGACGTATGTCTTTATAAAAACCTCCAATACTATGTTACTATGTAACTGGTTACAGACATTATGGGTAGGGTATAAAGGTTGACTAGATGGACTTATGTCTTTATACAACCTCAAATAATATGTTACTATGTAACTGTTTACAGACATTATAGTTAGGGTATAAAGGTTGGACTAGAGGACGTAGTCTTTATCAACCTCCAATACTATGTTACTATGTAACTGTTATTACAGACTTATGGGTGGGTATAAAGGTTGGACTAGATGGACGTACGTCTTATACAACCTCCAATACTATGTTACTATGTAACTGTTATACAGACATTATGGGTAGGGTGTAAGGTTGGACTAGATGACGTTGTCTTTATACAACCTCCAATACTATGTTACTCATGTAACTGTTATACAGACATTATGGGTAGGGTGTAAAGGTTGACTAGATGGACGTGTGTTTTATCAACCTCCAATACTATGTACTATGTTAACTGTTATACAGACATATGGGTAGGTTGTAAAGTTGGACTAGATGGACGTATGTCTTTATACACCCTCCAATACATGTTCTATGTAACTGTATACAGACATTATGGGTAGGGTGTAAAGGTTGGACTAGATGGACCTATGTCTTTATACAACCTCCAATACTATGTTTATATGTAACTGTTATACGAACATTATGGGTAGGGTATAAAGGTGGACTAGATGGACGTATGTCTTTAACAACCTCCAATACTATGTTACTAGTTAACTGTTATACAGACATTATGGGTAGGGTATAAAGGTGGACTAGATGACGTATGTCTTTATACCCTCCAATACTATGTTACTATGTAACTGTTTATACAGACATTATGGGTAGGGTATAAAGGTTGGACTAGATGGACGTGTGTCTTTATACAAACCTCCAATACTATGTTACTAGTGTAACAGTTATACAGACATTATGGGTAGGGTATAAAGGTTGGACTAGATGGACGTGTTCTTTATACAACCTCAATACTATGTTACTATGTAAACTGTTATACAGACTTGGGTAGGGTATAAAGGTTGGACTAGATGGACGTGTGTCTTTAGAAACCTCCATACTATGTTACTATGTAACTGTTATACAGACATTATGGGTTAGGGTATAAAGGTTGGACTAGATGATGTAGTCTTTACATAACCTCCAATACTATGTTACTATGTTGTAACTGTTATGTTATACAGACATTATGGGTAGGGTATAAAGGTTGGACTAGATGGACGTATGTCTTTATACAACCTCCAATACTATGTTACTATGTAACTGTTATACAGACATTATGGGTAGGGTATAAAGGTTGGACTAGATGGACCTATGTCCATCTAATATGGTGCTGTTAGAAGAGCATTTTGCAATACAGCATCCCCTCTGAAATCATTATTCATGATTTCTGCCACACTCACTTGACCCCAGTGATGCCTGATGTAAACAAAGCCTTTCTACCTGTCTCTGCACAATCTATTCACAGCCCAGTCAAAATCATGCATGTGATGATGCACGTTGACTGACAGCCCACCAAGCACAAGAGGAGACACACCCCCAGGAATGAGCAGAACTTCCCCTGGCTGCTGCAAAGGAACAGAGGTGATTTTTGGAAAAAAAAAGGTGGGGGAAGGGTCGGGGGAAGGTGAACTTTCATATTAAAAAAAAAAAAAAAAAACATTTTTCCATCAGTGGAGATACCCTTTAAAAGTTAACATCTGCTTGGTTGAGCCAAATTAACAGCTGATGCAAATGTATGCACTTCTTATTGAAGTGTCTTTATTGACAAACACAATCCCTGAACCTTGCACACCTTCCCAATTCCAATCTGCTGAGTGCAAGATGACAATGTTCAATCTTCCAACCATATACCACCACACACCAGTCTTATAGCAAAATGTATTAATTAAAGTCAATGATTGGGGCCACTAAACACCTTCTGGATATATTAAAGGACAATTATACTCACCTCCCCCTCTGTCCTTTCCCCCCACTCCTGCAAAGTACCCAGGGTAAGGACTAAAACGCTAAGTCCTCACCTCCGGGTACTTTACAAAAGTCCTGCACTACTTACTTGTAATCTCCCTCGTCGCTCCGGTCCGATTCTCCCCACTGGCACTTTGAGTGACAGGTCGCAAGGCAGCCAATGGGAAGACGTGCTCTGCAAGGAGGCGTGTCTTACCATTGGCTGCCTCCCGGACTGTCACTGACAGTGCCAGTGGGGAGGATCCGACCAGAGCGACGAGGGAAATTACAGGTAAGTAGTGCAGGACTTTTGTAAAGTACCCGGAGGGGAGGACTTAGCGTTTAGGTCCTCACCCTGAAAGATGCAACAGATTGGAACACAGCTCACATAGTGGGTCTGGTACAATTACAATCGTTTAGATCACAAGCTGGGTGTCATCAGAACCCTGCAACACAACGCTCTGATTTGTATGTGGGGGGAGACCAAATAGCAACTGCATCAACGTATGGCCCAGCACAGAAGAGCCAATTCCTCGGGTCAGGACTCAGCCGTGTACCTGCATCTTAAGGATAAAGGACATACCTTTGAAGATTGTAATGTTAACATATTGGCGAAGGAACGTGACTGGTTCAAGAGAGGTGTTAAGGAGGCCATTTATGTGAAAATAAAGAAACCAAGCCTAAATATAGGTGGGGGGGTTCGACACCAACTGTATGCCGTGTACAATGCTGTTTTGACACCTTACTCTGGGTGTTCCTATAACACCTCTTAGCCACTATCCAATCACGTCCTTAACACCTGGCTGTGATATGCTAATTGGGATTTTCCAGGGTACATAAGTGCCACAGATTCTTGTACAAGTCATTATGAATTGAGAAAGCCAGTTGGATGACTAGCGAAACGTCTTCAAGAACTAAACAAGTCCAGTTGATCTAATTGAATACAACAGATATGTAACTTCGGTGATTACTCGATTCACCACCAGATGGCAGCACACAGGTTAACTTAAAAAATGTTAAAAAACGGGGTACGGAGGCATTTTTAAAAGTTGTAAAGTAGCTTATGCTTTTGTCCAGGTCCTTATACATAACTATACCAAGTCTCATGAAAACTGTCCCAGCCCAGAAGTTTTTCTGGAACATACAAACATACATACAATGACATATATATATATATATATATATATACATACATATATAGATAGATATATCTGTAGTGATTAAAGCAATAAATAAGGCTGTTCTATAGTGATGTTTTCAATACCATTTATTTATAAGCAAACCTTATACATAGGGTCCAATTCCATTAACTCAGAAAAGTCACTCAGTGTAACTATTTTTCTATAGCTTTTGAAGTTATAGTAAATGGTTCCTCCAGGTCTCATGTGCAGTAGGTTGGTTATTTTCAATCTAAATTTCTTTCACTTTTAGAAAACATTATTTTTTTCCTTTTGTGTATATTTTGATGGGTAGTTAGAGTGGAGTGTCTGCTAAAACATTTCCCACATTCAGAGCAAGAAAATGTTTTCTCTCCTGTGTGAATCTGCTGATGTCTAATAAGATATGATTTGTCTGAAAAACATTTCCCACATAAAGGACAAGAGAAAGGTTTCTCTCCAGTGTGTGTTTTCTGGTGTAGTGTCAATTTCGATCTTTGGGTAAAACATTTCCCACATACAGGACAAGAGAAAGGTTTTTCTCCAGTGTGAATTTTCTGATGTAGTGTAAGGGTAAAGCTTTGGGTAAATTTTTTCCCACATTCAGAACAAGAAAAGGGTTTCTCTCCTGTATGAGTTCTCTGGTGTTCAGTAAGGTACCTTTTTCTTCTAAAACATTTCCCACATTCAGAACAAGTATTTTTTTTTTCTCCTGTATGAATTCTCTGGTGTTCAGTAAGGTATCTTTTTCTTCTAAAACTTTTCCCACATTCTAAACAAGAAAATGGTTTCTCTGCTGTGTGAATCTGCTGATGTATAATAAGATATGACTTGTCTGAAAAACATTTCCTACATACAGGACAAGAGAAAGGTTTTTCTCCAGTGTGAATTTTCTGATGTAGTGTAAGGGTGGATCTTTGGGTAAAACTTTTCCCACATTCAGAACAAGGAAAGGGTTTCTCTTCTGTATGAGTTCTCTTATGCACAGTTAGGTGGCTGTTGCTTGCAAAACATTTTCCACATTCAGAACAAAAAAAGGGTTTCTCTCCTGTGTGAGTTCTCTGATGTACAGTAAGATATCTGTTTCTTGCGAAACATTTCCCACATTCAGTACAAGAAAATGGTTTCTCTCCTATATGTAACTTAAGATGTCTAGTAAGATCTGGTCTGCGTATAAAACATTTTCCACATTCAGAACAATCAAAGGGTTTCTCTTCTGTATGAGTTCTTTTATGCACAGCAAGGTGGGCGTTACTTCCAAAACATTTTCCACATTCAGAACAAGAAAAGGATTTCTCTCCTGTGTGAATTCTCTGATGTACAGTAAGGTAACGGTTTCTTGCAAAACATTTCCCACATTCAGAACAAGAAAATGGTTTATCTCCTGTATGTAATTTTAAATGTCTAATAAGTTCTGGTTTGTATGTAAAACATTTTCCACATTCAGAACAAGAAAAGGGTTTTTCTCCAGTGTGAGTTCTCTGATGTACAGTAAGGTAACGGTTTCTTGCAAAACATTTCCCACATTCAGAACAAGAAAATGGTTTATCTCCTGTGTGTAAATTTTGATGTCTAATAAAATCTAGTCTGTGTGTAAAATATTTTCCACATTCAGAACAATGAAATGGTTTATTTACTGGGTATTTCTTTTGGTATGTAGAAAGATTCAATGATTTGCTGAAATATTTTTCACATCCAGGAAAAGAAACTGATTTGTCTTCAGTGTGCAAGCTGTTATTTAGGTTGGATCCCATGGTATCAGTAGATGGATCTGTTCCCTGTATCTGTTCTGTAAGTGGATTAATGGTACAATCTGAACATTCTCCTTCCCATGATTCCATCTCTCTCTTAATACCATTTATATATAATTATCTGACAAGCTGTTATTTAGGATGGATCCATGGTATCAGTAGATGGATCTGTTCCCTGTATCTGTTCTGTAAGTGGATTAATGGTACAATCTGAACATTCTCCTTCCCATGATTCCAGCATCTCTTTAATACCATTTGATATATAATCATCTGGCAAGCTGTTATTTAGGTTGGATCCCATGGTATCAGTAGATGGATCTGTTCCCTGTATCTGTTCTGTAAGTGGATTAATGGTACAATCTGAACATTCTCCTTCCCTGATTCCATCTCCTCTTTAATACCATTTGATATAATTATCTGACAGCTGTTATTTAGGTTGGATCCCATGGTATCAGTAGATGGATCTGTTCCCTGTATCGTTCTGTAAGTGGATTTGGTACAATCTGAACATTCTCCTTCCATGATTCCATCTCCTCTTTAATTACCATTTGATATACAGCTGGTTACAGTTTCCTTATCAGTTGGAGAAATGTCACCATTTGGAAATTTTCTTCTGGTTCCTCATCCACAATCTCACTTGGTTTATTCTCACAGCACAAATTTGTTTCCAGATTAGGTTTAGTATCACTGTTATCTTCATAGTCACAACCTGTAAATGATACAAACATGGAAAATCATTCTGATCCTTCATAGATCGGCAAGTAGATAAATAATCCAGATGATACATTATTATTATACAAGTGAACATAATAATCTGTATGTGGATTGTATTATACATAAATAGTTCCCTTTCTTCCATATAAAATGGTATCAGAGAAACGAAAAAACAAAATCAGATCTAATTGATTAGTTCATGTTGTGTGTTTTCTACATTTACCCATAAATAATCTCCATCTAGGACAACTAAAGCCCCAGAACAACACTGAATCAGAAGGCAGAGCACCTTGATAGAAACACAGTAATCTGCTGATCTACTGTAACATAAGAATTTTCTAGTTTCCCAGCATTCCTATTCTAACCATTGTGTTCTTTGCACTTGTCAGATCCTAAGTTAATGCTCAATAGTAGTCTTTAGCCTAAATACTGTTATAGCCTATATTGTGAGGGGTGCATATAACTCAGGTAAGGAGACCTGGCAAGACAATACATACATTATCTTATCCAGTTATTCAGGGGATTACATAGATAACTATCTTATCCACTACTATTGACTCCTTTGCCCCCCTACAAACTCACAAACATCCCCCGCTAATCCCAGTCCTTGGATCAATTCAGATACCAAGTTCTACGCTAATGTACTTGTGCAGCTGAGCGGCTGTGGAATAAGTCACGCAGTCAGGCGGACTTTAACCATTACGTTAAGGTCATGTTGTGTCTTAATTCATCCCTTTCAGCAGCTAAACACTCCTACGTTATCACACTTATAAACAATACCAAAATAACCCACATTGTCTATTTTTGCTATTTAACACTCTCCTGCAGCCCTCCTCTATGGACACTCTTCATTCCATAAACGCTCCTCAGGATTTCGCAGACTACTAGAAATAAAATAGATGATATCCGCACTCTAATCCCCTCACCCCAGGACAACTCTCACCTTCTACTGCCTGCCCCACCACCTGCAGTTCTGGAATCTTTCACCCGTCACCCAGTCTGAAGTCTTCGACCTCCTATTGTCCTCGTGCTTACAATGTGAACCCTTGATCCCATGCCCTCCTTCCTACTCAGACACTGGGCTAAAATCCTTTCCCCTGCTCTTACTCACATTTCTAATTCCTCCCAAACCTCTGGGATTTCTCCTGCTGCCTTTAAACATGCGTGTGTCAAACCTCTTCTTAAAAAACCCTCTTTGGACCCCACCTGTCTGTCAAACTACCGCCTTGTCTCCCTTTTACCCTTCGCATCAAAACTCTTAGAACGTCTCTCTACACCTCCAGGCTAATAACTTATTGGACCCGTTGCAGTCAGGATTCCGACAGGGTCATTCAACTGAAATGTCCCTCTGCAAACGTCCCTCTCAAATGACCTACAAGCTGCCTCGTTCTCCTTGACCTATCGGCTGCCTTTGATACGGTGGACACTCTCTTCTTATGCAGATTCTATATCTCTGGGCATCCAAATCAAGCTGCGGCGTGGTTGTCTTCTTATCTCTCTCCCAGATCTTCTCTGTCTCTTTTACTAATAAGACTTCCTCTCCTGTTCCGCTTAGTGTGGGGGTCCCTCAGGGCTCGGTATTAGGGTCCTCTCTGTTCTCCCTCTACACTATCTCTCTGGGAGAAATAATCAGTTCTTATCACCTATATACGGATGATACCCAAATCTACTTGTCCACCCCCGCGCTAACCCCTGAAGTTCAATCCCAAATCTCTAAATGTCTGCTCTCTATCTCTTCCTGGATGGCGCCGCCTTAAACTCAATCTATCCAAAACGGAATTAATCATTTTCACCCTAGACTGGGACCTAGTCCACCCATCTCCATCTCTATTAACAATATGGCCATTAACCCAGTGGAATCTGCACGCTGCCTTGGAGTGATCTTTGTCTCCTCTCTTTCCTTCCATCATCACATTAACAATGTCACTAGGACCTGTCGTTTTCTCCTTTACAATATTGCCAAGATCCGCCCTTTTCTCTCTCTCTCCACTACTAAAATGCTCATCCATGCCCTTATAATCTCCCGTCTGGACTACTGTAACATTCTACTACTTGTACTCCGCCTCTCATCTCTCTCCTCTCCAGTCTATCTTAAAATGCTCATCCATGCCTTATAATCTCCCGTCTGACTACTGTAACATCTACTACTTGGACTCCCGGCCTCTCATCTCTCTCCTCTCCAGTCTATCTTAAACTCTGCAGCTCGGATCATCTTGCTCTTCTCCAAAAGAGAACCCGCAACCCCAATACTTCAGTCTAAGGGTGGCTTCCCATCAAACAAAGAATCCTATTCAATCCTGATTTTAACCTTTAAATCCCTCACTCTACTGCACCTCCCTACTTATCTTCTCTCTTGGTCCCTTATGTTCCAGGCCGTGCCCTCCGCTCCTCACAAGGAAATCTTCTCCACAACCCCCCACACACTGCTGCCTCCCGCCTTAAACCATCTCTTACTGCTCCCTACTTTATAACTCTCTCCCTCTCTCCGCTTCGCCTGGTGACATCCATTAATACTTTCACATCTGACCGTTACCTACTTTATAACTCTCTCCCTCTCTCCTTCGCCTGGTGACATCCATTAATACTTTCACATCTAGACTGTTATCCTACCTTTATAACTCTCTTCCTCTCTCGCTTCGCCTGGGACATCCATTAAACTTTCCCATCTAGACTGTTATCCTACCTCTATAACTCTCTCCCTCTCTCGCTTCGCCTGGTGACAGCCATTAATACTTTCACATCTAGACTGTTACCTACCTCTATAACTCTCTCCTCTCTCGCTCGCTCGCCTGGTGACATCCATTAATACTTTCCCATCTAGACTGTTATCCTACCTTTATAACTCTCTCTCTCTCTCTCGCTTCGCCTGGTGACATCCATTATACTTTCCCATCTAGACTGTTATCCTACCTTTATAACCTCTCTCCTCTCTCGCTTCGCTGGTGACATCCATTAATACTTCACATCTAGACTGTTATCCCTACCTTTATAACTCTCTCCCTCTCTCCCTTCGCCTGTTGACATCCATTAATACTTTCCCATCTAGACTGTTATCCTACCTTTATAACTCTCTCCCTCTCTCGCTTCGCCTGGTGACATCCATTAATACTTTCCCATCTAGACTGTTATCCTACCTTTATAACTCTCTTCCTCTCTCGCTTCACCTGGTGACATCCATTAATACTTTCACATCTAGACTGTTATCCTACCTTTATAACTCTCTCTCTCCTCTCTCGCTTCGCCTGGTGACATCCATTAATACTTTCCCATCTAGACTGTTATCCTACCTTTATAACTCTCTCCCTCTCTCGCTTCGCCTGGTGACATCCATTAATACTTTCACATCTAGACCATTACCCTACCTTTATAACTCTCTCCCTCTCTCGCTTCGCCTGGTGACATCCATTAATACTTTCCCATCTAGACTGTTATCCTACCTTTATACTCTCTCCATCTCTCGCTTCGCCTGGTGACATCCATTAATACTTTCCCATCTAGACTGTTTCCTACCCTATAACTCTCTCCCTCTCCCGCTTCGCCTGGTGACCATATTAATACTTTCCCATCTAGACTGTTATCCTACCTTTATAACTCTCTCCCTCTTCGCTTCGCCTGGTGACATCCATTAATACTTTCCCATCTAGACTGTTATCCTACCTTTATAACTCTCTCCCTCTCCTCCCCTCGCTTCGCTGTGACATCCATTAATACTTTCCCATCTAGACTGTTATCTCCCTCTATAACTCTCTCCCTCTCCTCTCTCGCTTCGCCTGGTGACATCCATTAATACTTTCCCATCTAGACTGTTATCCTACCTTTATAACTCTCTCCCTCTCTCGCTTCGCCTGGTGACATCCATTAATACTTTCCAATCTAGACTGTCTCCTACCTCTATAACTCTCCCTTCGCCTGGTGACATCCATTAATACTTTCCCATCTAGACTGTTATCCTACCTCTATAACTCTCTCCCTCTCTCCCTTCGCCTGGTGACATCCATTAATACTTCCCATCTAGACTGTTATCCTACCTCTCTATAACTCTCTCCCTCTCTCCCTTCGCCTGGTGACATCCTTAATACTTTCCCATCTAGACTGTTATCCTACCTTTATAAACTCTCCTCCTCTCTCGCTTCGCCTGGTGAATCCATTAATACTTTCCCATCTAGACTGTTATCCTACCTTTATAACTCTCTCCCTCTCTCCCTTCGCCTGGTGACATCCATTAATACTTTCACATCTAGACTGTTATCCGACCTTTCTGAGTATCAGCAGAACAAATGATTGTTGTAGCTTTTCGGGGCAGGGATCTCATTCCTAATGTGTCAAGCATTGTTGCACTTTATCAACATATTAAAAATCTTGATTTAATTTTCCTTTAAGCCTGTTCAATTATATCTGTCTATTGAATCATGGTCTCAACAGAAGGAGCTGATCAGGACAGATAACATTCATATCCAATAATAAAGGGACAAGATCCCTAGAACCCTGTACTACTCTATTATACTTCTATCCAGCTACATGTAAGGATCTGATAATTGTGACTTATAAACATTACTCACCCAGTGGGTGGATCTGCCGGTGATTCTCCTTTATCTCTTCCCTGTAAAGGGTCTTGTTTCCCTTTAAATACTCCCACTCCTCCATGGAGAAATAGATGGAAACATCCTCACACCTTATGGCAACCTGAACACACAATGTTACAGTCACCACCCAGACAGAGAAGACGGATTATCATCCACTGTTACTAACCAATCACGGATTGGGACACACCCACCTCTCCATCAGCAGGTGGATGATGTTGGAATGAGGTCCAGGATCTTCTGGCTTTTCCTTCTGTATGACGGAGCGAGACGGAGGGACACAGTTGGGGGAGGGAGCCTGCAGGATCCTTCCAACATACAGTCAGTGCAGCTCTGTGGGACGCCATCCCCAGACTTCTTCATAACAATGTAGTCCTGGGATTGGGAGGGAGAGAGAATTATCTCTGTACAGGAAGGGGCCCTAGCTAATAGGAGCCACTGCCCCAAGAGAATAAACTATCACCTCTATAGACAGTAGGTAGAAACTATTCCAAATAATCCCCACCCCCTGCCACCACTCACAGAGCCCCTCACCTCCCCAGTCAGCAGGTGGATAATCTCCAGTGTGAGATTCAGGATTCTCTCATTCAGATGGTTTTTATCCTTGTTCCCCATCACTGGGTCAGCGCTTCCTCCTCTGAGATCCCCATTAGGTCCTTGTGGGTGGGATTAATGTTAAAGCTCCTCTGGAATTAAATGGACAGAGACATTTGTTATATTACCGACCACATACAATAAACACATTACAGTACAGATACATAGAATACAACTATTCCTACTTACCATAGTTTCTTATAAAATAAAAGTAACTAACAAAGTTAGGTGCCGTATAAACATTTAAGGAATTAAAGTCTGTTTCCCACATTGTTTGCCTGCTAGCATAGGAAATGAGGTGTCTAATTTCAACATGTGTAATGTCTAAAGATCAACACTCATTGCTCTGCACATGATTAACTATTTCATCCAGATGTCATCTGACAATGGAGCAATGAGTGGCCATAAATTAGCTATAGCTGGTAATGTACGCGGTACAGAGTTAAGCGATATAGCTGGTAATGTATTCCAAAAATTAACCCAGCACCAGCTATGTGTTACCCAAATGGGAAGAGGTGCTACACTACAGTTAAATAGCTGAATATAGAAAAAGAAAAACTGTTGTGCACTCTCTATATATATCTAAAAAACCTTTATTATATAAATACATCAGGGTTACTCAGCTTTAAAAACAATTAAAAAAGAGAGAACAAACGACTCGACTATATAGGACTTTCACATATCGGTGTATATCTAAGGTGGGAGCATACATCATGAAGGTATCATAACATAAGTGCTTTAGTTAGACAGAGTACATAGCACCAACTCAAAGATGGAGGTCACAAGTCCAGTGTCAGTCGTTATTCAGGCCGCGCACACGCAGACGCGTTTCGCCCCCCCCCCCTTTCTGAGGCTTCCTCATGGTCCCAATAGATGCAGAGATTGAATCCATAACGGATTCGCTCTTTTATAACCTCTAAGTCGCGAGCCGTCCCGTCGCATATCTAATGACGTCATGCGTCCCGTAGCGTGTTAACGTCACACGTCATACACGGAAGTCTTTGTAACTAGGGAACGTCTCGTATCAAGCATAAGTTAACCCTGACAGTCTCGCAGTCACTATCAAAGACATCATAGGTCGGTTGTACAATTATATAATACGTTAGCCTTTAGCACGGCCATATGACATGTGAACTTAGCAATTTGAATAAAGACAGACGTAAACAACTAGAAGACCTATTTTCGACAATATTTTCAAAGCACAAACACCAACACATTCAACGATGACTTAAAGACCCTAGGAATCTACATATACGTTATGCTAAAATTTGGTGGAAATAAATAGTTTAGAGCAATATACTGACTGTAGATTATACCAAGAGGACTGAGAGTAAATTGTTTCCATCATGGGAACCGAATGAGACATTTAAGAAAGAATGGGAGAAAGCTCTGACAGAGACGAGCTTGATACTTATATCATTGTTACTTAAAAACGACAAGGAATCGCTCGGTCATTAGAAACAGAAATAGATATCTTGACAACCAAGATCATAAAGAACTACCTAAAACAGCCGTGACAGATTTTGAGAGTAAACTTAAGAAGGACTTAAAAGTTATAGAGGATGATATATATTAAAAGAAAAAGAAAACTACCAAGGGATAAAACAGACTTTGCTGAGGACCGCATATAGATGAATCACAGGGGAATAGACGCCCTAGGAACTTCAGGAAGAAAAGACATACTACACACAGAACTATGAGAGTGATTTTTTCGGGAGTACAAACCCAAACAGATACAGAATCAGAAGAGGGGAAAGAAAGAGCAGGCAGAGTAAGGTACCCCCGCAGAGCAATCAGAGAAAGAGATAACAGCTACCGACTCATTAAGGTCACAAAATCCTAATACAACCTGAATACTAATCTTTCTAACGTCGAAGATCAATTGCAAATCATTAATCTTTCCAGACACCAACTTACGATTCTCAAAGGTCAGTACTCTCTAAAGGCCGTCCTTCTGCACTAACGAACATGCTGATAGCTTTACTATAGCTAAAGATCTATTTTTGTTTGTAGGAGACTAGACTACGGCATTCTCGCTAAAGGAAAAGATAGAAACATAGAAAATATGGAACAATCGACAGAAGAAGAATCACATGCTATGAATGTAGGTACACAGAGGTTTTTAGACCTAGATCCATTTACACCATCTTTTTCTCTTTTCCCTAATTTAGAAGTCTTTTACCATTGTGTCTTACAAGATTTAGATAAATCCTCCTTTGATCAAAATAAACTGCACTATAATCTAGAAAAAGAAAAGAAAGCGCTTAGAAACTACAGCAACTATCGGATGTTGTGATAAAAAGATCAGACAAAGGAGGTAATGTGGTAGTCTGGCCGAAAGAAATGTATATTAAGGAGGCCTGTAGACAACTTAATAAAAAACAACTATGTCCGTCTCCCTTCAGATCACCATTCACTCACCAAATCTACTAAAAGAATAATTGAAACTGCTCTTCAGGACCAGATAATACCAAGAAAGAGGCAGCTACCTCAATGTCGAGACACCAGTGATGGCCACTCTACCTATTACCCAAGGTACATAAAATCTTAGAGAGCCACCAGGGAGACCTATTGTCTCCGGTATAGTAGTTTGGGGGAGCATGCGTGTAGCTACTAGATGTTCAGTTACAAAAGCATGTAATATCTTATTCCTATGTAAGGGATACCGCAGATCTATTGTCTAAATTAACAACATAGAGGTAGGGGACGAACATATTCTGGTTACATGCGATGTGGAGTCCCTTTACAGCAACATAGGACCACGAGAAGGTTGGAAGCAACAAAGTACTTCCTTGTATCAGAAGGTATGGCTAGTAGAGCAAGAGCTAACTTCACTTTAACACTCCTACAATTTGTCCTTGAGCATAATTGCTTCACCTTTGATCGGGAGTTCTTCTTGCAGATCAGGGGGACCGCGATGGGTGCCAAATGTGCTCCCTCTTACGCCAACCTGTTTTTGGGTTGGTGGGAGAGGGAGCACGTTTTCTGTGACCACAATGTTTTAACGAGCCATGTGGAAATTTGGCTACGTTACATAGACGATATATTTTTTATCTGGCATGGTCCCTCTGATCTGTTGAGGCAATTCATTGATATACTCAATACTATACATTGAACATATATCTAACTAAAGAAGTTTCTACTCAGGGAGTGGACTTCCTAGATGTACGTATTGAGAAATGGGAGGTAGACTTAAAGTAACTCTTCAGAAAAAAGACTTCCACCAACTCCTTGTTACACTACAGAAGTGCTCACCCACAGAGGTTGCTCAAGGGTATCCCCAAGGGACAATTTCTGAGGGTGAGGAGGAACTGTACCTTAGAGAAGATTATGATCAAGCAGCTAATGATCTATCAAATAGATTTTATACAAAGGGTTATCCCAATAGGTTGATAGAACATGTAAAAATTAGCCCAAAATGTGAGCAGAATCTTCTCCTACTACCTAAAAGAAAGGTCAGAGATAATAAGATTAGATTTATCACACAGCACAACAGCGACTGGAGCAAGACCAGGGGACTGTTAAATAAAAGCTGGCACATTCTAGTAGTGACCCTACTTTTTCTACCTTGATTACGAATACCCTCTTATGACAGCAAAAAGAGCAGTATCTTTCTGCCTTCCTCACAAGCAGTCATTTTACTCGAGAAAGCAAAAAGACTAGTGGAGGTCTTCGCTATAAAGGTAATTACCCCTGTGGGAATTGCACCACATGTCCATTTATGGATAAAACCGATACATTTATGAATAGCCAGAAAGACACAATCTACAAGATCCACACTATATTAATTGCAAATCTAAAAATATCATTTACATGTTAAATGCCCTTGTGGCAACACAGTAATTGGCAAGACCACACAGAAGTTACGCTCCCGTTATCTAGCCATATCGCGAATCTGTACATAGAGACAGTGAATACTGGGGTCAGTTACAGAATCTATTACTTATCAGGGACTCCATATCGGTGTATAGACATCTGTATAGAAAATACTCTGTACATAGAGACAGTGAATACTGGGGTTATGGTGGTAAATAACAAATGCTCTCGTCCATTTAATTCAGAGGAGCTTTAACATTAATCCACCAACAAGGACCTAATGGGGATCTCAGAGGAAGCGGACTGACCCAGTGATGGGAACAAGGATAAAAACCATCTGAATGTGAGAATCCTGAATCTCACACTGGAGATTTCCACCTGCTGATGGGGAGGTGAGGGGCTCTGTGAGTGGTGCAGGGGGTGGGTGATAATTTGGAAAGTTCTACCCTACTGTCCATAGAGTTGATATTTATTTCTCTTGGGGGCATGGCTCCTATTAGTATGGGCCCTTCCTGTGCAGAGATAATTCTCTTCTCCTCCAATCCCCAGGACTACATTGTTATGAAGAAGTCTGGGGATGGCGTCTCACAGAGCTGCATGGACTGTAGTTGGGAAGGATTGCAGGCTCCATCCCCAACTGTGTCCCATCGTCTCTCGCTCCGTCATACAGAAGGAAATGCAAGAAGATCCTGGAACCTCATCCCAACATCATCCACCTGCTGACTGGAGAGGAGGGTGTGTCCCAATCCGTGATTGGGTTGTAACAGTGGATGATAATCCGCTCTCTCTGTCGGGTGGTGACTGTAAATTGTAAGATTCTTCTTAGTACATTGCATTTAGTACATGAGAAAATGATTCTGTAACTGACATCTGTACATAGAGACAGTGAATACTGGGGTCAGTTACAGAATCTATTTCTCATGTACTAAATGCAATGTACTAGAGAAGAATCTTACAATGTTACAGTCACCACCCAGACAGAGAGACGGATTATCATCCACATGGAGCCTGCAGGATCCTTCCAACATACAGTCAGTGCAGCTCTGTGAGACGCCATCCCCAGACTTCTTCATAACAATGTAGTCCTGGGAAATGGCCTGTATATGGGAGATATCTATAGACTATAATGATAGACCCTATATACTGACCATAAAATGGCCTGTGTATTGGAGATATCTATAGACTATAATGTTATCCCCTATATACTGACCATAAACTGTCTCCATCTCTACTGTCCACAGGAGGACCACAGGGTTCCACTCCATCTCTACTGTCTCCATCTCTACTGTCCACAGGAGGACCACAGGGTTCCACTCCATCTCTACTGTCTCCATCTCTACTGTCCACAGGAGGACCACAGGGTTCCACTCTGTCTCCATCTCTACTGTCTCCATCTCTACTGTCCACAGGAGGACCACAGGGTTCCTCTCTGTCTCCATCTCTACTGTCGTGCCCTCACTTCCTAAACTCGTACAGCGGAAGCGGATCCTGCAGTCAGAGGCACCCGAGAACCACAATCATAGTCCAGATCTACCACCGTGTGCGTTGTGGTCATGTGGTTTCTAGATGAACCCGACTGATGGTCTCGGAAACTCTGGATGTAACTCTGTGGAGAGAAGAAGGAGAGTTAGAAAATCGCCATGACAACCACCTATGACCTCATGCTGCAAACAAACTCGAAAGCCTTCTGGTGCTTTTAGAAGAAACGTTGACCTTAAAGGGCAAGTCACCCCTGAAATGAAAATAATAAATAGGAAAATCTCAATGTGACCAATGTAGGACTGTCATTGAGTGAAATATTCTTCTATAACATTATACATGTTTGGATCAGTTCAGTGAGAAAATCCTCCCTTCCCTGGTGGTAATGTACCTTACAGCCACTAGGGGCGTCCTTTAATAGATTTCCTGTTTGTGGACTGAACCCTGTCACCTTTTAAAGGATAAGTAGAGTGTAAAATGAACTTAATGTTATTAGGTAGATGTGTGTCCCATCCCCCACCTTCAGCCCTCCTTGCTGGATTCTTCCTCCATAGTAATGTTGCAAAGCCCCATGGGATTTGCATTGCTGAACCAAGTGGCTGGTTGCAGAATCGAGCTGCCGCTTGTGCCGAGCACACTCAGTGATGTCACGCACCGGTGACATAACCGCGCACTGATGACGTAATACAGGAAATCTCAAACCTCTCGCGAGTTATGAAAGGGGAGGAAGGCGCGAAATTTCCCTGTATTATGTCTGGGGCAAGATGATGTCATCAGTGTGTGCGTGGTTACGTCACGGGGGGGCACAACACTGCATGCATTGACGTCATCAGCAGCTCGAATCTGCAAAGAACATTATTATTATTATTACTATTATTATTATTATCATTATCATTATTATTATTATTATTATTATTATTACTATTATTATTATTATCATTATTACTATTATTATTATTATTATTATTAATTATTAACTATTATTAGCTATTATTATATTATTAGATGCCTATTATTATTATTATCATTATTATTCTTATTATTATTACTATGTTTAGTTATTATTATTATTATTATTATTATCATTGTTATTATTAATCTTTCATTATTGTGATATTTATTATTATTAATATTATTTATTATTATATCTATTATTTTATTATTCTTATTACTATTTTATTATATTATTATTATTATTATTATATTATTTATTATTATTACTTATTATTATATTATTTTTTAGTATACTATTGTTTATTATTATTATTTTATTATTATTCTTGTCTATTATTATTATATTATAGTATTTATATTATGTTATTATTATTACTTTATTCATTACATATCTTACTATGTATTATATTATCTATATTATTATTATTTTTTCTTTTAATTATGATTGAATTCTTACTATTGTTTACTCTGTTATTTAGTATTTACTTGTTACTATGTATTATATTATTACATAATGTACTTATACATTATTACTGTTATTAGTTATTTGGTTTAATTATTATTAGTTTAATTTCGTTATTATTACTATCTCATTGTTTCATTATTAGTAGTTATTACTATACTTATACTACTATTATTATTATTATTGCTTATTATACGACTATATTTGTTCTATATTATTATCTATTACTTACTACTTATTATTATTTATTATATGATTATTATTATTATTATTATCAAAACTATTACTACTATTATTATTATTATTATTATTATTACTTATTATCCTATGGAGTCGGAATAAGGTGGGGGTATGTGGTGTATGGATTATAGTATCTATTACAATGAAAGTTGTATTTAATCCTTAATATGGCAAGATAACTTTTCACATATCAAACTCCACTTACTGGCGAAATCACATCCCATCGAAACGTCTTATAGGGGTAGGTTTCCTTCGGAAGGCAGGCTCGGGTGGGTGAGGGGTTTGTGCTGCGGGTGAGGCTGATGATGGTGAGGCCTTTTCTTTTTCTTCTTCTTCTCTTTTCGTTCCTCTCGCTGTTTTATCTTCATGAGTTGGACGCGGCGCTGCTGGCGACTAATGACAACTGGAAGGGAACGTGACGTTATTAGAATCAATATTCTATCCCAACGCAGCGCCTGGTATTTCCTCACTGCAGACCTGCACTTCTCCAGTTCTTCAAATGGAAATAGAGCTCCAATACATGTTCACTAAATTCATTAGGAACTAGAATGGACGGATGTCTTTAATACACCTCCTTACTATGTTACTATGTAAACTGTTATCATGACATTCTGGTAGTAGAGGTAAAGAGGTTGGATGATGGCCCGTATTCTTTTACAGACTTCCAATGCTATGTTACTATTAACTGTTATACAAGACTTATGGGTAGGGTATCAAAGTTGGAACTAATGGACGTATGTCTTTATACAACCTCCAATACTAGTTACTATGTACTGTTATACATGACATATGGGTAGGGTATACAGGTTTGGACTAAATGATGTATGTCTTTACTTACTGCCAATACATGGTCAACTATTACTGTTATACATGACATTGTGGTTAGGGTATAAATGATGGACTAGATGGACTAATGTCTTTTATCAACCCCAATACCAATGTTACTGGGTATACTGTATACAGACATTAATGGGTATGGGTATAAAGGTGGACTAGATGAACTTATGTTCTTAATACAACCTCCAATAACTATTTACCTATGTAACTGTTATACAGCATTATGGGTAGGTAAAAGGTTGGATAGATGGCGTATGTCCTTTATACACCTCCAATACTATGTGTACTATGTAACGTGATCACGACATAATGGGTAGGGGTATAAAGTTGGACTGGATGGACGTAGTTCTTTATACAATGCCCCAATCATGTTACTAGATGTACGGTTATAACAGACATTATGGGTAGGGTAATAAAGTTTGGACTAGAATGACCTATGTCTTTATCACACCTCCAATTATGTTACATATTAACTGTTATACAGACATTATGGGTAGGGATAAAGGGACTAGAATGGGACGTATTCTTTATACAACCTCCATACTATGTCTATGTGAACGTGTTTACAACATTATGGGTAGGTATAAGAGGTGGACTAGATGGCGTATTTCTTTTATACAAAACCCCAATACTATGTTACTATATGTAACTGTATACAACATTATGGGTAGGGTATAAAGTTGGACTAGAGGACTTAATAGTCTTTCTACAACCTCCACATACTATGTTACTATTGTAACTGTTATACAGACATATGGGTACGGTGATAAAGGTGGACTAGATGGACATGTCTCTTATACACTCCAATACTATTTTACTACGTACTGTATACAACTTGGGGTAGTAAATGTGACGAGTACTTGTCTATACAACTGCCATAGTGTTACTATGCTGTACATAATGGAGGGTTAGGTACTAGAGGACGTATGTCCTTTATACAACCTCCAATACTAGTTACTAATGTAACTGTTTATAACCTAACATTATGGTAGGGTTATAAAAGGTTGACAGATGGACGTTTCCTTATACAACCTCCAACTATTTTACTATTAACTGTTATACTACCAATCATAGGGGTGTAAGGGATAAAGGTTGGACTAGATGGACGTAGTCTTTATACACCTCCAATACTATGTTTACTATGTAACTGTTATACGACATTAATGGGTAGGGTAAAAGTTGGACTAAGGACGTATTCTTTATACAACCTCCATCTAGTTACTATGTAAATGTAACAGACATAATGTGTAGGGTTAAAGGTTGGACTAAGATGACTATGGTCTTTATACAACCTCCACATACTGATGTTACTATAGTAACTGTTCCCAGACCTTATGGGTAGGGTAAAAGGTGTGGACTAGATGGACGTATGTCTTTCTACAACCTCCAATCTGATGTTACTTGTAACTGTTATACAGACATTTTAATGGCGTATAAAGGTTGGACTAATGGACCGTTGTCTTTATACACCTCCATACTATGTTACTATGTACTGTTATAAGACCTTATGGTAGAGGTATAAAGGTTGGACTTAGTGAGACGTAATGGCTTTATACAACCCAATACTATGTTACTATCGTAACTTTAACAGACAGTATGGTTGGGGATACAAGGTTGGAACTAGTGACGTAATGTCTTTATCACAACCTCCCATGACTAGTGTTCCACTATTAACTGTTATACAGACATTATGGGTAGGGTATAAAGGTTGGACTAGATTGAACGTATGTCTTTATACAACCTCCACATACTATGTTTATGTACTGTTATACGACAATTATGGGTAGGGTAGAAAGTTGGACTAATGGGGACGTATGTCTTTTAACAACCTCCAATACTATGTTACCGAGTACCTGTTATAACAGACATTATGGGTAGGGTATAAAGGTGTGGACAATGGTACGTATGTCCTTTATACAACCTCATACCTATGTACGTAGGTAACCTGTTTACTACAAACATTAATGGGTAGGGGTACAAGGTTGGACTAGATGACGTATTTTTAATGCACCCCCAATACGTATACTATGTACTGTTATCCGACATTATGGGTAGGTGAATACAAGGTTGGACTAAATGGACTTATGTCTTTATACAAACCCCAATACTATGTTACTATGTACGTTTATACAGACATTATGGGTAGGGTATAAAGGTTGGACTGAATGGACGTAATGTCTTTATACACCCTCCTACTATTTACTATGTAACTGTAATAACCGACAATTATGGGTAGGTATAAAGGTTGGACTAGATGGGATATTCTTTTATAACCCTCCAATACTTCGTTACTATGTTAACTGTTTAAACAGACATTATGGGTAGGTATAAAGGTTTGGACTAGATGGACGTAATCTTTTATACAACTCCAATCTATGTTACTTATGTTCACTGTTTATAAAACAGATATGGGGTAGAGTATAAAGGTGGGACTAAGATGGAGTAGTCCTTTATATACAACCTCCATAGCCTGTTACTATTAACTGCTTTATACAGAAGACATTATGGGTAGGGTATATAAAGGTTGGACTTAGATGGACGTAATGTCTTATACAACCTCCAAATACGATGTTACTATTAACTGTTTAAGCAGACATTATGGGTAGAGGTATGAAAGGTGGACTAATGGACGTTGTCTTTAACATATACCTCCAATACTATGTTACTAGATGTAACTGTTATACAGACATTATGAGTAGGTATAACGTTGGACTAGATGGACTCTTGTCTTTATACAACCTCCAATACTATGTTACTATGGTAACTGTTATACATACGATAATGGTTATGGTAAAAGGTTGGACTAGATTGGAACTGTAATCGTGTACATACACCTCCAATTACTAGGTTGACTGTGTAACTGTTTATACAGAACACTTATGGGTAGGGTTGAAAGGTTGGACTGATGGAACGTAGTCTTTTATAACCTCCATACTAGTTTCTATGTGAATGTTATACCCGACATTATGGTAGGTATAAAGGTTGGACTAAATGGACCGTATGTCTTTATAATCAACCTCCAATACTATTTACTATGTAACTGTTATACAGACATTATGGTAGGGTACATAAGGTTGGACTAGATGGACGATGTCCTTTATAAACCTACCACTCTATGTTACTATGTAACGGTTTTACAGACCTTTGGTATGGTATAAAGGGTTTGACTAAATTACGTGATGTACCTTATACAACCTCCAATACTAATTATATGTAACTGTTATACAGAATTAGGGTAGGGTATAAATTTGGGAACTAAAATGGCGTATGTCTTTATATACAACCTCCCAATTTCTGTTACTATGTACGTTTTATACAGACATTATGGGTAGGGTATAAGGGTGACTAGATGGACGTAATGGCTTTATACACCTCCAATAATATGTTGCTATGTACTGTTATACAGACCATTATGGGTAGTGTTTTTAGAGTTGAAAAGATGGACGTATGTTCTTTATACAACCCCAATGCTATTTACGATGTAACTGTTCTCATACATTATGGGGTAAGGGTATAAAAGTTTGGACTAGAGTGGACGTATGTACTTTAACAACCGCCAATACTAGGTTACTATGTAACTGTTTATACAACATGGGGTAGGGTAATAAAGGTGGGACTAAATGGCGATGTCTTTATACAACTCCAATACTATGTTCCTATGTAACTGTTTAAACAGACCATTCTATGTAGAGGTAAAAGGTGACTAAATGGACGGATGTCGTTATACGACCTCCAATACTAGGTTACTGTGTAATGTTTTATGACAGATTTATGGGTAGGGTTATAAGGTTGGACCTACGATGGACGTAAAGTCCTTTTATACAACCTCCATACTATTTATGTTCTGATTTAATTACTGTTATACAGAACATATGGTTAAGGGTATAAAGGGTTGGACTAAATGGACGTATGTCCTTTTATACAACACTTAGTACTGTCTTTAAAAGTAGAGGTAAGTTGGCTGATGGTTATATCTCATGACGTGTTTAATTGACTGTTATACAGACATGATGGTATGGTATAAAAAAGGTTGCGACTAGAGGATGAGACGTATGCTTTATACAACCTCCCAATCTATGTTACGTATAACTGTTATACAGGACTGTATGGGTAGGGATAAAGGTGGACTAGAATGGCGTTAGTGTCTTTATCACCTCCAATACTCTGTTACTAGTAACTGTTATACAGACGAATTATGGGTAGGGTGAAAGGTGGACTAGATGGAACGTAGGGTGTTTTAGACAAACAGACTCCATTACTTATGTTTACTAGTGTAACTGTTATACAGACAAGGACTTATGGGTAGAAGGTATAAAGGATTGGAAGAATGGAATGGAGATGTTCTTTATATCAACCTCCCCTTAATGCTATGTTACTAGGTAACTGTTAACAAAATTTGGTAGGGTATAAAGGTGGACTAGATTGGACGTATGTCTTTTACAACCTCCAATACTAGTGTTTATGTAACTGTATTTAACAGAACATTTGGTAGGGTATTATATAATAGTTGGACTAATGGGACGTATGTCTTTATGACAACCTCCCAATACTATGTTAACGATATGGACTGGTTATTACAGACATTATTGGTGAGGGTGATACGAGAGTTTTGGTTTACTAATGGTACGTATGTCTGTTATACAACCTCAAATCGCTATTTACTGTAAATGTTATAAGCAGAACATTATGGTAGGGGTATAAAGGTTGGACCTAGAACGTAGTTTTTATACAACCTCCAATAAACTATGTTACTAGTGTAAATGTTATACAGACATTATGGATAGGGTAAAAGGTTGTGACTAAAGGACTCATGTCTTTATTACAACCTCACAAGTATATGTTACTAATGTAAAAAGCGTTATACAGACATTATGGAGGTAGGGTTATAAAGGTTGGAATAAATGGAGTAATGTCTATTGATACAACCTCCATACTAGTTTTTATATGTGAATGTAATACAGACATTATGGGTTAGGGGTATAAAGGTTGGACTAGAGGAACGTATGTCTTTATTACTAGACCTCCAATACTAGAATGTTTACTAGTAAACTGTTTTTATCCAGACTTATGGGTAGGGTAGAAAGGTTGACCTAGATGGACGTTATGTCCTTTAGACAACCTCCTCATACTATGTGTACTATGTAACGTTTATACAGACCATATGGGTAGGGGTATAAAGGTTTGGACTAGATGACGTATGTCTTTAACACCTTGATTCCATACTAGTGTTACTAAGTAAACTTATATAGCAACTTATGGTAGGGGTATAAAGGTGGACTAGATGGACCGTGAGTGCTTTAAACAACCTCCAATACTAATGTTACTATAGTAACGTATTTATACAGACATTATGGGTAGGGTTAAAGGTTGGTACTAGGTGAGGTAGTCTTTAACAACCTTCCAATCCGTTACTATGTAACTGATGATACGTTATCAGACTTATGGTGTAGGGTATATAAAGGGTTGGAACTAGGATCGGACTATCATGTTTCTACAACCTCCCGCCAATCTATGTTTACTATGTAACGGCGTTATACACGGACATTATGAGGTTAGCGTATAAAGTTTGGGACTAGATCGGTGACTTATGTCTTTATACAACCCTCCAATACTATGTTACGTATGTAACTGTTATCCAGACATATGGGTTGGTATAAAGGTTGGACATACTCGACGTATGAATCTTTATCTACAACCTCCAATACTTGTTTACTATTTGTAACTGGTTATAACGACATTAATGGGTGTAGGGTACTAAAAGGTTGGATAGATGGACGTATGTCTTTATGACAACCTGCCAATAGTATGGTTACTATGTAACGGTTACTACAGAATTAGGGGTAGGGTATAAAAGGTTGGACAGATGGGACTATGTCTTTATACAACCTCAACTATATTACTATGTAACGTTATACAGACATTAGTGGGTAGGGTATAAAGTTTGAAGGGACTAAGAATTGGAGCGTATGTCTTTATACAACTCCAATACTATGTTACTATGTAACTGTTTACGTACAGACATGGTGGGTAGGTATAAAGGTGTGGGACTAGATGGAGTATTGTCTTTATAAACCGACCATCATATATGGTATCTATGTAACTGTTATACATACATTATGGGTAGGGTATAAAGGTTGGACTAAGAATGGCGTATGTCTTTTATAGCAACACATGCTACTATGTGTACTATGTAACGTGTATACGACATTATGGTATGTGGTATAAACGGTTGGACTAGATGGGACGTATGTCTTATACAACTTCCAATACGATGTTACTTGTAACTGTTATACAGGACATTATGGTAGGTATAAAGGTTGGACTAGAGGACGTATGTCTTTATACAAACCTCCATTACTCTGTTATATGTAAACACTGTTAGCAGACTGATGGGTTAGGGTTATACAGGTTGGACTAGTGGACGTATGGTCTATTTAGACAACCTCCAAACTATGTTACTATGTAAACTGTTATATACAGGACATAGTGGGTAGGGTATAAAGAGTTGGACAGATGGACCTATGTCTTTATAAACTCCAATACTATGTTACTATGTAACTGTTTACAGACATTATGGTAGGTATAAAGTGTGACACGAGGACGTTATGTCTTGATACACCTCCAACTACTATGTTACTTGTAAAACTGGTATAAGACATTTGGGTAGGGTATAAAGGTGGCCCTAGATGGAGCGTATGTCTTATACAAACCTCCAATACTAATGTTACTAGTAAACGTGTTTATACAGACATTATGGGTATGGTATAAAGGTGTGGACTAGATGGACGTATGTCTTTATACAACCTCCAATACTATGTTCTATGACCTTATTAGACAGACATTAGGGTTAGGGTATAAAAGGTTGGACCTAGATGGACGTATGTCTTTATACAACCTCCAAATATTAAATATGTTAACTGTTAAGCAGACATTATGGTAGGGTATAAAGGTTGTTGACTGATGGAGTTTGTCTTATAAAAATCTCCAATTATGTTACTTGTAACTGTTATAACAGACATTTGGGGAGGGTATAAAGGTTGGAATAGATGACGTAGTCTTTATACAACTCCAATTACTATGGTTATATGTTAACTGTTATACAGACATTATGGGTTTAGGGTATAAAGGTTGGATAGATGGACGTATGTCTTTATACACCTCCAATTACGTATGTTACTATGGTTAACTGTTATACAGACATTACTGTGGTAAGGGTTATTAAAGGTGGACTAGAATGGACCGTCATGTCTTTTATATCAACCTCCAATACTTATGTTAAGCTAGTACCTGTTTATACAGACATCTTCTGGGTAGGGATAAAAGTGGCTAGAGGACGGTATTCTTTCTACAACCTCCAATCGATGTTACTTATTTAACTGTTATTACAGACATATGGGGTAGGGTATTAAAGGTTGGCTAGGATGGAGTTTCGTATTGCTATACAACTCCACAGACTATCGTTCTATGTAACTGTTATACGACATTATAGGGTGGGTATAAAGGTTGGCTAGATGGGACGTATGTCTTATACCCTCCCCAATCTATGTAACTTCATGTAAAACTGTTAATACAGACATTATGTGTAGGGGTTATAAATGGTTGGTGGAGAAAGTGGACGTATTGTCTTTATACAACCTCCAATGATGTCACTATGTAACTGTTTATCAGACACATTATGGGTAGGTAAAGGGTTGGAACTAGATGGGACGTATGTCTTTAAACAACCTCCAACTACATGTTTATATGTAAACTGTTATACAGACTTATGGGAGGTATAAGGTTGGAATAAGGTATGGATGCTAGTGGTCTTTATACAACCTCCAATACTAGTGTACTATGTAACTGTTAGACTACAGAACCCCTTATGGGTAGGGTTAAAGGCTGGACTAAGATGACGTATGCTCTTTGCAACTCCATACGAGTTACCTATGTAAATGTTAACATACATTATGGGTAGGGTTAAGGTTGGACTAGATGGACGTATGCTTTATACAACCTCAAATATATGTCTATTAATTGCACAGACCATATGGGAGTATAAACTTTAACAAACGTATTTTTTTTTTCCACTGTTAGTTACAACTCCAATATGGTACAGTAAAACTTATGGTGGGGTATAAAGGTGACTACTGGCACGTATGGTTCTTATACAACCTCACAATACTAATTACTATGTGAACTGTTATAAGACATTATGGGTAGGGTAGCTAAAGGTTGGACCTAGAGAGGAAGTATGTCTTATACAACCTCAATACTAGTTACTTGTACTGTTATACAGACATTAATGGGTTAGGTGATAAGGCGTGACTCAGATGGACGTATGTATTTATACAACCTCCATACTATTTCCTATGTAACTGTTATACGAATTAGGGGTTTTTTAGGTAAAAGGTTGGACTAGATGGGACGATGTCTTTATACAACCTCAATAGCTATGTTACTATGTAACTGTTATACAGACTTATGGGTAGGGATCTAAAGGTTGGCTAGATGGACCGTATGTCTGTATACAACCTCCAAACCGTAGTTATATGTAAACTGTTATACAGACATTATGGTCGGTTTATAAAGGTGTGGACTAAATGGACCGTTTGTCTTTATACAACCTCCAATACTATGTTACTACATTAACTGTTATAGCATACATTGGGTAGGGTATAAGTTGACTAATGGACGTATGTCTTTATACACCTCCATACTATTTACTATGTAACTTTAACAGACATTATTGGTAGGGTATAAAGGGTGGACAAATGGACGTATGTCTTTATACACCCTCCATACTATATTACTATTGTAACTTTTATACATACATTTATGGGTAGGGTATAAAGGGTTGACTAAATGGACGTATGTCTTTTATACAACTCCATCTATGTTTCCAGGTAACTGTAACACAGACATTTGGGTAGGGGATAAGGTTTGAGAAAATGGGACTAATGTCTTATATAAACAAAAAATAGTAGATTTATCATATCTAGATAGATAGATATTCATATAATGTGCTGGTTCGGATAGGTAGGATGTAAGGGTGATTTATCATATATAGATATATAGAAACATTATGTGCATGGTTACCGGATAGGTAGGATGTAAGGTAGATTTATCATATATAGATATTAGATACCATAGTAAGTGCTTGTTACAGGATAGTGGATGTAGGGTAGAGTTATCATATATGCATATGTACCATATACTGTGCTGGTTACGAAGATAGGTAGGATGGAAGGGGTAGATTTATTTTTTTTTTTTTTTTTTGGTCATTAGAGATGAGATAGATACCATATAATGTGCTGGTTACCGCGATAGTTAGGATGGAAGGTAGATTTATCATCTATAGATATTAGATCCATATACTGTGATGGTTACCGGTAGGTAGGCATGTAAGGGTAGATAATGATCATAATAGATATTGGATAGATACCATTATTACTGTGTGGTTACAGATAGTCGGATGTAAGGGTAGATTGATCATATATAGGACATATAGCTACCATATACTGTGCTGGTTACCGGGATAGGTTGTTTCGTGGTAGGATGTACGGTAGATTTATCATATTAGATAATAGCTATCTATACTGTGCTAGTTACCGGATAGGATGATGTAAGGTAGATTTATCATATATAGATATAGAGATTCCCATATACTGTATGGTACCGGCTAGTAGGATGTAAGGGTAGCTTATCATATGATAGATATATAGATACCATTTACTGTGCATGGTTACGGCCTAGGTGGATTAGGGTAGATGTACATATATAGATATATATGATATCAGATACTGTGTGGTTACGGATAGTAGGAATGTAAGGGTCGATTATCATATATTGAAATTTTTATTAAGATACCAATACTGTGCTGGTTACCGGAACAGGTAGAGGTAAGAGGTAGATTTATCATATATAGATATATAGATACCATATACGTGCTGGGTACCGGTAGGTAGGATGAAGGGTGATTTATCATATATAGATATATTAGATACCAATATGTGTGGTTACCGGATAGGTAGGATGTAGGGTAGATTTATTCAGATATAGATACCATATACTGTGCTGTTACCAGAAAGGTAGGATGGAAGGGAAGATTATCATATATAGATATATAGATACCATATACTGTGCTGGTTACCAGACAGGTATGGATGTAGGTAGATTTTTCATATATAGATATATAGATACCATATATGTGCTGCGTTACCGACAGGTAGGATGTAAGGAGAGATTAATATATAGATATTAGATACCATATACTGTGCTGCGTTAAGGATAGGTAGGATGTAAGGGTCGATTTATCATAGATAGATATATAGTACCATATACTGTGCTGGTTACCGGATAGGGAGGTGGTAAGGTTAGATTTATCATATATAGATACCATATACTTTGCGGTACAGATAGGTAGGATGTAAGGATATTATTAGCATATATAGAGACAATTATACTTGTGTGGTTACCAGATAGGTAGGATGTACGGGAATATGTATCATATATAGATACAGATACTGTGCTGGTTACCAGATAGGTAGGATGTAAGGGTAGATTTCATCATATATAGATATTAGATACCATATACTGTGCTGGTTACCGGAAGGTAGGATGTAAGGGTAGATTATAATATATAGATATATAGATACCCTATTACGTGCTAGTTACCGGATAGGTAGGATGTAAGGGTAGATTATCATATATAGATATATAGATACCATATACTGTGGTGGTACCGGATAGGTGGAGTAAGGGTAGATTTATCACTATATAGATATTAGATACAATACTGTGCTGGTAACGGAAAGGTAGATGTAAGGGTAGATTTAGAATAATAATATATAGATACCATATACTGTGCTGGTACCGGATAGGAGGAGTAGGGTAGATTATCATATATAGATATATAGATACACCATTATCTGTGGTGGTTACCGGATAGGTAGGATGTAAGGGTAGATTTATCAGCTATAGATATATTAGATACCATTACTGTCCGGGTTACCGGATAGGTAGGATGTAAGGGTAGATTGATCATATATAGATATATAGATACAATACTGTGTCGAGGTACAGATAGTAGGGCTGTAAGGTGATTATCATATTTAGGATATATAGAACCATATACTGTGCGAGTACCGGAAAGGTAGGAGGTAAGGGTAGATTTATCATTAAGATATATAGATACCATATATGTGCGGTTACCGAATAGGTGGAGGTAAGGTAGATTTATCATATATATAGATATAATATACTGTGCATGGTTACCAGTAGGAGGGTGTAAAGTAGAGTTATCATATTATAGATATATAGACATATAACGGTGCTGGTTACTGGGCAGGAGGATGTAGGCTAGATTTATCATATATAGATATATAGTACCATATACTGTGCTGGGACGATAGGTAGGATGTAAGGGAGATTTATCATATATAGATGATATAGATACCATAACTGTGCTGGTTACCGGATGGTAGGATGTAAGGGTAGATTGATCATATATAGATAGATAGATACCATCTACTGTGCTGGTTACCAGATAGGTAGGTGTAAGGTAGATTTAATTCTGCTGATTGAGGTTTCTTGACGTAGAGAGAGGGGAATAGAATTCCAGAGGATGGGAGCCCACAAGAGAGAAAGGTTTAAGGTAAGAGGAAGCATACGAGTGGGGGGTCTGTACAGGAGACTGGTTTCTACGATTGAGTGGAGGGACGGACAGGAACATATGGGGAGACTAGAGAGGAAAATAAGAGGGCAGCAGAGCGAAGATGTAAAGTTTAGGAGACAGGATTTATATACAATGCGCTGTTTAACGGGGAGCCCGGTTGAGGAGATTTGGATCGGTTTTATAGAGAGTGAAACAATACGTGTGCCGAGTTAAGTACAGACTGAAGAGGAGAGGGTGAGGAGCAGGCAAAGACCATAAGGAGTAGGTTACAATAGTCCAGGTCGATAGGATGAGAGCATGTATAAGCATAGGCGGTGGTCGGGAGAGAAAGGAAAACCTGCGGATTTGGCTATATGTGAAGGAAGAAGCGCAGGTTTTCACAACATAGTTAATGTGGTTAGAAAAGAGAGAGAGAGCTCCAATAATACCCCTAGGCAGCGTGCCGCTTGCGATTTAAGGGAAAAGGGGGGATTGTCAACGAGATGGAGCAAAGATGGGAAGGACCAGGTTTAGGTGGAAACGATCAGTTAGTTTTAGAACGATTTAATTTGAGGTAGCGCTGAGACATCCAGGAGGAGATGGCAAGGAAATCTATATTACTCCACAAGCAGGTAAGTAGGGCAAATCCATCTATGCCTCCCCCCTAATACAGGCATAAGAAAAATGTTGCAAAAAGTGATAGAGGTAAAATGTAAGCAGGATAACTGCAACGGACAACTGTTATTTTACAAACAAATAATAGGATAAAATTCTTCCCTATCTCATCTAAACTGCTACAATTACAATGTCCTCCTGTACTTATAAACGGGATACAGGATGAGGATAATGTATCCAGTTGGCATGTTGCATGTTGGAGAAAGGGGGAGGTTTTATTCTTGCATCACATCGTTGCTCATTCTGGCTGTTGTAGATTAAAATATGTCTGGTTAGTTTTACACGTACACTTGAGAAAGCGGCCCAGTGTGCTCACAAACATGTAGTGTCTGCACATGTCAAATAAAAGTTCGGACCGGAGATTGGCAAGGCGACAGCCGGAGACTGTGATTTGGATGCAGGAGACAGTCGAGACACGTGATTGGATGTCAGGAGACAGTCGGGAGCGTGATTGGATGTCAGGAGACAGTAGGAGACACGTGATTGGAATGCAGGAGGACAGTCGGAGACGCGTGATTGGATGTCAGGAGACAGCGGAGACATGTGCTTGGATGCCAGGAGACCGTCGGAGACACGTGATGGATGTCAGGGAGACAGTCGGAGACACGTGATTGGATGTAAGGACGACATCGGAGGACACGTGATTGATGTCGGGAGACAGGCGGAGACGCGTGATTTGGAGGTCAGGAGTTAGCGTAGGGGTGGACAAGTAGAGTTGGTATCGTCGCCATAAAAAATGATGACTTGAAGTGAAAGAGCTAATGGACATCTAACAAGGGATCGTGTAGGAGGGAGAACAATAAAAAGGTCCAACAACAGTTACCCTGCAGGACCCCACACCAAGAGGAATATGTATGGTGGGACTATACTATGCCCGATAGTGGTTCACCTAATGCACAGTGTATCAAGGTTGACAGGTTCCACTGGGGGAATTCGACCACAATCAATATTGGTTTGCATGGGTGTGGCGTGGTGTTTAGCCAAAGCAGAGATGGAGTTTAAAATTACGTTAAGCCGATATTGAATTGGTGGGAGGTGGATACACTGTATGTATGAGGGGTACAAGTGGGAGAATATACTTACATGAAAGTTGGGGATACATTTGTATAAGGGTAACTGTAGAATGGGGAGTATACTATATTTATAACAAGGTAAGCAATGTATTGAAAGGGATACAGTTTAAGTTTGACAGGGTAAAATGGATGTATAAGGGGTTACCCGGCTAGGGTCGATATAGAGACCATATATAGGGTTATAAGAGGACCATATAAGGGTAGAATAGAGCCTACTCTAGGGTAGATATAGAGACCATACTATTAGGGTAGAGGATGGGTTTTAGAGACCATACTCATAGGGTAGATATAGAGACCATACGATAGGGTAGATATAAGCCAACTATAGGCGTAGATATAGAGACCATACGATAGGGTAGATATAGAGGACCATACTATAGGGTAGTATATAGAACCATACTATAGGGAGATATAGAGACCATACTATAGGTAGATATGAGACCATACTATAGGGTAGATATAGAGACCATACGATTAGGGTAGATATAGAGACCATACTATAGGGTAGATATAGAGACCATACTATAGGGTAGATATAGAGGACCATACTATAGGGTAGATATAGAGACCCTTACTATAGGGTAGATATAGAGACGAACTATAGGTAGACTATAGAGACCGAAACTATAGGGTATGATATAGAGACCGAATATTAGGGTATCTATAGAGACTAATACTACATAGGGTTAGATATAGAAGACATGACATAGGGTTATATAGAGACCATACATAGGGTAGATATAGAGTACCATACTATAGGGTAAGATATAGAGACCAACTATAGGGTAGCTATAGCGACATACTATCGGGTAGATATAGAGGACCACTATGGGGCGATATCGAGACCATACGGAGAGGGTTAGAAATATAGAGACCATTACTATAGGGTAGATATGAGACCGAACTAAGGACAGGCCTCTATATCTACCCTATAGTACATCACTACAGCTACCCTATAGTACGGCCTCTACCTCTACCTATAGTCCGGCCTATCCATATAACACCTATAGTACGGCCTCTCCATCTACCTATAGGACGCCTTTCCTACCTTATAGTGCACCTCTCCATCTACCTATAGTACGGAATTCTCCATCTACCTAAGTACGGCCTCTCCATTCTACCATAGTACGGCCTCTCCATCTACCCTATAGTACGGCTCCCTTATACGTATAGTGCAACCTCTCCATTACCCTATGTATGCCTCTCCATTACCTATAGGACGGGCCTCTCCATCTACCCTATAGTACGGCCTTTCCCTCTACTTTATAGTGCAACCGCTCCATTTACCCTATCGTAGCCTATCCATCTACCCTATAGTATGGCCTCTATCGACCCTATCTATACTATATATCCTGTACTATAGGGTCGATCTACAGCGTCCTCTCGGGTAGAGATCTAGAGGATTGGACTAGGGAGATATAGAGGCCGTACGTAGGGTAGATATAGAAGGACCCTACTAGAGGTAGATATAGCGATTGTTACTATAGGGTAGATGAGTAGTAGATGAGGATGTACTATGGTCGATATAGAGCCCTCCATAGGGTAGATAACGATTGTACATAGGGAGGATAGAGTAGAAAAGCGGATTATATAGGGTAGCGATCTTAGAGGCGGTTACTATAGGTAGATATGAGGATGTACTATAGGGGAGATCTTGATGCGGTACTATAGGTAGATAAGAGGCCGTTCTAAGGTAGATATAGAGACGCTGCTATAGGTTGATATAGGATGTACTATAGGGTAGATATAGAGACCATTAATATAGGGTAGATATAGAGACGTTCTATAGGTAGATAAGAGACGCTACTATAGGGTAGTATAGTGATTGTACTATAGGTAGTATAGAGCACCGTACTATAGTGTAGATATAGAGACCTATATAGGGTAGATATAGAGACGTGTACTATAGGTAGATATAGAGATCGTACGATAGGGTAGCTATAGAGGCTGTTCTCTAGGTAGATATAGAGACGCTGCTATAGGTAGATATACGTGTACTACAGGGTAGTATAGAGACGTACTACAGGGTTAGATATGGAGGCCGTACTATAGGGTAGATATAGCGATTGTACTATAGGAGTAGATATTAGAGACCGTACTATGGGTAGCGATATAGAGGACGCTATATAGGGTAGAGATAGAGGCGGTACTATAGGGTAGATATAGAGCCGTACTACAGGGGGGGGGTTTAAAAAGGGGGGGGGATTTTTTAAAATAAGGGGGAGACTGTACTAATAGGGTAGATATAGAGACGCTACATAGGTAGATGTATAGTGCTTGACTATAGGTAGATATAGAGGACCGTCTATGGGTAGATATAGAGGCCGTACTATAGGGTAGATATAGGCGTACTATAGGGTAGTATAGATACCGTACATTAGTGTGATAAGACTGTACTATAGGGTATATAGAGAAGCGTACTACAGGGTAGAATAGAGACTGTACGATAGGGTAGATATTAGAGACGCTACTGATAGGGAGATTAGTGATTGAATATAGGTAGATATAGAGACCGTACTATAGGGGGTAGATATAGAGCCGTTCTATAGGATAGATATAGAGACGCTACTATAGGGTAGATACGGATTGTACTATAGGGTAGATATAGAGCCGTGCCTATAGGGTAGTACTAGAGACCTTTACTATAGGGTAGAATAGAGACCTACTATAGGGTCGATATAGAGGACCGTACTATCGGGAGATATAGAGACGTACTATGGGTAGATATAGTGATTGTACTATAGGGTAGATATTAGAGACGTACTATAGGGTCAAGTATAGAGACTGTACTATAGTGTAGATATAGAGACCGTGCTATAGGTAGATATAGAGACCTTACTATCGGGTAGAGATAGAGGGTGGTAATATAGGTTAGATATAAAGGGTATTCAGATGTATGGGGTATAATACGGTAGAGGTTTGCCCATACCAGTGTTTTTTTTTTTTGTTTTTTCAGTAAATTACAGTGTAGAGGGTCCCTTTGGGTACCTAGAATAATGTTGTCTTGGTCTCTATCAAAAATCTTGTTCTGCTCTTTCAATTCTGGATCAGTCGAATCAGCAATGAACCAGTCCAGAAATCCAACTGTGTCGGGCTATATGTACTGGCTAATATTAATGATGATTGTTTATTTTTATGTCTGTACTTTATAGCCTGTCCATTCCGCCACTGGTAATTCAGGTGGTTAAAACTCCTCCCATTGACAGGGTATGGAGGGGACACAGGGCGATTTTCAACCTGGGAAATTCAATATTTATTGGTTTCATGCCTTTCAATTTAATTTAAGAGGGACACATAGAAAAAGAATCACATGTTGGAGGGTTAAGGACAATGAAATTAACCTGATCTTAGCACAGCTCGTCCAATGATTTCCTATCAGTGTACCTATTTGAAGGGCATTAGTGGAGGGTTTTGGATAAAAATGAAAAATTGCCACGCCAATGTTTGGTAATTAAATCTCTTGGAGGATAAAGAAAATATTAACCCATCAGACGTCAGAGGGAACAGATCACGCCTACATAAAGTATAAGAATCTGTAATAGGAGGAAAAAAGCATTAAATAGCAAAAATAGGAAAGTGAATACGGATAGCAGCACAAAGCAAGTCTAACCCAAAAATTGTTTTAATTCAACAATAGTAAAAAGATAAGGAAACTGGGAATGTGGAACAATAATAATGTGGTTAAGATAGTATAGGGCAGTGATGGTGAACCTTTTATAGTATACTATACAATCTACCGGAAGAGTGCTCTTTAATGAAGGCGCTTGTATGGAGACCAAAAGCTCACCTTCAGTAGAAAAAAGGTTTCTAAAATTTTGAAAAGGGCAAGTCCAGCCCCAAATGAATGCTACACATACAGGAAAATCACCCCAAAACCCAAACGGGTAAGAGTTTGAATGTGAAATATATAAGTCTAACTGAAATCCTGCCAATGTTCTGTTTCCCCCTGTTTGCGTCCTGGTTCTTCCAGTTTAGTAACTGTCATTTATGGTTTGACCGTTGACATCACACCAATGATGAATGTGTAATACCCTTATCTGACTCTTCTGAGCATGGCCAAGGATCAGTTACAGGCTCAGTACAGGTTATAAATGGGATCAGTTTCAATGAGGCATCCAGGGAAGGCATAGCCAGGACATACAGTAATGAATTCATTGACAAAATATGATATATCAAATATTATAAAGCGGGTCATTCTTCAAAAGATGTTTTATGGGGGTGGAGTTGTCTGTAAAGGATATAATTCCCCTCTATAAGAAGAGGAATCCTTTTTGACTCTCACTGTCCGCCTCTGAATGTTAAAGCTGTAACTCGGAAAACCGTTAAGAGGCAGGTCAAGTAGCAGCATCAGTGAGATGATTTTACCAGAATGACTTGGTAAAAAATAGAAGCTTGCAGGTTTCAACAAGATAATTTGTCCGTAAATCAACTGTTAGATCCATATCTGGAAGATGCCCAAAACTTAAAAAATCAGGAAGATCAAAGAGGGGTTAGTTCAGTCTTACATCTCAACAACGCAGGATGGGGGGGCAATAAACGTAAACATAAGTTTCATTAAGGGTGCACTTTAAATAATCTTGAAAGACAATCGTGCCAATACTATGAATACTGAAAGTTCTTATACAGCATTTAGGATAGGTGTATTAATTGCTTTGTAGGATAGTGGCACGATGGTCTTTATACAACTCCAATACTATGTAACTGTATATACAGGAATTATGGGTAGGGTATAAAGGTTTGAAGATGGACGTTGTCTTTATATAACCTCCAATACTATGTACTATGTAACTGTTATACGACATTATGGGTAGGGTATAAGGTTGGACAGATGGACGTATGTCTTATACAACTCCAATACTATGTTACTATGTAACTGTTATACAGAATTATGGGTAGGGTATAAAGGTGGACTAGATGGACGTATGTCTTTATACAACCTCCAATACTATTTACTATGTAACTGTATACAGACATTTGGGTAGGTATTAAGGTTGGACTAGATGGGGTATGTCTTATACAACCTCCAATACATGTTACTATGTAACTGTTATACAGACATTATGGGTAGGGTATAAAGGTTGGACTAGATGGACGTATGTTTATACACCTCCAATACTATGTTATATGTAACTGTTATACAGACATTATGGGTAGGGTATAAAGGTTGGACTAGATGGACGTATGTCTTTATACAACCTCCAATACTATGTTACTATGTAACTGTTTACAGACATTATGGGTAGGGTATAAAGGTTGGACTAGATGGACGTATGTCTTTATACAACCTCCAATACTATGTACTATGAACTGTATACAGACATTATGGGTAGGGTATAAAGGTTGGACTAGATGGACGTATGTCTTTATACAACCTCCCATACTATGTTACATGTAACTGTTATACAGACATTATGGGTAGGTAGTAAAGGTGGACTAGATGGACTATGTCTTTATACAACCCCAATACTATGTTACTATGTAACTGTATACAGACATTATGGGTAGGTATAAAGGTTGGACTAGATGGACTATGTCTTTATACAACCTCAATACTATGTTTACTATGTAACGTTATACAGACATTATGGGTAGGGTAAAGGTTGGATAGATGACGTATGTCTTTATACAACCTCCAATACTATGTTACTATGTAACTGTATACAGACATTATGGGTAGGGTATAAAGGTTGGACTAGATGGACGTATGTCTTTATACAACCTCCAATACTATGTTACTATGTAACTGTTTACAGCATATGGGTAGGATAAATGTGGGACTAGATGGAATATGTCTTTATACAACCCCAATACTAGTTACTAGTAACTGTTATACAGACATTATGGGTAGGGTATAAAGGTTGACTAGATGGACGTATGTCTTTATACAACCTCCAATACTATGTACTATGTAACTGTTAACAGACATTATGGGTAGGGTATAAAGGTGGGACTAGATGGACGGATGTCTTTATAAACCTCCAATACTATGTTACTATACTGTATTACAGACATTATGGGTAGGGTATAAAGGTTGGACTAGATGGAGTATTGTTTATACAACCTCCAATATATGACTATGTAACTGTTATACAGACATTATGGGTAGGGTATAAAGGTTGGACTAGATGGACGTATGTCTTTATACAACCTCCATACTATGTTACTATGTAACTGTAACAGACATTATGGGTAGGGTATAAAGGTTGGACTAGATGGACGTATGTCTTTATACAACCTCCAATACTATGTTACTATGGAACTGTTTACAGAAGACATTATGGGTAGGGTATAAAGGTTGGACTAGATGGACGTAGTTTATACAACCTCCAATACTATGTTACTATGTAACTGTATACAGACATTATGGGTAGGGATAAAGGTTGGACTAGATGGACGTATTCTTTATACAACCTCCAATACATGTTTACTTGTAACTGTTATACAGACATTATGGGTAGGGTTAAAGGTGGACCAGATGGACGTATGTCTTTATACAACCTCCAATACTATGTTATAGTAAATGTTATACAGACATTATGGGTAGGGATAAAGGTTGGACTAGGGACGTAAGTCTTTATTAAACTCCAATACTATGTTACTATGTAACTGTTATACAGACATTATGGGTAGGGTAAAAGGTTGGAATAGATGGACGTATGTCTTTATACAACTCCATACTATGTTCTATGTAAACTGTTATACAGACCTATGGGTAGGGTATAAGGTTGGATACGATGGACGTAGTCTTTATACAACCTCCAATACTATGTACTATGTAACTGTTATACAGACATATGGGTAGGGTATAAAGGTTGGACTAGATGGCGTATGTCTATAACACTCAATACTATGTAATATGAACTGTTATACAGACATTATGGGTAGGGTATAAAGGTTGATAGATGGACGTATGTCTTTATACAACCTCCAATACTATGTTACTATGTAACGTGTATACAGACATTATGGGTAGGGTATAAAGGTTGACTAGATGGACGTATGTCTTTATACAACCTCCAATACTATGTTACTATGTAACTGTTATAACAGACATTATGGGTAGGGTATAAAGGTTGGACTAGATGGACGTATGTCTTTATACAACCCCAATACTATGTTACTATGTAACTGTTAACAGACATTATGGGTAGGGTATAAAGGTTGGACGTGGACTATGTCTTTATACAACCTCCAATACTATGTTTACTATGTAACTGTTAACAGACATTATGGGGTAGGGTATAAGGTTGGACTAGATGGACGATGTCTTTATACAACCTCCAATACTATGTTAATGTAAACTGTTAAGACATTATGGGTAGGGTAAAAGGTTGGACAGATGGACGTATGTCTTTATACAACCTCCAAAATATGTTACTATGTAACTGTTATACAGAATTATGGGTAGGGTATAAAGGTTGGACTAGAGGACGTATTCTTTACAACCTCCAATACTATGTTACTATGTAACTGTTATACAGACATTATGGGTAGGGTATAAAGGTTGGACTAGATGGACGTAGTCTTTATACAACCTCCAATACTATGTTACTATGTAACTGTTTACAGACATTATGGGTAGGGTATAAGGTTGGACTAGATGGACGTGTCTTTATAAACCTCCAATACTATGTTACATGTAACTGTTATACAGACATTGTGGTAGGGTATAAAGGTTGGACTAGATGGACGTTGTCTTTTACAACCCCAATACTATGTACTATGTAACTGTATACAGACATTATGGGTAGGGTATAAAGGTTGGACTAGATGGACGTATGTCTTTATACAACCTCAATACTATGTTACTATGTAACTGTTATACAGACATTAGGGTAGGGGATAAAGGTGGACTAGAGGAAGTATGTCTTTATACAACCTCCAATACTATGTTACTATGTAACTGTTATACAGACATTATGGGTAGGGTATAAAGGTTGGACAGATGGATGATATCTTTACAACCTCCAATACTATGTTCATGTAACTGTTAACAGACATTATGGTAGGGTATAAAGGTGGACTAGATGGACGTATGTCTTTATACAACCTCCAATACTATGTTACTATGAACTGTATACAGACATTATGGGTAGGGTATAAAGGTTGGACTAGATGGACGATGTTTATACAACCTCCAATATATGTTACTATGTAACTGTTAACAGAATTATGGGTAGGGTATAAGGTTGGACTAGATGGACGTATGTCTTTATACAACCTCCAATACTATGTTATATGTAACTGTATACAGACATTATGGGTAGGGTATAAAGGTTGGACTAGATGGACGTATGTCTTTAACACCTCCAATACTATGTTATATGTAACTGTTATACAGACATTATGGGGAGGGTTAAAGGTTGGACTAGATGGAGTAGTCTTTATAACCTCCAAACTATGTTACTATGTTGTTATACAGACTTATGGGTAGGGTAAAGGTGGACTAGATGGACGTATGTCTTTATACACCTAATACTATGTTACTATGTAACTGTTATACAGACATTATGGGTAGGGTATAAAGGTTGGACTAGATGACGTATGTCTTTATAAACCTCCATATATGTTACTATGTAACTGTTATACAGACATTATGGGTAGGGTATAAAGGTTGGACTAGATGGACGTATGTCTTTATACAACCTCCAATACTATGTTACTATGTAACTGTTATACAGACATTATGGGTAGGGTATAAAGGTTGGACTAGATGGACGTATGTCTTATAACCTCCAATACTATGTTACTATGTAAATGTTACAGACATTATGGTAGGGTATAAAGGTGGACTAGATGGACGTATCTTTATACAACCTCAATACTATGTTAATATGTAACGTTAACAGACATTATGGGTGGTATAAGGTGGACTAGATGGAGTATGTCTTTATACAACCTCAATACTAGGTTACTATGTAACTGTTATACAGACATTATGGTGGGTATAAAGGTTGGACTAGATGGACGTATGTCTTTATACAACCTCCAATACTATGTTACTATGTAACTGTTATACAGACATTATGGGGGAGGGTAAAGGTTGGACTAGATGGACGTATGTCTTTAACAACCTCCAATATATGTTACTATGTAAATGTTATACAGACATTATGGGTAGGGTAAAGGGTGGACTAGATGGACGTATGTCTTATACAACTCCAATACTATGTTACTATGTAACTGTTATACAGACATTATGGGTAGGGTATAAAGGTTGGAGATGGACGGATGTCTTATAAACCTCCAATACTATGTTACTATGTAACTGTTATACAGACATTATGGGTAGGGATAAAGGTTGGAATAGATGGACGTATGTCTTTATACAACCTCCAATACTATGTTACTATGTAACTGTTAACGACATTATGGGTAGGGTATAAAGGTTGGACTAGATGGACGTATGTCTTTATACAAACCTCCAATACTATGTTACTATGTAACTGTTATACAGACATATGGGTAGGGTATAAAGGTTGGACTAGATGGACGTATGTCTTTTATACAAACCTCCAATACTTAGTTACTAGTAACTGTTAACAGACATATGGTAGGGTATAAAGGTGGACTAGATGGACGTATGTCTTATAAAACCTCCAATACTATGTTACTATGTAATGTTATACAGACATTATGGGTAGGGTATAAAGGTTGGACTAGATGGACGTAGCTTTATACAAACTCCAATACTAGTACTAGTAATGTTATACAGAAATATGGGTAGGGTAAAGGTTGGACTAGATGGACGTATGTCTTAGACAACCTCCAATACTATGTAACTGTTATACAGACATTATGGGTAGGGTATAAAGGTTGGACTAGATGGACGTATGTCTTTCTACAACTTCCAATACTATGTTACGTATGTAACTGTTATACAGTACATTAGGGGTAGGTATAAAGTTGGACTAGATGGACGTATGTCTTTATACAACCTCCAATACTATGTTACTGTAACTGTTATAACAGACATTATGGGTAGGGTATAAAGGTTGACTAGATGGACGTATGTCTTTATACAACCTCCAATACTATGTTACTATGTAATGTTATACAACATTATGGGTAGGGTAAAGGTTGGACTAGATGGACGTATGTCTTTATACAACCTCAATACTATGTTCTATGTAACTGTTATACAGACATTATGGTAGGGTATAAAGGTTGGACTAGATGGACGTATGTCTTTATACAATCATACCTTAACAACCTCAATACTATGTTACTATGTACATGTTATACAGACATTGGTAGGGTATAAAGGTGGACTAATGGACGTATGCTTTATACAACCTCCAATACTATGTTCTATGTAACTGTTATACAGCATTATGGGTAGGTATAAAGGTTGGATCTAGATGGACTATGTCTTTATACAACCTCCAATACTATGTTTACATGTACGTTATAACAGAATTATGGGTAGGGTATAAAGGTTGGACTAGATGAGCGTATGTCTTTATACAACCTCCAATATGTTACTATGTAACGTTATACAGACATATGGGTAGGGTAAAGGTTGGACTAGATGACGTATGTCTTATACACCTCCAATACTATGTTACTATGTAACTGTATACAGACATTATGGGTAGGGTATAAAGGTTGGACTAGATGGACGTATGTCTTTATACAACCTCAATACTTATTTACTATGTAACTGTTATACAGCATTATGGTTAGGTTATAAAGTTGGACTAGATGGACGTATGTCTTTATACACCTCCAATACTATGTTACTATGTAACTGTTATACAGACATTATGGGTAGGGTATAAAGGTTGGACTAGAGGACGTTGTCTTTATACAACCTCCATACTTTGTTACTATTAACTGTTATACGACATTATGGGTAGGGTATAAGGGTTGGACTAGAGGACGTGTGTCTTTATAACCTCCAATACTATGTTACTATGTAACTGTTATACAGACATTATGGGTAGGGTATAAAGGTTGGACTAGAGGACGTATGTCTTTATACAACCTCCAATACTTGTTACTATGTAACTGTTATACAGACATTATGGGTAGGGTATAAGGTTGGACTATGGACGTATGTCTTTATACAACCTCCAATACTTGTTACTATGTAACTGTTATACAGACATTATGGGTAGGTATAAAGGTTGGACTAGATGGACGTATGTTATACCTCCAACTATGTTACATGTAACTGTTATACAGACTTATGGGTAGGGTATAAAGGTTGGACTAGATGGACGTATGTCTTTATACACCTCCAATACTATGTTACTATGTACTTTTACAGAATTATGGGTAGGTATAAAGGTTGGACTAGATGGACGTATGTCTTTATACAACCTCCAATACTATGTACTATGTAACTGTTATACAGACATTTGTAGGGTATAAAGGTTGACTAGATGGAACGTATGTCTTTATACAACCTCCAATACTATGTTACTATGTAACTGTTATACAGACATTAGGGTAGGGTATAAAGTTGGACTAGATGGACGTATGCTTTATACAACCTCCAATACTATGTTACTATGTAACGTTATACACAACTTATGGGGTAGGGTATAAGGTTGTGACTAGATGGACGTATGTCTTATATCAACCTCCCATACTATGTTACTATGTAACTGTTTATACAGACATTATGGGTAGGGTAAGGTTACTGATGGACGTAGTCTTTATACAACCTCAATAATGTTACTAGTGTAACTGTTTACAGACATTATGGGTAGGGTATAAAGGTTGGACTGATGGACGTATGTCTTTATACAACCTCCAATACTAGTTACTATGTAACTGTTACGACGACTTATGGGTAGGGTATAAAGGTTGGACTAGATGGAGTATGTCTTTATACAACCTCCAATACTATGTTACTATGTAACTGTTAACAGACATTATGGGTAGGGTATAAAGGTTGGACTAGATGGACGTATGTCTTTAACAACCTCCAATACTATGTTACTATGTAACTGTTATACAGACATTATGGTAGGGTATAAAGGTTGGACTAGATGGACGTGTCTTTATCCAACCTCCAATACTATGTTACTATGTAACTGTTATACAAACATTATGGGTAGGGTATAAAGGTTGGACTAGATGGACGTATTCTTTATACAACCTCCAATACTATGTTACTATGTAACGTTATACAGACATTATGGGTAGGGTATAAAGGTTGGACTAGATGGACGATTGTCTTTATACAACCTCCAATACTATGTTACTATGTAACTGTTATACAGACATATTGGTAGGGTATAAAGGTTGGACTAGATGGACGTATGTCTTTATACAACCTCCAAACTATGTTACTATGTACTGTTATACAGACATTATGGATGGTATAAGGTTGGCTAGATGACGTATGTCTTTATACACCCCAATACTATGTACTATGTAACTGTTATACGACATTATGGGTAGGGTATAAAGGTTGGACTAGATGGACGTATTTCTTTATACAACCTCCAATACTATGTTACTATGTACTGTTTATACAGACCATTATTAGGGTAGGGTTATAAAGGTTGGACTAGATGGACGTATGTCTTTCATACAACCTCCGTACATGCTATGTAATATTTCCCGGATGGTACAGTGTAAGGTACAGAAATGAAATCTTTATTCAGATGGCAGCAGTATCTGTTATAGTAAGCTGTCAGTTGTGAAGTCCCCAGAAACTGTTACTTACCTTCCCTTCTCTCCACCGGCATCGAGAGCCGGCAGCCGTCGTCCGTGATGGGCTGCTCTCGCAATCACGGACCCGGCTGCCTGTCCGCCCCCTGCTTGCAGTGTCTTGCAAGCAGAAGGCCGGCCGGGGTCGGAGGAGAGAGGGAAGCGTTAAGTAAACATCTGAGCACTTCTTACTTATTTTATAGCGGTTGGGCTGGGGGAATGTACTCTATATATAACAGAAAGTAAATAATAGGGTGGACAATGCCCTTTAAGAGATCCATTCACAAAAAGAGCCTTGGGCGCCCTGGTGTCGAATGGAGGTCCTGTATCAGCTGTACCTGTAGTACTGATAACGGATCAGTTTACTATAGTTTTTTGAATTGGATCAAAAGAATCTTCACAAATAGAGATTTTTCTACAGTCCTTTGTTAGTTAAAACCACCTAGATTAGTTTGATCACACCAAGTATTGACCTTGCCAATAAAAAAAAAAAAATGACAACCCGTGGGAAGGAGAGGAGGAAGAGGGCGTGAACAAGTTACAAGTTATTCTGGCCAGGGGAGAAAACAAGTCTAAAACCGACCAGCATAATGGCCTCTTGACACCTCTCTTAGAACCAGTGACTACAGATTACCCATTAAAGAAAAAGCCCCAATGCTATAGATGTCTATCACATTACCATAATGCAATGGGTTACCCTCAGAGTTGTAGATGGGGAGGTTTTAATTCAGAAGGGATTGACAGTTTAGTTTAATTTTTCACTTTACTTTTCCTTAACTGGGTGGTTGGGGCTGGATCTCCCCTAGTTCCCAGATAATATCAACACCAACACTGCAGGAAGCCTGACACTGGCAACACTTGTCTCCATATCTGCCTGAGTGACAGTGAATCACCATGTCAGAGACATTCTTTACCCTGGTAACTTACTGTACCCATACGTGGTCATGGGAATGTAAATCCTAGCTCTATGGCAACCCTCTGTAATATGGCCACACTGATACCGAAACATGGCTCCAGGGCAAGATTTTACAGTGAGTTTTAAAAAGTGAGCAATTCTGCAACTGGCTACCTATATTGACCTGGCTACTAATGTTTACATAACTGTGGATCTATAACGTCCCATTCAGCATTCGGGTAGCACAATGGCTCAGTGGTTAGACCTGGCTAGTCGATTCCACCCTGGGACACATCTTGCGAATGGAGTTTGATGTTCTCCCCGTGTGCGCCCGATCGCCCCCCCAAAAAACTTACTGATAGGTTTATGTGCAATAATGTTGCTTAGATTGTAGCTCTTTTCGGGGGCAGGGCATGATGGGAAGTGTACATTGTAATTGTAACGCACTACGGAAGATGTTTGGCGCTATATAAATCCACAATAATTAATATAATAATAGTAATAAATAATATTTATATAATATTTTAATAATGCAATAATAATATTTAAAGATAATAATATATAAATATGTATAGTAATATTAATGAATAATAATAATATTAATGGACGCTGATGATACAATGCGAACTCCCTACCTAACACTCATTCCAACCTTCCTAATTATGTACGTCCTCGTCGTACGTCGTCCTAACTCTGTCTGCTCATCGTTGTAGTACTCTTAATCCTATGTCCCCCCTAATCCGTCCTCCTCTTCCCCTATTCTGCCTTCTCCTCCTCCTCCCCACCTGATCCTCCTCTCCGTCGTCCGTCCTCCTCCATCTTCCCTTCTGCTCCTCCTTCCTCCTCCTTCTCCTCCTCCTCCTCCTCCTCCTCCTCTGTTCCCATCTGTCTCCTCCTCCTCCTTTCTGCCCGTCCTCCATCTCCTAATTCATAAGAATAATAATATGTATGATCATAATAATAATAATAATAATAATTCTATGTATAATAATAATAAAACAATAATAATAGCAAGTATAAAAACTACTACTACTGACTAACTCCTACTACTACTAATATGATCGTAATAATTTCATAATACTCAGTACTAAAGTAATAATGTATGATGAGAATAAAATAAAATAATAATGTATGATAATAATACTAATAATAATCTGTATGATAATAATAATAATATGTATGATGATGATGAAAATAATAATAATAATAATAATAATAATAATAATACTATGTATAATAATAATAATAATAATAATAATAACAATAATAATAATAATAATAATAACAATAATAGTAGTTTACTACTACTACTAATATATAATAATTAATAATATGATAATAATAATTTATAATTCTAATATAATCATAAATTTATGATAATACTAAATAATAATAAAATAATCTGTTGATAATAATAATAATAAGACTAATAATAATCTGTATGATAATAATCATGATCATATGTTGATGATAATAATAATAATCAGCTAGATGATAATATAATACTAATAATATCTGCATAATAATAATATATAATATAATAATCTGTATAATATATAATATATGATAATGATCATAATGGTAATAATATAATACTACTACTACTAATGAATGATGATATACTGATGATAATAAGAAAATGATAATAATAATGATAATCTAAATACAATAATAAGTATGAGATAGCATATCACTAATAATACATAATAATAATACTATAATGAGACTAATAATGATGATAATAATAATGATAATAATGATAATAATGATGATAATCATGATGATGATAATAATAATAATAATAATAAATAATACTATGTATAATCATAATATAATAATGATCCTCCTCCTCCCTGCCTCCTACTCCCTCTGCTCCCCTCTACTCCTCCTACTCTGTCGGTCTCCTCGGTCTGCTCCTCCTCGCTCCTTCTCTCCTCCTCCTCCTCCTCCATGCTGCTGCTGCTGCTGCTGCTCCTCCTGCTCTTCACTCTGGTCCTCCTCCTGCTCCTCCTCCTGCTCCTCCTCATGCTCCTGCTGCGCCGCCGCCTCCTCCTGCTCCTGCTTCTTCTGCTCCTCTCGGTCTGCTCTCTCCTGGCTACTCCCTCCGCTCCTCCTCTCCTCCTCATCCTGCTCTCCCCTGCTCCTCCTGCTCCTCCTCTCTCTGTCCGGTCCTCCTCGGTCTGGCTCCTCCTCCTCCTGCTCCTCCCTCATCCTCCTCCTCCTCCTCCTGCTGCTGGCTGCTGCTGCTGCTGCTGCCTGCTGCTCCTCTTCTCCTCCTCCCTGCTCCGCCTCATGCTCCTCCTCTGCTCCTCCTCCTGCTCTGCTGCTCGCTTCACTCCTCCTCGGTCTGCTCCTCCTCCTGCTCTCCTCCGGCTCCTCCTCCGCTCCTCCTCCTGCTCCTGCTCCTCCTCCTGCTCCTCCTCCTGGCTCTGCTCCTCTCCTGCTCCTCCTCCTGCTCCTCCTCCTGCTCTCTTCCTGCTCCCTGGCTCTCCTCCTCTCCTCCCCTTCTCCCTCCTCCTCCTCCTGCTCCTCCCCTGCTCCTCCCCAGGTCTCCTCATCCGGCTCCTGCTGCTCCTGTCCCTCCTCTGCTCCTCCTCCGGCTCCTCCTCCTGCTCCTCCTCCTGCGCCTCCTCCTGCTCCTGCTCCTCCTCCGCTCCTCCTCGCGTTTCTGCTAAAACATTCCCACATTCAGAGCAAGGAAAATGGTTCTCTCCCGTTTGTGAATCTGCTGATGCCTAGAAAGATAGACGTGTTTGAAAAAAAACATTTTCCCAAATACAGGACAAAGAGAAAGTCTTGTGTGAATCTGATGATTTAATAAGCTTGACCCTCGGAAAAAAACATTTCCCACAAAAATCACAAGGAAAGGTTTTTCCCGTGTGTGTTCTCTGATGTAATGTACGTTTGGTTCTTGGGGTAAAACCTTTACCACAACAGGACAAGAAAAGGTTTTTCTCCAGTGTGAATTTTCTAATGTAGTGTTAAGGTCGATCTTTGGGGTAAAACATTTCCCATTCAGAACAAGGAAATGGGTTCTCGTCTGTGTGAGTTCCTCTTTGTCAGTAAGGGTTGGCTGTTGCTTGCAAAAACATTTCCCCATCAGAACAAAAAAAAAGGGTTTCTCTCCAGTGTGAGTTCTCTTATGCACTGCAAGGTTAGCGTTTTTTCGCAAAGCTTTGCCACATTCAGAACAAGAAAATGGTTTGTCTCCTGTATGTCATGGAGGAGGTCTGGAAGATCTTTTGTCTCTGTGTTCAAAAGTTTCCATGTTCTCAATATTCTCCATAATTATGAATATTTTTCTTTCTGTTGCATTTTTTTCAGCCAGCTGTTATTTAGGGTGAAATCTTTACATAGATCTGTTCCCTGTATATGATTCTGTAAAGTGGATTAATGGTACACTCTGAAATTTCTCCTTCCATGATTCAATCTCCTCTTTAATACCATTGATATATAATTATCTGAAAGTGTTATTTAGGTGATCCATGTCTCAGTAGATGGATAGTTCCCTGTAGTGTTCTGTAAGTGGATAATGGTACAATCTGAACATTGCCTTCCCATGATTCCATCCCTCTTGAATAACCCAGTGATATATAATTATCTTGACAGCTGTTATTTAGGTGGGATCCCATGGTATCAGTAGATGGAAGATGGATTGTCCCAGTAGCTGTTTGTAAGTGGATTAAGTACAATCTGAACATTCTCCTTCCATGATTCCCATCTCTATTTTAATTACCATTTGATATATAATTATCTGACAAGCTGTTATTTAGGTTGGACCCATGGTCTAGTAAGATGGATCTGTTCCCTGTATTGTTTGTAGGGGTATTAATGGTTACAACTGACATTCTCCGTTCCCATGATTCCATTCTCCTCTTTAATTACCATTTGATATATAATTATTGACAAGTGTTATTTAGGTTGGATCCCATGGTATCAGAGATGGATCCGGTTCCCTGTATCTGTTCTGTAAGTGGATTTAATGGTACATCGAACTATATCCGTCCCATGATTTCCATTCCTCTTTAATTACCATTTTGATATATAATTATCTGACAAGATGTTATTAGGTGGAGCCCATGTCTCAGTGAGGGAGCGTTCCTTGTATCTGTTCTGTACGTGGATAATGGTACAATACTGACCATTCTCCTTCCATGATTCCATTCTCCTCTTAATACCATCGTAGATATGATATTATCAGACAAGCTGTTATAGGTGGGATCTACCATGGTCTCAGTAGAGGGATCTGTTCCCTGTATCTGTTTGTAATTGGATTAATGGTCCAATTGAAAACTCTCTTCCCTGATGCCATCTATTTCTAAATAACCACTTTGATATATAATTATCTGACAAGCTGTTATTAGGTTGGATCATGGTATCAGTAGATGGATCTGTTCCCTGTATCGGTCTGTAAGTGGATAATGGGACAATTGAACATTTCCTTCCCATTGATTCCATATCTCTTTAATACCATTTGATATACAGCTGGTTACGTTTCCTTATCAGTTAGAGAAATGTCACCATTTGGGAAAATTTTCTTTGGTTTACCTCATTCCACATCTCTCTTGGTTATTCTCACGGCACAAATTGGTTTTCCAGAATTAGGTTTAGTATCCACTGGTGATCTTTCATAGTCACAATCTGTAAATGATCAAACATGGAAAATCATTCTGATCCTTTATAGATCTGCAAGTAGATAATAATCCAGATGATACAGTATTATTATACAATTCAAACAATATCGGTTGTTCCATAGGGGACTGCACGATCAGCCGTGATTTACCAACGGAGCCGGATTCTGGTGTGTGGAGAATGCCCCATCCAGCAAAATTCTGGCCGACAATTCAATAGTGCAATGTGGGACAAACAAGACATATCCTATATTATCTATCCAGTTAATTGGCCTTACATTCCTTTAATTGTATTAATTTAATTACACCAGTTACATGTAAGGATCGGATTAATTGTCTGTAAAACATTACTCACCCAGTGGTGGATATCTGCTGGTGATGTCTCCTTATCACTCCTGTAAGGGTCTTGTTTCCCTTTTAAAATACTCCCATCTCATGAGAAATAGATGGAGGAAACATCCCAACCTTATGGCAACCTGAACACACAATGTTACTCACCACCAGACAGCGAGACGGCTTATCATCCCATGTTTATAAACCAATAAGGAATTGGGACACTACCCACCTCTCAGTCAGCAGGTGGATGATGTGGAGAGTGAGGTCCAGGATCTTCTTGGCATTTTCTTTCGATATGACAGAAAGCCCCTCAATTCCCCAGGCAGAAGGTGGATAATCTCAGTGGAGATTAAGGATTCTATCATTTCAGATGGTTTGTGTCCTTGTTCCCCTCACTGGGTCAGTCGTTTCCTCTGAGATCCCCCATTAGGTCCTTGTGGGTGGGATTATGTTAACGCTCCTCTGGATTAAAATGGACAGAGATTTGTTATATTACGACACACAACCACATCAATTAACACATTACAGGGACAGATACATAGATAAACACATTTCCAGAAGGGAAAGAATCGACTAAAAAATATTCTAAAAAATCCTAGAAAGACCCAACGATATACACATACTTAAATTATTCACTAGATCTTCTGAGAACTATTCTCATATACCAATACAGTAATTCTATAAGGATACGTTACATGGGAAGCAGTTGTTTTGGGATATACTCAGAATAGGGACAATTAGCTTTTAAATGATTATATAATTTATAATAGTGCGCATAAAAAATGCTATATAAATAATGGAACTAGGTTAGCACGCAGTTCAGACTAAAGGAGATCGTAGAAAAAAGGTACTAAAAGTCCCAATTGGCATCTTGATTACGATGAAACTATGGGCTTTAAGTCCAAAATTATAATTATAGATGGTAGATAAGTTAGGTCTTCCCAAGTGGCTTAGACGTGCCATTGATGGTTAAACTGGAGGACAATGGGACACTGCCATTGCCCTAATCGTATACATTATCCGGGTTCTTGGTCCCCTCCTTGGAAGGGTATCCTTTACTTTTAGAGGAAGATTATTGTATTTATCCATGGTCTTGCACTACATGGTAAATATTCCTTATGTCCTATTCTTGAGTAATTATGGAAATATAAATTGTATGGTCCAGCAGCATGGAATGAGGGCTGGGTAAGTATATTTAGCTTCGATTGAAGTAATTTACCAGCGAGGGGTACGTTATTTAAGGGTTTTCAGGGACATAAGAATTGTTGCATTTGTTTCTCTTCCTGCCCCTTTTATTGCAGCCAATCAGTGAGAGCGCCCTCCCTCTGTATAGTTTTTGGATCTCTCATTGGTTGCGTATCTGCTGTACAGACAATAAGTCTGTATTCTCTCATATTATATTTGGATGTATATAGTGGCTAACATCTTCCGTAGCGCTTTACAGTTTAAATGTATACATTCACAGTGCAGGAGGAACCCAAACAAGCACGGGGAGAAATTAAAATTCCTTGCAGATGTGTCCCCCAAAGGGTGGATGGAATTTTAAATCAGGACCTCAGTGCTGCAAGGTCCGGACTACTAACCCCTGAGCCACCGTACTGACCCATGGAACTTCCAGTGACCTATGATTGGCTGAGGTGTGTATGAGGCTTTATAATAATCTGTCCCAGCGCACAGTTATACACGCACAGAATCACACGCGATGCGACACACGGAATCACTCCCACAATGAGAGACACAGTATAAAACTTTATGGGCCGCACGGTCTCCACAAACAAAGTGAAACACGGTAGGTAATTACACACAATGTCACACAGACACACAACCCCTCCCCCAGGCGCACTTACTGTTTCTCTCCTTCTGCTTCCTCTCTTCTGTTCGCCCTTCACTTGCAGCCAATTCAGTGAGAGTCGCCCCCTGTCCAGTTCCTTGGATCTCTCCATTGGTTGCTGTGTCTGCCTGATACAGCCAATGACAGTGTGTATTATCATGGTGGAATTCCAGTGATCCATTTGATTGGCTGATAAATGATTGGAAATGTGAGATTGTCCATTGGTCCTTCCCAGACATTGAGCAATAGTGAATCTGGTAACAACACTGGTTTGTACCCAATAGAACACAGGCCAGTAATGTACAGAGGGTGGATTGAGACCAGGGTGGCAGATCAGTGTTATAAACACACCACATGGCTGCTTACAATTCATATTCATTACAATCAGTGCACAACTGCTAAAATTTATTTATTAATTCGTCCCCAACACTAGTGCAGGAATGTCCAACTTGCAGTCCTCCGCATGCTCACTACAACTTCCCATGCTTCCTACTGGCATTTGTAATTAAAGAATGCTGGGAGTTGTGTTTCTGGAGGCCTTAGATTGGACTCTCAGTAATAGTATTAAAGCACCATAGACGGAATCAACTTTGTAAACGATGCAATCAAACTTATCGGATCGCTCGAAAGGTCAAAAAAACCTTTTTGTTTTTTTCTGATCAGCCGCCGCCAAGGCCTTGAAGTAGAAATATAAGATAAATAAGGTCAGAGCCTCAAGGCTTTGAGCGATTCGTTCCGATCAGATTTCCAATAGTTTTAAGCTCATCTCAATTCCGATTGGAAGAACGTTCTGCCAATTGTATGGGTGCAGAAGTACGGATGTTGAAATAAACAAGTTCTGTTCGTTTTTTGAATTTAAAAAACTCCAACATCCAAAAATGAACATAGAAAGTCAATGGCAGCAGAAAAAATCACCGTTTCAAATAAGTAAGGGTAGTAAAAGCATGGAAAGTTACAGTAGATGGGCCCAGGCATTGGGTGGAAACGGTACAAATCACCAAAAATAAACATACATCCTTAAATCGAAACTAGTAGCTCTGTATTTTTGATATTAATAAAAATATGGAATTTTTTGAGATGAAACAGTTCCATAAAAAGATACCCAGGCTTTCATCTACTAGTTAGTCTTTATCAGACATCCCACCTGCCTTTGTTCTTCCGGGCAGGGGGCGAAGGGGTCGTGAAGAGGGCGGGCTACACTGTGCCGTCGTTGATACACACAGTGGCGGGGCATGCAGCTAGGGGGTGGGGCGATGGCAGGGTTAGGGCGTGGTTGTGGGGGGTCCGAGGGTTTGGCGACAGAAAGGGACATAACGGGGAGGGAGATTAGGACTCCTCTCTGTTGCGGGAGATCGGGGGTGACTCGCGGAGAGTGCGGGAGACTCAGGAAGATAACGGGAGAGTAGGGGATACCCGCATTAAACTCCAATACTTGTCAATCTGATAAAAGTTGAATTGGCTGTAACTCTTATGTCCAGGGTTTCCTTGCCTTTTGATTAGACCAGTATTAAGTGAGAGGCAGTGCCCGGAACTTGGGCAGACAAGCTGTAAGTGTACGGGCACCTTTACTTTTTACGACAGTTAAATATTAGGCTTGTTGTAGACGGATTTAAACTGCCAACACTAGATTGAGGGACCTACCCAAAATTCTCTATGTATTTTATTACATATTGTAATAATATGTATGTAGAATCCTGAAACTCCTTGGAGACAGAACCTGGGGCCCTATTTATAAAAGATCGGTATCGTTATGTAAAAATACCGAGTCGTATCGAAAATAACGACCGTTTTTTTTTACCGATAACGACCGGATTTAACGATATCGCTAAAACCGTCGTTATCGGTAAATCCGGACTGTATCGTAAATAACGGTCGTTATTTACAGATAACGATCGGTATTTTACGATGAACGATACCGATCTTTTATAAATAGGGCCCCTGATACCCTTTATGTTTAATTTCATTATTGTGCAGTGTCTATGGTCAGAGAAGTCTGTACGATTTACCCAGTGAAATGCATAGGCGGAAACATAGATTAGGAATTAAAGGGTAAAAACTTTTGCTCTGACATCACATCCCCTAGTATCGGAAACCTGTCCTCATTGTTACTAAAGTGGTGGTGCCCATGTTAGTATTAGAACAATAGAGCTAAGGAAGGAGGGGGCACTACGCTGTCATACGCTTGTGCAGAGCGTTGGCCTTCCTATTGCCTCGTCGCCGACGGGAGGAGGGCGGAGCCTACAAGAGCAGCCGTGCTGCAAAACGCTGCTGACGTTTTGTGAATCCCGGTCAGGGTGAGGACCTAGCGGTTCAGGTCTCACCCTGGGTAACAGTTACTAATGAAGATATGGACGCGGGAGGGAAGGGGAGTATAATTGTCCTTTGTTGAAACACTTTAAATGAAGATTACATTGCTTGGGCATGAACGGTCATAGATACTCAGATACTAAAGGAGAATTAAACTTCTTGTTTTTAAATTGTAATGTGAATCTTTCTCCCAGAGGAAAACCATAAATGGTAGATTTATTCTCAGTAAAGTTGATTTAGTACATGTAAGTATAGATTATATAACGAACGGCCACACACACGTCCAATCTTGGCCACCATGCCTGGACCGACAACGGCGACATTAACGGTACCGCGAATCTCTGACCGCAGGGTCACTGCTCCACTCTCTCCATAGCCTGACCAATACCGCGGGACATTAACGGTACGATCTCTTACCGCAGGGTCGCTGCCTCCACTCATCCATAGCCTGGCCGATAACGGGACATTCCCGGTGTTTACCGATCTCTTACCGCAGGGTCCACTGCTCCACTCTCTACCATAGCCTGGGCCGATACACCGCGTTGGGAACATTAACACCTGGTAACGACTCTTACCGCAGGGTCAATGCTCCACTCATCCAAGCCTGGGCCGAAACGGGACATTAACGTACGATCTCGTGACCGCGGGTCACTGCTCCACTCTATCCATAGACTGGGCGAAACGGTGGACATTAAAAGGTACCGTTTACGGCAGGTGTCACTGCTCCACTCTATTCCATGAGAATGGGCCGAAAGGGGGACATTAAGGGTTACCGATCTCTACGGGCAGGTTCACTGCTTCCACTCTATCCATAGCCTGGGCCGATAACGGGACATTAACGGTACCGATTTCGTACGGCGGGTCACCTGCTCCAACCTCTATCCCATAGCCTGGGCCGATTAACGGGACATACGGTACCGATCTCTTACGGCAGGGTCACGCTCCCACTCTATCCATAGCTGGGCAGATAAAAGGGAACATTAACGGTTACCGACTCTTACGGCAGGGGTCACTGCTCCACTCGATCCATAGCCTGGGCCGAGAACGGTGACCTTAAGTACCGATCTCTTCGGCAGGGTCACTGTTCCACTCTATCCATAGCCTGGGCCGATAACGGGAAATTAAAAGGTACCGATCTCTTACGGCAGGGCACTGCTCCCACTCTATCCAAGCCTGGGATGAAAGGGCATAACGGGACCGATCTCGTACGGCAGGAGTCATGCTTCCACTCTATCCATAGCTGGGCGATTAACGGAATTAACGGTCTAACGCATCTCTTACGGCAGTTCACACTGCTCACCTATCCATAGCCTGGGCCGATAACGGGACGGAACGGTACCGATCTCTACGGCAGGGTCCATGCTCCCACTTATACATAGCCTGGGCGTAAAGGGACTTAAGGTAACGATATCTACAGGCAGGGTCACTGCTCCACTCTATCCTAGGCCTGGGCCGATAACGGACATTAACGGTACGGATCTCTTACGGAAGGGTCACTGCTCCACTTATCCATGCCTGGGCGATAACGGGACCATACGTACGACTCTGACGGCCGGTCATGCTCCACTCTCTCCATAGCCGGGGCCGAACGGGACATAACGGTACCGATCGCTTACGGCAGGGTCACTGCTCACTCATCATAGCCTGGCCGAAACGGGACTTAACGTTAACAGATCTTTACGGCTAGGGGTCACTGCCTCCACTTATCCTTAGCCTGGGCCGTAACGGGACATTAAATGGTACGGATTACTTCTTACGGCAGGGTCATGCTCCACTCTACCATAGCCTGGGCGATAACGGGCCATAACGTAACCGATCTCTTCGGCAGGGTCACTAGCTCCACTATATCCATAGCCTGACCGATAACTGGACATTACGTACCGATCTCTTCCGGCAGGGTACTGCTCCACTCTGTCCATAGCCTGGAACATAACGGGACATTAACGTACCGATTTCTACGGCAGGGCATGCTCCACTCTGTCATAAGCTGGACCGATAAAGGGATTAACGGTACGATCTCTTACCGCAGGCACTGCTCACTCTGTCCCATAAGCTGGACCGATAAAGGGGACATTAACGGTTTACGATCTCTTAGGCAGGAGGGTCCCACTCTCCACTCTGTCCATAGCCTGGACCGATACAAGGGAATTATTACGGTACCGATCTCTTACCGCAGGGGTCAATGATCCACTCTGTCATAGCCGACCGATCAACGGGACATTAACGGTCGATCTCTTACGCAGGGTCACTGCTCCACTCTGTCCATAGCCTGGACGAAACGGACATTAACGTACCGATCTCTTACGGCAGGGTCCACTGTCCACTCTATTCCATAGCCTGGACCGATAACGGGACATATAACAGCAGTGATTTTACCGCAGGGTTTACTGGGCTCCACTCTATCCATAGCCTGTGGACCGATAACAGGACATTAACGGATAAATACTAATGGCACAGCAATTTTGGGGAACAAATGGAAGCCCCTAGGTGAAGGTTTTTCAGACTCTGGAACCCTTCAAAAAACGGATTGGAAGCAAAACGCTGTCCAAGTCATGTTACGCCTCTCAAACACAGCTAACACTTATTTACTTTATTTCTCCTTTAAGGGCATGTAAAACGGTGCCAATCATTTCTACAACTAATCACACAGTTAATAAGGAATTAATTACACCAATCTATATCTGCTTTTTTTTCTCTATGACCTCTTATCCCTTAGTTTTAAAGGTTTTTATACAAACGTGTGATCGGGGTGCCGACCCCATGATTTTTTAATGAACGGCCTGTTTCAGCGATAATCATGCCGTGTTGTAGCGGCCAAAAAGAGCCGATCATTCAGAGATCTGCTCGGCCGATAAAGTGCCATACATGGCACGATTCTCAGCCGAAACGGCTGTCTTGTTCATACAATCTGCATCACGGGTCGGGCACACGCAATGCATGTGTGTACGAACCTTAGCTTGGGTTTTACCTTTTAAGGGGAGGGGCCACAAGTAGTCTGTAAAGGAAACGTCATCACCCAGCCCCCTCCCCCTGGCACACTACATGTAGTAACTATTCTATTCTATAAAGTAAAGCGTATTTCTCTGTCACGTAATGGCTAATTGATTCAGCATTAAGATCAGGAAAATGAATAAGCATGATTTGTTACTCTGTGCTCTTTCTGTGCAGATAAACCCAATCCTTGCAGTTAGCTGCTGTTGTGTTACTGAAAAATCCCAATGTAGCATGTACATAAAGAATCATTACAACCCACCAACAAACACAAGCAGTTATTCCAGCTCCCAGGTGCTGCTTATTTCCCATAGCAAAGCGCTTCACTTTCACACCAAAAACACTGGGGTGAATTGCTTAGTTTCTGGATGCACTTAAAATATAGAAAATTATAAAGGAAAGTTACCGTATATACTCAAGTATTAAACCAAGGTTTTAAGGCTTAAAAGCTTTTTAAAGCCTATAAAACCGAAACTCGGTTTATACTCGAGTCAACCACTTTCTCGACCTGCGATAGTCGCTCGCTCCGATCTCTGTGTTCTGGAGACGTCACTACTCTGCGCCTTTCCATTATCGGCACTGAGTAGTGATGTCATCCAGAGCGCAGGAGAGAGGATGGAAAATGAATGGAGTGTGAGGGCCTGCCGGACAAGGTAGGAGAAGGCTAGTTACGCATTAAAGAAAGGTTTAATAACACCAACTGCTTACATCTTTCAGCACTGTGTCAAGTTGCCATATATATACCCTGGTGTTCAGATGCTGTTTATTACATGCACAGTGAGTTCAATGCCAGATGACCCGTCTTCTTGTCCGCCTTGCAAGGCAGCGAAATAGGGAGTGGGAAAAGTTCGTCCTGATCGCGGCACAAGTGCATTGCTGAAAAGATCAGACGTTATTAGTCAAAAGACAGCAGCATTGGGAACTGTAAACTGTACAAAGAGGCTAACACCATCCCCAAGATAGGAGGTGTTACCCCAGCTCCTCTGTATGTGGTGTAAAGTGGTTTACATGGTTGGCAGTGAGGTGGCCACGGCTAGATGTTGTAAAATACAAACCCAGCAACCTAAAGCATTGCTTGGAGTTATTAGTTTCCAACATCTATAGTGGCAAGGACTTGGGGTTACTGCAGGGGATTTACTCCACATTTAAAGGGCAACTAACAAACAATACAGAATCAGGAGGATGGTATCCTATTGTTTCCTTTGATTCGTATGGTTTGAGGCTTTAGTTGCCCTTTTAAATGGACAGCAGAATTCCCCCATACAGAGTCCATAAGTAATCGCAAATCCTAGGATGGTTATTACTGTATGGGGAATTTTACTGTCCATTTAAAGGGGCAACTTAAAGGGAATGTACAACCCTCCAAAAACAAGCCATTGCCTGCTTTAAACACCCGATACGCAGGAATTTGTTAACTTGGAATCTTCCAATTCAGCTCCCAACTGAGCTATTGTCACTCAAAAATCCTCAACCACCGCCGTTCAAGGTTCCTCGTCGGTCAGAGACTGCTCCGGAAAAGGTCACGGCGACACTGACTGGCATTATGCGAAGTGGAGAGACGAGAGAGCTTGTAAGTTTAATAGCTTAGTGTGGGAGCAAAATTGGAAGATTCAAGTTAATTGAAGTTGCTTATGGGGTTGTTTTAAGCAGGTAAGGTTTGGTGTGGAGGTGGACCTTCTTTTAAAACATTACAGAATCAGAAGGGCGTTGGGGTCATATTTTAACCCTTGGCTTTACTCGAGTCAATCAACCTTTTACGCATTTTTCAGGTTTAAAATTAGGAACTCGGTTATGACTCAGAGTATATATGATATTCTTTTTAATTTGGTGTGCCTTTAGCCCTGATACATGGCTGTAGAATGAGATCTCTCTGATTCCAGTGGGAGAAAGAATCATTAATATATGATTAAAGGACAATATAAAAAAACAATATTACATGCCCACACTTACAGCAGCTGCAATCACCGTACTCATGTTTACAGACAACCATGCTCTCCCTTAGAGATCACACAGCAAAGGTGAGTGCAAATTCCGCACTCTAGCGGGCCAGGGCCCTGGTTAACACAGCACTGGTCATTGGCTGATGGAAATGTCTGTTTACAAACTCTCTCCTCCTCCGCACAGTCAAACCAAACTGTGAATTGGTCCTGTTGCTAGAATACAGGACATTAACATAATCAAAGTGATCAAGGGTGGGGGGGGGGAGGAGTGTTTCATCACATTGCTAGCTTTGCGTGACCAGTTAACAGACCCTTCACAGCATGGTAGGTTGAGATAGAGAAAGACTGAATAGAAAAAGGTTTATGGTGTTAACCTTTCAAAGCAATTAAAAAATGCATGAGGCATACAATTATCCTTTACGTTTAGACTGGAAAAATAAAATGAAAAACTTTGAAGATAGGAGGAAAGCAAGTGGGTGTATGTGGCCTTAACACTGGAGTGTGAAGAAAAGAGGGACAAGTTTGTAACGTAAAATTAGCCCCTTACAGTTGCAGTTGGATTGCAGTGTGGCAGTGCCATCCAATTTTACAGTCTTATCAGCTTCTTATACAGCAGTATTTCCTCCTAATGACTGTTCCAACTGCCCATTGAGCATCTTGTCTGTGTAATAGAAATACTAAACTTCCTCTTTGCAGGACCCCTAGTAGAGCCCGTTATGGTCTTACCTGACCAGCACCTGGGTTGACTTCAGTGCGCAGTAGAGATTATGAGCATCGTTTGACCCATACAACAGCGATCAGTAGAAATAAATGGGTTAGGAACATTCCAAGTTGGTGTGCATTCGGGGAAGAAGACGGGACCGTTACGAACCAAAATTCAGGCATTCAGGGAAATAGCAAAGGGAAAAAATTCAGAACTGAAGAGAATATTAGAATAAACTAGGTATGCATTATATTAAAAAAGCATTTTTAGAAATAATGATATTTTCCTAAATAAAATGGATTTTTATTATCTTTCTACGGAACAAATACATTTTATGGCTGTCAGCACCTGCAATGGGAAAATCGAACCATTTCCATAGCTGCTTCTTGGAACTCAAATAAGGAACTTGGGTAATTTCCATTGCTTTCATGGCAGCAGCTCTCAGGAAAGAAAGCGACATTAAAAAGGTTTTTCTTTTACAGCATTCCACCAGTAAATACCAAAACAAGAGCACCCAAATACAAGACAAGGAAACATGGAACTACCCAGACGTTTCTGTTATATATTTGCATAAAACTGAGCGGAAGTGCGAAGCCTAAGACTCTCCTTATCGTTTTTTAATTTAATTGTGACGTTCTTGAATATCAAATGGTCAGCATGATTTAACAGCTCTTTCCTCCTATTACAGCAACAACAGGACAAAATCAGAAGTGAAGTACCACAAGGTGGGACAGTTGCAGGCATACACTGCCTCTCAGCCAATAACAGACGCGTGAGCAAAATTCCGAAAAAGGGATTGCTCCAGCGGGGATTTTAATGCAGCTATTAGCGACATTGTTAAAGTGCCGGCAACGCGATATTACTCCGTAGCGTCGATGGTGCGAGTGTATTGTACGTAACCAGTGATCCACGCTACTTATGGGATTACCAATAATATAATTAACTATTATTATTCATATATTATATTATATATATAATATAATATAATAATAATATAATAACCATAGACTTTTATATATAGTTTATTAGTCATTTACCCAGAGCCCTGGGCAATTATATGGAGTTAAAGTCACACCTAACTGGTTCGCTAGTCGGTTAAGCTCAACTTTTAAATCCACATTAGTACAGGTGAGACGGGTTATGCAAAGACGATACTTTTACGCTGAACGCCATATAAAGCTCCAGTAAAACCCTGCTGGTGAGGCCAAACCTGTGGGGGAATAACCAACAATCGCAAGGCATCGAGTGCGCACATGAGTTTGTTCCTTTTATGTATGATTGTGTGGGAAGAGTGGCGTGTTCTGGGCAAATTCGGGACACATTAAAAAAATGGGAAAAAATGAGTTGGCACCAGGTTGGGTCTCTGATGACTGTGAGAGGGAGATAGGGAAAAAACATGTACCAACATGCAGAACCAGAAGGGTTTCTCTGCAGTGTGAGTCTCCGGGTGTGCGTTAGAAGCTGATGTCTGCAAAACTCGCCACATCAGAATCAAGAAAAGAGTTGTCTCACCGGAGTGAAATCGCGATGAGCCTAAGAAGTGGGAAGACTGGTCTAAAAAACATTGGCCCACCAGGAAGGACAAGAGAAAGGTTTTTCTCCAGTGTGATTTGGGGATTGAGTGAGAGGGTGGGCGAAGCTTGGGTGATAACAATTTGCCACGGCATAGACAGAAAAGGGGCCTCCCGGGGGAGTTTGCTCGGTATGTGCCGAAGGGGACGGGGTACTGGTTGGCCAAAACACTCCCACATTCTGGAACAAAACAATGGTTTCTCGCCGGCCTGGTGAGCTGCTTGAATGTGCAGTAAGGGACTGTACTGGGCAAAACATTTGCCACATGGCAGCAACTAGAAAGGTGGGATGCGCCTGGTGGATTTATCGTGATGTAAGTGAAACTGGTGGTGGCCTGCAAAAATGTTCCCACATTCAGACAAAGAAAATGGTTCCCGCTTGTGGGCGGTTGCGGTGGTTTTGAAGATTTTGTGGGCCTTCTGTAGCATTTGGTCTGCGCCAAGCGTTTTGGAGGAGGATAGCCCATGATGATTATTAGATAAACCCTTGTAACCGTACTTGTTTTGGTAAGGTAGATAATTGGTATCCCATCTGCACAATTCTCCTTCCATGATTAAACTCCTCTTTAATAACATTGATATATAATTATCTGACAAGCGTTATTTAGGTGTTGTTCCCATTATCAGTACGGAGATTGTTCCCTGCGTTACTGTTCTGTAATGGATGAATGGGTACAGATCTGACATTTCTCGTTCCCATGACATTCGCTTTAATATGATGTGATATAAATTATCTGGGAAAGATGTATTTAGGTTGGATCCCTGTAATCAGTAGATGGATCTGTTCCCTGTGATCTGTTCTGTAAGTGGATTAATGTTACAATCTGAACATTCTCCTTGGCCTGATTCCATCTCGCTCTTATACATGTTGATATATAATTATCTGACAACGTTATTAGGTTGGATCGCCATGGTATCAGTAAGATGGATCGTTCATTATCTGTTCGTAAGTGGTAATTACAAATCAATGGGCAATTCATTCTCTATCTAATATTCCATTCCTTTAATTACATGTAGAACTAATAAAAACAAACATAACAATGATTAGAAAACACACAGGACTGTCGTCTCATGAGCATGGTAGATCCAGTGGATAGCTAGAGTACTGAGCTAGTCAGGTATCCCTGGTCATAGGAGCTGTCGGTAAGCTTCGGGGAGTGGATGAATGGTGACAATCTGAACAATCTCCTTCCCAGATTCCATCCCGCTGAATGACCATGTGAATACAGCTGGTTACAGTTTCCGTGATCAGTTGGAGGCAAATGTCACCATTTGTGGAAAATCGTATGGGTTCCCATCACAATCTCACTTGGGTTTGCACAGCACAAATTTGTTTCAGAATTAGGGTGTAGTGATCACTGTGTATCTTCATAGTCACATCTGTACATGATACAAACAGGAAATCAACAGACCTTATAGTCGTACAGGAGATAAATATCCAGATGATACATTATTTTTATTATTACAGTTCACAATAAGGTATGTGGAATGTATTATAGATAAATATTTCCCTCTTCTTAAAACAATCAGATCAAATTGAATCAGTCATAATGTTATGGGAATATTTCAGAAATGGGTCCTCCAGACCTGAATTGAAAGGGAACATTAGGAAAAAATACATAAATAATAAATAATCCCTTCTAGGGAACACTAAATGGAAAACTAAAGCACATAAAAACACTGAATACGAAGGGCTGAGCACCTTGATATAAGCATGAATCTGTGTCTCACATTTCATTGTGATGGGGTTCTGGAAATTGACTTACCTGTTTTTTTCTTTGCTCCCAGCATTCCTGTATCAACCATTGTGTCACTGACCATTGTGGTGACGCTGAAATGTAGTGTTTAAATCCTGTAATATCCATATAGTGCAGGGGAGCATAACTGAGGTCAAGGGACATGCCGAGATATTATACATACATAACTTATCAGTTTTACGACAATTATATAAATTTTTATATAATACATCCAGATAAAATGTAATGATTAGATAATTATGTCCAGGGCCGATTCTACATGAAGCATATGAAAATATTGCTCATGGCACAACAATGCTAAAGTTGGAAAGGTGGCAGACGGTCATTTTTTGGTTATATGCTAATTCAAGCACGCATTTGCTGTAGCCTGGCAGCCAAAGAAATTGCAGGAAGGAGCGATTGGCAGGGACTGGACACCTCCATTTCTGACAGATTGGTCATATTGATCCAGTAATTGACGTAGGATATTTTTTGGGAAGGGGGACTGGTTTCAGGTGGGGAGCAGGACCTCTTATGTATGTGTGGCCCATTGTGTGCAGAGACCCTCTGTGGGGGTTTGTTTAACGGGGAACTTAAGTTTCCAGAATTGTCCCAATAGACAGAGCACATTCACAAACATACAACACAGCTGTGTCTCACCTCTCCCTTTGTCGTTGCCATTGGTGATCTAGAATATAACTGTGAGTACTAGGGTCGTTCCCACAAACCACCTTAGCTGGGTAAACCCCCAGCTAAGTGTCTGTGTACGGCACATGCCTCTGTAGAGCTCAACAGACAAAACAAGGAAGTTGCAGCCTTGCTTCCTAGATTGCTGACAGTCAATCACTATAGAACAGAGATCCTCCCTCTCCCTGACCAAGAACAGGATTTAATTTGCTTTTTAATTTTTAAACAACATTCAAGGCTCCTGTCCTAACAATAATATAATCCTTTACTTTGCATACAAAAGAAAGTAATCTTTGCAGTGTATTTCAAGGATAGCATGGATGTATGAAAACGGAATTCTAACATAAGCAAAAATAAAAGTCTGGGGAATAGTAACGCTGCAAATTGTACATTTACTTGCTAAAAGCAGAGCTCTTACCTCTAGGATAATCAGAGATACTATAAACCATTGGTACATGTGAAAAGGTACAAGAACAATAATGGAAACAAAAAATAAAGGTAGTTGGGGTTTCAAAAAAAAAAAAAAAGAATACTAAAAAAATGGAATTGGATCCTGATAAGATTTGAAAGTTGCTGTTACCTGCAGTACCCTGGTTTTTTTCCAGCAACTAACACTGAATTGGTAATAAACTGCAGGGTAACAAGCAACTTTCAAAGTCTTATCAGGGATTCAATATTGGTGTGGAGATATCTGTATAGAAAATACTCTGTACATAGAGACAGTGAATACTGGGGTCAGTTACAGAATCTATTACTATCAGGGACTCCAATCGGTGTATAGACATCTGTATAGAAATACTCTGTACATAGAGACAGTGATAATGGATGGGGTCAGTTACAGAATCTATTTCTCATGTACTAAATGCAATGTACTAAGAGAAGAATCTTACCATGTTACAGTACCACAGACAGAGAGACGGATTATCATCCACTGTTACTAACCAATCACGGATTGGGACACCACCCTCCTCTCCAGTCAGCAGGTGGATGAGTTGAGATGAGGTCCAGGATCTTCTTGGCATTTCCTTCTGTATGACGGGGAGCGAGACGATGGACACAGTGGGGGGATGGAGCCTGCAGGATCCTTCCAACATACAGTCATGCAGCTCTGTGAGACGCCATCCCAGGGACTCTTCATAACAATGTAGTTCCTGGGATTGGAGGGAGAAGAATTATCTCTGCACAGGAAGGGGCCCATAGCTAATAGAGCCACTGCCCCAAGAGAATAAATATCAACTCTATGGACAGTAGGTAGTAGAATTTCCAAATATCCCCACCCCCCTGCACCACTCACAGAGCCCCTCACCTCCCCAGTCAGCAGGTGGATAATCTCCAGTTGAGATTCAGGATTCTCACATTCAGATGGTTTTTATCCTTGTTCCCCATCACTGGGTCAGTCGCTTCCTCTGAGATCCCCATTAGGTCCTTGTGGGTGGGATTAATGTTAAAGCTCCTCTGGAATTAAATGGACAGAGACATTTGTTATATTACCAACCATATCCAACCATATAGTTAAGCGCTATAGCTGGTAATGTACACGGTGCAGAGTTAAGCGCTATAGCTGGTAATGTACACGGTGCAGAGTTAAGCGCTATAGCTGGTAAGGTACACGTGCGAGTAAGCGCTATAGCTGGTAAGTACACGTGCAGAGTAAGCGCTATAGCTGGTAAGTACACGGTGCAGAGTTAAGCGCTATAGCTGGTAAGTACACGGTGCAGAGTATAGCGCTATATAGCTAACTGGGTAATGTTACCCGGTGCAGAGTTAAGCGGCTATGCGCGTTAATGTACACGTGCAGAGTTAAGCGCTATAGCTGGTAATGTACACGGTGCAAGAGTTAAGCGCTATAGCTGGTTAAATGTACACGGTGCAGAGTTAAGCGTATAGATGGCTAAGTGTACACGGTGCAGAGTTAGCGCTATAGCTGGTAATGTACACAGCGACGCGTGCAGAGTTTTGGTTAAGCGCCTATAGCTGGTAATGTAACGGTGCAAGTAAGCGCTATAGCTGGTAATGTAACGGTGCAGAGTTAAGCGCTATAGCTGGTAATGTAACACGGTGCGAGTCTAAGCGCTATAGAGTGGTTTAAGTACACGGTACAGAGTAGCGTATGCTGGGTAAGTAACGTACAGTAAGTTGAGCTGGTAATGTACACGTGCAGCAGTTAAGCTGCTATAGCTGTATGTACACTGTACAGAGTTAAGCGCTATAGCTGGTAATGTACCGTACAGAGTTTAAAGCGCTATAGCTGTACTGTACACGTTACAGCAGTTAAGCTGGCCGTTATAGCTGGTAATTACAGAGTTAAGAGCTCATAGCTGGAATGTACACGGTACAGAGAGTTAAGCGCTATAGTGGTAATGTACACGGTGCAGAGAGAAGGCTATAGCTGGTAATGTACACGGTGCAGAGTTTAAGCTATAGCTGGTAATGGTACAAGGTACAGAGTTAAGCGCCATGATCTGGTAATGTACACGGTCAGAGTTAAGACGCTATAGCTGGTATGTACACGTTACAGAGTTAAGCCCTATAGCTGTAATGTACACGGTGCAGAGTAAGCGCTTAGTGGTAAGTCACGGGCAGAGTTAAGCGCTATAGCTGGTAATGTACAGGTACAGAGTTAACGCTATAGCTGGTAATGTACACGGTGCAGGTTAGCGCTATAGCTGTAATGTACACGGTACAGAGTTTAAGCTTGCTATAGCTGGTAATGTACAAGGTACAGAGTAGTTTAAGCGCTATAGCTGGTAATGTACAGGGTACAGGTTAAGCGCTATAGCTGGTAATGTGCACGGTACAGAGTTCATCGCTATAGCTGGTAATGTACACGGTACGAGTTATTCGCTATAAGCTGGTAAGTACCCGGTCTAAAGAGTTAAGCGCTATAGCTGGTATGTACACGGTACAGAGTTAGCGCTATAGTGGAAGAACACGTACAGGTAAGCGCTATAGCTGGTAATGTACACGGTGCAGAGTTAAGCGCTATAGCTGGTAATGTACACGGTGCAGAGTTAAGCGCTATAGCTGGTAATGTACACGGTGCAGAGTTAAGCGCTATAGCTGGTAATGTACACAGGTACAGAGTTAAGCGCTTAGTGGTAAGACACGGTACAGTAGTGTAATGCGCATAGCGGGTAATGTAAACGTTGACGAGTTAAGCGCTATAGTCTGTAATGTACAAGGGTGCAGAGTAAGCGCTATAGCTGGGTAATGTACACGGTGCAGAGTTAGCGCTATAGCTGGTAATGTACACGGTACAACGAGTTAAGCCTATAGCTGGTAAGTACACGGTCAGAGTAGCGCTATAGCTGGTAATTACACAGTACAGAGTTAAGCGCTATAGCTGGTAATGTACACGGTGCAGAGTTAAGCGCTAAGCTGAATGTACACGTGTACAAGTTAGCGCTAAGCTGGTAATGTACACGGTGTACAGAGTTAAGCGCATAGCTGGTAATGTACACGTACAGAGTATAGCGCTATAGCTGGTAATGTACACGGTACAGAGTAGCGCTATAGCTGGTACATGTTAGCACGGTACAGTAGTTAAGCGCTATAGCTGGTTAATGTGACCGGTTACAGAGGTTAAGACGCTATAGCTGGTAAACTGTACACGGTAAAGTAGTTAACGCTATAGCGGATGTACACGTACAGAGTTAAGCGCTATAGCTGGTAATGACACGGTACAGAGTTAAGCTTAGCTGGTAATGTACACGTACAGAGTTAAGCAGCTATAGATGCGTAATGTACACGGTACAGAGTTAAGGCCTAAGCTGGTAATGTACACGTACAGAGTTTAAGCGCTATAGCTGGTAATGTACACGGTACAGAGTTAAGCGCTATAGCTGGTAATGTACACGGTACAGAGTTAGCGCTATAGCTGGTAAGGTACACGTACCAGAGTTAGCGCTATAGATGGTAATTGTACACGGTACAAGAGTTAACGCTATAGCTGGTAATGTACACGGTACAGAGTTAAGACGCTATAGCTGGTAATGTACACGAATAGAGTTTAAGCGCTATAGCTGGTAAGTACACGTACAGAGTTAAGAGCTATAGCTGGTAATGTCTACGGTAAGAGATGAGTTGACGTATAGCTGTATGTACACTACAGAGTTAGGCTATAGTGGTAATGTACCGGTACAGAGTTAGCGTATAGACTGGTAATGTACACAGTACAGAGTTAAGGCTATAGCTGGAATGTACACTATGTAGAGTAAGCGCTATAAGCGGTAATGTACACGGACAGAGTTAAGCGCTATAGTGGTAATGTACAGTACAGAGTTAAGCGCTATAGCTGGTAATGTACACAGGTACAGAGTTAAGAGCTAAGCTGGTAAGGTACACAGTACAGAGTTAGCTATAGCTGTATGTACAGTAAGAGTTAAGCGCTATAGCTGGTAATGTACACGGTACAGAGTTAGAGCGTATAGCTGCGTAATGTACACAGTACAGAGTTAAGCGCTATGCTGGTAATGTACACGAGTACAGAGTTAAGCGCTATAGTGGTAATGTATCCAGTACAGAGTTAAGCGTATAAGCTGGTAATGTACACAGTAAGAGTTAAGAGCTATAGCTGGTATGTACAAGTACAGAGTTAAGCGCTATAGTGGTAATGTACACGGTACAGAGTTAAGCGCGATAGCTGGTAATGTACACAGGTACAGAGTTACCAGACTTACAGCTATAGCTGGTATGTACACAGTACAAGTTAGCGCTATAGCTGGTAATGTACCAGTTACAGTTAAGCGCTATAGCTGTAATGTACACGTGACAGAGTTTTAAGCGCTATAGCTGGGTAATGTAACTACAGATTAAGCGCTTAGCTGGTAATGTCACAGTACAGAGAAGGTTAAGCGTGTACGGTAGAGTAGAGCATGGTAATGTACGGTACAAGTACCTGGGTAGGACCGTATATACAGAGTTAAAGCGCTCTAGCTGGTAATGTACACAGTACAGGTTACGCTGAGCTGTGTAAAGTGTCATTACTGGTAGTTACACAGGATCATAGTAAAAGATCAAGTTCTGGAGGACTAACGACAACCAAAGAGGTTCTGTCCGAGGGCTTTTTATTGTAGATCAGACACAACATGTTTCGGATCATACCGATCCTTTATGAAGTTATCGAGTGTCAGGGCTGTTGCTACCAACTATCGGTAAGTATACAGGTGGACAATGTACACATCGTGCATTGGGCACCAGCAATTGCATGTGTATGAAAAAATCTTTACACAGTGCACAGGAATTATTTAATTCATTGACACAAAGCACCGATCTAAAAAGCTTACAATCTAGTTACTTTCTCACACACAACCTCAGTCTGTGTTTATCATTATGTTTAGAAACCAGGGAATGGGGAGAACACACAAACGTCTTACAAATATAATGCAAGGTATCAGCAGTAAAGGGAGGAGTAATACACAGTATAACACCGCACACATCCACGGTTCACCAAGTGCACACACGGTAACACAATGTTACACACAGACACCCATAATGACACCGGCACACACACACACATCCACCACAATTTAAAACACATCCCTCCCCCAGGCTGCCTACTGTTTCCTCCTTCCTGCTTCCTCTCTTCATTCAGCCCTTCACTTGCAGCCATCAGTGAGAGCTCGCCCCCTGTCAGTTTCCTGGATCTCCATTGGTTGCTGGTGTTCGCCTGCTACAGCCAATGACAGTGTGTATTATCATGGTTGGAATCCAGTGACATCCATTTGATTGTCTGACTAAGATGTTTGAAATGTGAGCATTGTTCATTGGTTCCTTCCCACGACATTGAGCCAAATAGTGGAATCTGGTAACAAACACTGGTTGTAACCAATTAGACACAGAGCCAGTAATGTACAGAGGGTGGATTGAGACCAGGGTTGGCAGATCAGTGTTATAAACACACACACATGGCTGACTTACAATTCATATTCATTACAATCAGGATAAACTGTAAGAACAACTTTAGTTTAGTAGAAAGCTGTGTCTTTAAAGGTAATGTTGGCTAATTATTCCTGTGCCTCCACACGGCAGTGGGAAACCATGGATTAATCCCTTCCACTGTGTGGAGGCACAGGACGTCATAAATTTGGGCTCCTCCCCCCTTACCTCGTCTTTTTTTGTTCCTGTTCGGCCGTGTGTGCCAGGATTATCAAGCTCACCCGTTAATTATGTGGATTTCCCGGTTTACACCTCAAGCACCGGAAGCTCTGCCAAGCTGCTTAGCTCTGGCATAAGTGACGGACCGGGCCCCCCAGCATTGCGGGGTGTTGTAGCAGCCGCATCCAAAACTACCATAGCAGAATGGATCAGAGAGGGCCTCAGGTCATGCTATAGAGTTAAATCCAGAGAGGAGCCCCAAACCGCTCATTCAACCAGAGGAGTTTCAGCCGCTTGGGCCTGGGCAGTTGGGCAGTTGCTTGGGCTGAAGACCTGTGTATAGCAGCAACTTGGTCCTCCTTTAACACTTTTCTCAGACACTACAAATTTGATGTTGTGTTAGATTCTTTTGCAGCCAAGGTTATGCAGGCTGTATCTAAGTAATACAATATTTGTGTTATTGCATATAAAGTTTCCATCCCCTCCTTTTATTGCACTGCTCAGGTAAATCCCATGGTTGCCCACTGCCGTGTGGAGGCACAGGAAAACAGAATGTCGGTAAGATTTAATTTTCATTTATTTTGTTCTATCCCCCCCCCCCCCCATGAGATTTCCTACATACTGGGTCGCATAAGGTAAGTGCCGGGTGTAACATGTGCTTTAGTGATGTCACCGCACATGCAACATGACATCAACGCTTGCGACGTGTGACATCATCACGCTGTGACGTGCGCAGCACAATTTTTTGCCTTAAGAATGAGTGGACTCGAGTGTGTACAGAAGTCTGAGACCCGATATGTTCCGTATAAGGCTTAGCACATTGTCTCATTTGAGACACAAGCAACACTCTCTTTGAGATTGTATACTTTGTAAATAAGACTGCATACTATGTTTCTTTTGGGTAATTACGCTGTCCACATTACCTGATCGCTTGATATTTATATGTTACTATAGCAACTGACTTACCACTGAAACAATTCTAAGTATCACAAGACTATGACACACGTGACGTGATCTATCCGGCTGGCGATTGGTTGACCGGGACTTTAAATAGAAGTGACTGTTTGAGCAGTCCTAGCGCCATTGATAAAGCTGAAGAGCGAAACGCGTTTAGGGTGCTAGCCCCCCTCTTGTCTCCTACCTATTGATATGCAGCACCGATACTTTGAATTGTGTCTCTAGCCGTCCACAGACTATATTTGACTAACGACTGATCTGATAAGTATCATAGGGCTGACTTTACAAGAGGGGTTTGTGCGATTATATGATGATGAACATGGTTTTGTATTTAATCATTCGTTTTTGATATTTTGATAATAAAGTTGTGGCATCTTAGCCTTTATATCCTTTCTGCTGTTTTTTGTTCTTTGTTGCAGCACAATGCCTGTTTTTTAACCAAAATTACTTTTAAAGACACAGCTTTCTACTAAACTGAAGTTATTACATTTACTTGTCCTTTAATCTATATTAGTAGTGCATAAAGAGGATCTAAAACAACATTGTGCAACATTAATACATTAAAGTAGGTACTAAAAGCCACCCAGAGATACTCGTCATATGTCACTTAAGAAAGGTAAATTTGGGGTTCCATTCAGAGCAGGATCATCCACAAGGCAACCCTAGGCACCTGTCTAGGGCCCAGGAAACTTCTGGGGGCCAAGCTTCAGAAGCAGTAACTATTATAGTCTATACATTATATGTAACAAAAAAGGGGCCCTAAATGATGATGGCCCTGTCTAGGGCCCCATATGATCATAATCCATCTCTGGTTCCATTTATTAGTGGGCTTAACTCTAATTTACATATCTTTATTCCACATTCTTTAGATCATGAGCAATTATCGGATACTCATGTTTAGTCCCTTCTGATTGGCGCAAACCATCTCTAATATCTAAAAAGTAGAGTGAAAGTACGATATCAAGCTGACTTATAATACAGATCTATCACGATTCCCTGTGCCATTGCGTTTGCGTTGCAGTGTGTCCGTGTCCTAACGAGCAGGAATGTAAGGGAAGGATTTTTTTAAACTATACAGAGGGGCAAAAACACTGGGGCAAATTTTAGATTTGGGGGTGGACATGCCCTTTAAAGGGCTATGAAACTGAAGAGTCTGTATATGTATGGATCTTATAATTTCATATATTGGCAATATGTTCTTTTATTCTCGTTTTTGTATTTCGCCTGGTCTGACCCACATAGGCTAGCCCAAATGGACATTTAGCGCGAACGGACACACAATCGCATGAGCATCGGAAATCGCGCAAATTTTCGCTTTCCCGCAATTTCTATTTTAGTGAAAATCACGAGCGCGAAACGCGTAAAAAACGCGCTAGTGTGTCCTCACCCTAAAGCATATAGATTACAGTTTTTGTATCACACGTCACATAGCAATTGTGTCTCATCTTAACTTTGCGTTGGATGATGGAAAAATTCCGCTTTCATTATAGAACCACAGCAGTTACAATTTAAACAGGGCAAAGCAACCAATTTCCTTTTCCCGAGAAATCTACTTGCTCTTTCCTTATTCTGGTGTTGGAGAGACATAAAATAAGTGCAGAGCCCCTTGTGTAGCTGAAACGAGGGGTTTCCATAGTTTACCCACTTGTCGGTCCTTCTTATTTATCATTGTATTTGTTTTCTATGCATGTTTAACTTACTGACCAGCAGAATCTTAGGGCACGGCCACACTGTGCCGCAATCGCACACGGAATTGTGTGCGATTTTGTTGCATTTGCACATGCGTTTTTCATTAGATATAGAAAGCCGCATGCACAATCGCATCGCACCTGAAAACACGCGTGTGTTGCCGCGATTTCAATGATTGTAAAAAAACGCATGCAAAAACGCGATAGTGTGACCTAGCCCTTATTCTGATTTCCTTGTTTAGCCTTTTACTCAAGGAGATTCTCTCAACCTCCCTAGCTGCTCATAGGATATTTTTCTGGATATATGCGTTATTTATAAATGTATGTGTCTGTTTCTCTGCTGCTAGATGATACTTAAGATCACCAGAGGAGATTCTTCTTGGACGTACAAATTGACTGCTAGGTATCCATTTTATAACCCCTGGTTTGTGATCGCTCTTTACATATAACAAGTTGTTACAATGAATGGATTAGCAAACAAGGCTGTATCTATCTTCACCCCCTTGCATGTCAAAATCACATCCATGTAATTAATGGTTTCTTTTGACCACGAGTTAGAAAATGTTAACATTTGATCTAGCGTGTCAGTTGTACCCTGCCAGATGATAAGACATGGTCTATAAATCTCCAGTAATGTAATACTTTAGATTTATATCGATCAGAAAGGAAGATCTGTTTTTCCAATGTATGTATGAATATGTTTACAAAGGAGGGCGCTGTTGCAATTCAAATTGAGGTGCCCTGTGTTTGATAGTAATAGGCATCCCCGAATTTAAAGGACAACTAAAGCCAATTTTTTACACTCCAGAATCTGAACATAAACCTTCTAAAACACCAATAAACTGTGAAATAGCAATACAGCAAATAGCATTAAAATAAATATTACCACTTGAAAAACTGGTTGAAGTAACTATCAGTATGAACAGTGACTGGACACACCCCTAAACTCAGTCACATGCTCCCATGTCTATTCTGTCCTGTAAAAGGATTGGCTAGAGGCTACTAGTGGGTGTGACCAACTGTAACAAGTTCCTGCAGTATCCAAGGACTGAGCATGTGTGAAGAAAATAATGGTCAGTGACCACACTGTGCGATACTGGACAACTGGGAAATAAGTCACAAACCTCATATTAAAAAGTAAAATTTCTCAAAAAACATTAAAATGAGAGGTGAGACACTAATTACTGCTTTTATTACAAGGAGTTCTGCCTTCTAATTCAATGTTCTTCAGAGGCTTTAGTTGTCCTTTAAAGTATTTCTCAGTCTATTTCTCAGTCAGAACTAGATCTAAACAGTCTAATAGGAAAAAGAGAAAATCTGTTTTTCAATCAGTTTCCATCAGAGCCGTCTATACAGCTCCAACACCTTCGTCTTGAGAAATTGAGGTGTACAGATTTGAATGTCTTTTGTGACAAAATATATATCCGAATCGAGTTGTTCAATCAAACCCTGTCTCTTTAAGAGATCCCTAGTGTCCTTTTCAACGCGTTTTGATCTTCAAAACTAAATGTTGGAGATAATAATCAATTTTGATAATTGGTTCTAATCTGAAACCTACTCCCGTGACTATGGAGGTCGTATAGCGATTTATGTATTTTCAGAAGAAAGTACAGTACTGGGATTCTAGGGTTGGTATTGATCACAGATGGTCATTATTAATACTACCATTAACATGAGCTGGAGTCACTGTAACCTCATCAACTTTTTAACTTCAGGGGTTGAATCTGATCGGACACTTCTGTAATGACCTGGTGTATTGAGCGGTCAGAATTGTATTTCTTTCTGTCCATCATAATAACCCCCCTTTATCTGCTTATCAGTATTATTCCTCAAGGTTCGTACACACATGCGATGGCGGGTCCCGTACCGCGACGCATGATGTGTACAAATGTTCGTTTCGGTCAATAATCGCCCATGTATGGGCCCTTTATCGGGCGAATGAACATTCGTACACATTGTTGGTCGGGACCCGCCATCGCACGTGTGTACGAAACTTTAGTCTGGTACACACCAGTAGATATTTTCAGCCGGAACCGACCTCAATCGTTCATCCGTATCGGACGTGTCGGTAAATCCCAATCTATCATGCTGTTCCCTATAGGACCCCACGAACATGTCTTCCGCTGCCACTATTGACGTGACCGACAGACATTTGTCCCAGCCGAGCGCTCGCTCATAGCAAGCACTCAGTCGGGACAAATAGTCCCTTCAGCCTAAAGCTGGGTGCACAGAGCACCGATAGCCTCAATACCATCGGATCCAACGGTATCAGGGCTTCATTGGTACTGTCTGTACCATGCTTCTCCGAACCATCAGGTCAGCCGAATGCTTGTTTGGAAAAGAGGGAAATATACCGTCCTGAGCGTTTTCCTATAGAGAGCGCTCGGAACTGTGTGTATGTAGGTCTGCAAGATCCTGTCTGTCATCTTTCAAAAACCTTTTAAGTGTGTACCCCGCTTTACCCAGCTTTTAAATGTGTACCCAGCTTTTATGTGTGTACCCAGCTTTTATGTGAACATAGAAAAGATAATCAATGCACATTCCTAGGCCCCATACAATATCATTATCTGCACACTGGCATACATTATAAACATAGAAATGATAATCAATGCACATTCCTGGGCCCCATACAATATCATATTATCTGCACACTGGCATACTTTATAACCATAGAAAAGATAATCAATGCACATTCCTAGGCCCCATACAATATCATTATCTGCACACTGGCATACTTTATAAACATAGAAAAGATAATCAATGCACATTCCTGGGCCCCATACAATATTATATTATCTGCACACTGGCATACTTTATAAACATAGAAATGATAATCAATGCACATTCCTAGGCCCCATACAATATCATATTATCTGCACACTGGCATACTTTATAAACATAGAAAAGATAATCAATGCACATTCCTAGGCCCCATACAATATCATATCTGCCCACTGGCATACATTATAAACATAGAAAAGATAATCAATGCACATTCCTGGGCCCCATACAATATCATATTATCTGCACACTGGCATACATTATAAACATAGAAAAGATAATCAATGCACATTCCTAGGCCCCATACAATATCATTATCTGCACACTGACATACTTTATAAACATAGAAAAGATAATCAATGCACATTCCTAGGCCCCATACAATATTATATTATCTGCATACTGGCATACTTTATAAACAAAGGGGTTTTAGTATACATTACTAAATGTACGACTTATTAGGCGACTAATGAATAAGCGAAGGTTTGTTGGTCTGGGGAGTCACATTTGTACATGGATAGAAAATTGGTTAAAGAATAGGATGCAGAGAGTAGTTGTTAATGGGGCTTCATCATTATGGACTAAAGTGCTAAGTGGGGGCCACAGGGTTCTGTGTTGGGGCCGCTTCTATTTAATCTATTTATTAATGATTTGGAAGTGGGTATTGTCAGCAAGGTTTCTGTGTTTGCTGACGACACAAAACTTTGTCGACCATTAAAAACTTCAGAGGATGTGCAATCGTTGCAAGGGGATCTAGATAGATTATTACATTGGGCTGCTAAGTGGCAGATGAAATTCAATGTTGATAAATGTAAGGTGATGCATTTTGGACTTAAAATACTTGTGCTACTTATACTATAAATGGCTCTGTGTTAAGTGAATCCCTGTTGGAAAGGGATCTTGGAGTTTTGGTGGATAACAAACTTAAAGGTAGCAAGCAGTGCCAGGCGGCAACAGCCAGAGCCAGCATGGTATTGTCTTGTATAAAGCGAGGTATGGATTCAAGGGAGGAAAATGTAATTCTCCCTCTTTACAAAGCATTGGTAAGGCCTCATTTGGAACATGCAGTGCAATTTTGGAATCCTGTGTACAAAAAGGACATCTTTGAAATGGAAAAGGTTCAGAGAAGGGCAACTAAAATTAATAAGGGGATTGGGGGAGCTTGAATATGAAGAGAGACTGGAAAAGTTACAATTATGTACGCTGGAGAAAAGGCGCTTGTGTGGGGATGTGATTACTGTGTATAAATACATTAACGGGCCATACAATAAACTATCTGGGGCATTGTTCATCAATAGAACATGTCAGAGGACATCCCTTAAGACTTGAAGAAAAAAGGTTTAGGCTTCAAGCTCGGAAAGGGTTTTTCACTGTGAGAACGGTAAGGCTATGGAACTGTCTTCCAGTGGACGTTGCAATGGCAGGTTCATTGGTCAGTTTCAAAAAAAAGCTGGATGAGTTTCTGCAAACAAGGAATGTTGCAAGTTACTGGTATTGATACATAAAGTAGAGTTGGGAAAGGGTTTGTCACTGTGAGAACGGTAAAGCTATGGAACTGTCTTCTAGTGGATGTTGTTATGGCAGGTTCATTGGTCAGTTTAATAAAAAGCTGGATGAGTTTCTACAAACAAGGAATGTTACAAGTTACTGGTATTGATACATAAAGTAGAGTTGGGAAAGGGTTTGTCACTGTGAGAACGGTAAAGCTATGGAACTGTCTTCCAGTGGACGTTGTAATGGCAGGTTCATTGGTCAGTTTAATAAAAAGCTGGATGAGTTTCTACAAACAAGGAATGTTACAAGTTACTGGTATTGATACATAAAGTAGAGTTGATCCAGGGAAATTTCCCATTGACACTTGGAGTCAGGAAGGAATTTTTTCCCCCTTCATAAATTTGGTGGGTTTTTTTTGCCTTCCTCTGGATCAACAGTTAGGCAGGAAATGAGGATATTGCTAGATGGGTTGGACTGGATGGACGTATGTCTTTATTCAACCTCAAATACTATACTATACTATTACTGTGATCACATGAATGAAAAGCCTTCCAACCACGTCAAGGTAACCCCAGTGTGGAAGGTCCTAACATCTAACTTCAATTACCATTAGCAAACTTTTGCATTTCACATTCTTACACACTGGATCAATATAACAGGCTCTCTCCCTTCCCCCTCAGCCCGTTGGCTTTTTAAAAAAATGAGGGAAGAGGCCATCCAGTGCTTTATATTAAAGGCAAAGGACCTCCCATTAAAGGGGCGTGTTGGGGGTGCTATTACCACATGGAGGCTTGACCAAGCCTCCCAATAAATACATACAATACAAAATTGTGGAAGCACTCCAATTAGGCTTATTTACAACTACATTTAGTGGAAGTGCTACTAATCTGGTCAAACATTTATACAAACATAGAAAAGATAATCAATGCACATTCCTGGGCCCCATACAATATCATATCATTTATAAACATAGAAAAGATAATCAATGCACATTCCTGGGCCCCATACAATATCATGTTATCTGCACACTGGCATACATTATAAACAAAGGGGTTTTAGTATACATTACTGTGATCACATGAATGAAAAGCCTTCCAACCACGTCAAGGTAACCCCAGTCTGGAAGGTCCTAACGCTTTCATGCGTGTACCCAGCTTAAGAGTAGACAGGGCACCTTTATAAATAAGACCCAGGCCCATTCATTTTGTGATCGTATGTTGGTCATGAAGGTGGTTGTTCTGGAACAATTCATTGCATATCGCTGGATGGGTTGGTAGGTAAGTTCTAATATGTGGGCACCATTAAAGGTAATCTCCACTGAAAGATATACCATTTCCTCTAATAGTAGTGTGATATAATGTAAACACATACATTTTCAGCTTATTCTGTGCACTACTTTCAAAGATTTCCAGCCTCTGATGCCTGTACGCTATACAGGCATCCGATCCTCCTCCTACCCGCATGCTTGCTTATCTCCCGATGCGCGTGCATTCTTTCCTACATGCGCTGTTATTAACTTCCGTAGTTGGGACTGCCTGACCCTGCTCTGTCAGACGACAGCCAATGGGAACGTAGGAGTTACGTTCCCATAGATACAAGAACAATCCCTGCAAGAAGCGACATGTGCAGCCCTCCGTATCAGCTCCCCCCTCCGTGGCAGATCTGCCAAGAAGGGGGAGCTGCCACGGAGGGGGGAGCTGCCAAGAAGGGGGAGCAATGCTGGCTGCGGGACAGAGGGGGGACTTGAGCTGGGGAACAGAGGGAAGGACACTGGCTGTGGACTAGATGGACTTATGATGACTAGATAACTGTTATACAGTCATTATGGGTAGGGTATAAAGGTTGGACTAGATGGACGTATGTCTTTATACAACCTCCAATACTATGTTACTATGTAACTGTTAGACAGACATTATGGGTAGGGTAAAAGGTTGGACTAGAGGACGTATGTCTTTATACAACCTCCAATACTATGTACTATGTACTGTTATACAGACATTATGGGTAGGGATAAGGGGACTAGAGGACGTATGTCTTTATACAACCTCCATACTATGTTACTATGTAATCGTTGTATCAGACATTATGGGTAGGGTATAAGGTGACTAGATGGACGTATGTCTTTATACAACCTCCAATACTATGTTACTATGTAACTGTTATACAGACATTATGGGTAGGGTATAAAGGTTGGACTAGATGGACGTATGTCTTTATACAACCTCCAATACTATGTACGTGTTATACAGAATTATGGGTAGGGTATAAATGTTGGACTAGATGGACGTGTCTTTATACAACCTCCAATACTATGTTACTATGTAACTGTTATAAAGACTTATGGGTAGGGTAAAGGTTGGACTAGATGGACGTATGTCTTTATACACCTCAATACTATGTTACTATGTAACTGTTAACAAGACATTATGGGTAGGGTATAAAGGTTGGACTAGATGGACTTTGTGCTTTATACAACCTCCAATACTATGTACTATGTAACTGTTATACACATTATGGGTAGGGTATAAAGGTCGGACTAGATGGACGTATGTCTTATACAACCTCCAATACTATGTTACTATGTAACTGTTATACAGACATTAGGGTAGGGTCTAGAGGTTGGACTAGATGGACGTATGTCTTTATACAACTCCAATACTATGTTACTAGTAACTGTTTAACAGACTTATGGGTAGGTATAAAGGTTGGACTAGATGAACGTGTGTCTTTATACAACCTCCAATACTATGTTACTATGTAACTGTTTACAGACATTATGGGTGGTGTAAAGGTTGGACTAGATGGACGTATGTCTTTATACAACCCTCCATACTATGTTACTAAATGTTGTTATACAGACATTATGGGTAGGGTATAAAGGTTGGACTAGATGGACCTATGTCTTTATACAACCTCCCAATACTAGTTACTATGTAACTGTTATACAGACATTATGGGTAGGGTATATAAAGGTTGGACTAGATGGACGTATGTCTTTATACACCTCCAATACTATGTTACTATGTAACTGTTTACAGACATTATGGGTAGGGTATAAAGGTTGGACTAGATGGACGTATGTCTTTATACAACCTCCAATACTATGTTACTATGTAACTTATACAGACATTATGGGTAGGGTAAAGGTTGGACTAGATGGACGTATGTTCTTTATACAACCTCCAATACTATGTTACTATGTAACTGTTATACAGACATTATGGGTAGGGTATAAGGTTGGACTAGATGGACGTATGTCTTTATACAACCTCCAATACTATGTTACATTGTAACTGTTATACAGACATTATGGGTAGGGATATAAAGGTGGACTAGATGGACGTATGTCTTTATACAACCTCCAATACTATGTACTATGTAACTGTTATACAGACATTATGGGTAGGGTATAAAGGTTGGACTAGATGGACGTATGTCTTATACAACCTCAATACTATGTTACTAGTAACTGTTATACAGACATTATGGGTAGGTATAAAGGTTGGACTAGATGGACGTACTCTTTATACAAACCAATACTATGTTACTATGTAACTGTTATACAGACATTATGGGTAGGGTATAGTAAAGTTGGACTAGATGGCCGTAGTCTTTATAAAACCTCAATACTATGTACTATGTAACTGGTATACAGACATTATGGGTAGGGGTAAAGGTTGGACTAGATGGACTACGTCTTTATCACACCTCCAATACTATGTTACTGTAAACTGTTTAACAGACATTATGGGTAGGGTATAAAGGTTGGACTAGATGGACGTATGTCTTTATACAACTCTCATACTATGTTACTATGTAACTGTTATACAGACATTAGGGTAGTGTATAAAGGTTGGACTAGATGGACGTACGTCTTTAACAACCTCAAATAATGTTACTATGTAACTGTTATACAGACATAGTAGGGGATAAAGGTTGGACTAGATGGACGTACGTCTTTATACAACCTCCAATACTATGTTACTATGAACTGTTATACAGACATTATGGGTAGGGTATAAAGGTTGGACTAGATGGACGTATGTCTTATACAACCTCCAATACATGTTACTATGTAACTGGTTATACAGACATTATGGGTAGGGTGTAAGGTTGGACTAGATGGACTTATGTCTTTATACAACCTCAATAATATTACTATGTTACTGTTATACAGACATTATGAGTTAGGTGTAAAGGTTGGACTAGATGGACGTCGTGTCTTTATACAACCTCCAATACTATGTTACTATGTAACTGTTATACAGAACATTATGGGTAGGGTAAAGGTTGGACTAGATGGACGTATGTCTTTATACACCTCCAATACTAGTTACTATGTAACGTTATACAGACATTATGGGTAGGGTGTAAAGGTTGGACTAGAGGACCTTGTCTTTATACAACTCCAATACTATGTTACTAGTAACTGTTTAACAGACATTATGGGTAGGTATGAAAGGTTGGACTAGATGACGTATGTCTTTATAACACCTCCAATACTATGTTACTATGTAACTGTTATACAGACATTATGGGTAGGGTAAAGGTTGGACTAGATGGACGTATGTCTTTATATAACACCCTCCAATACTATGTTACTATGTTAACTGTTATACAGACATTATGGGTAGGGTATAAAGGTTGGACTAGATGGACGTATGTCTTTATACAACCCCAATACTATGTTACTATGTAACAGTTATACAGGACTTGGGTTAGGGTATAAAGGTTGACTAGATGGACGTATGTCTTTTTACAACCTCCAATACTATGTTACTATGTAACTGTTATACAGACATTATGGGTAGGGTATAAAGGTTGGACTAGATGGACGTATGTCTTTATACAACCTCCAATACTATGTTACTATGTAACTGTTATACAGACATTATGGGTAGGGTATAAAGGTTGGACTAGATGGACGTATGTCTTACGTATTCTTTAACAACCTCCAATCTATGTTACTATGTAACTGTTATACAGACATTATTGGGTAGGGTAAAGTGTTTGGACTGATGGACGTGTCTTTATAACAACCTCCAATACTATGTTACTATGTAACTGTTATACAGACATTATGGGTAGGGTAAAAGGTTTGACTAGATGGACGTATGTCTTTATACAACCTCCATACTATGTTACTTTGTACTGTTATACAGACCTTATGTAGGGTATAAAGGTTGGACTAGATGGACTGTGTCTTATACAACCTCCAATACTATGTAGTAAACTGTTATACGGACATTATGGGTAGGTATAAAGGTGGACTAGATGGACTTAGTTCTTTATACAACCTCCAATACTATGTTACTATGTAACTGTTATACAGACATTATGGGTAGGGTAATAAGGTTGGACTAGATGGACGTATTTCTTTATACAACCCCAATACTATGTTACTATTTAACTGTTAACAGACATTATGGTAGGGTATAAAGGTTGGACTAGATGACGTTGTCTTTATACAACCTCCAATACTATGTTACTATGTAACTGTTATACAGACATTATGGGTAGGGTAAATGTTGACTAGATGGACGTATGTTCTTTATACAACCTCCAATACTATGTTACTATGTAACTGTTATACAGACATTATGGTAGGTTAAAAGGTTGGACTAGATGGACTATGTCTTTATACAACCTCCAATCTATGTTACTATGTAACTGTATCAAGACATTATGGTAGGGTATAAAGTTGGACTAGATGGACGTATGTCTTTATACAACCTCCAATACTATGTTTACTATGTAACTGTTATAGACATTATGGGTAGGGTATAAAGGTTGGACTAGTGGACGTATGTCTTTATACAACCTCCAATACTATGTTACTATGTAACTGTTATACAGACATTATGGGTAGGGTATAAAGGTTGGACTAGATGGACGTTGCTTTATACAACTCCAATACTATGTTTACTATTTAACTGTTATCAGACAATTATGGGTAGGGTATAAAGGTTGGACTAGATGGACGTATGTCTTTATACAACCTCCATACTATGTTACTATGTAACTGTTATACAGACATTATGGGTAGGGTGATAAAGGATGGCTAGATGGACGTATGTCTTTATACAACCTCCAATACTATGTTACTATGTAACTGTTATACAGACATTATGGGTAGGGTAATAAGGTTGGACTAGATGGACGTATGTCTTTATACAACCTCAATACTATGTTACTATGTAACTGTTATACAGACATTATGGGTAGGGTATAAAGGTTGGACTAGATGGACGTATGTCTTTATACAACCTCTCAATACTATGTTACTATGCCTGTTATACAGACATTATGGGTGGTATAAAGGTTGGACTAGATGGACGTATGTCTTTTACAACCTCCATACTATGTTACTATGTAACTGTTATACAGACATTATGGTAGGGTAAAAGGTTGGACTAGATGGACGTACGTCTTTATACAACACCTCCAATACTATGTTACTATGTAACTGTTATACAGACATTATGGGTAGGTTAAAGGTTGGACTAGATGGACGTATGTCTTTATACAACCTCCAATATTTTACTATGTACTGTTATACAGACATTATGGGTAGGTAAAGTTGGACTAGATGGACGTAGTCTTTATACAACCTCAATACTATGTTACTATGTAACTGTTATACAACATTATGGTAGGTATAAAAAGGTTGGACTAGATGGACCGTAGTCTTTATACAACCTCCAATACTATGTTCTATGTAACTGTTATACAGACATTATGGGTAGGGTATAAGGTTGGACTAGATGGACGATGTCTTTATACAACTCCAATACTAATTACTATGTAAACTGTTAAACAGACTATGGGTAGGGTATAAAGGTTGGACTAGATGGACTATGTCTTTATACAACCTCCAATATATGTTACTATGTAACTGTTTACAACATTATGTTAGGTATAAAGGTTGGACTAGATGACGTAGTCTTTATACAACCTCCAATACCTATGTTACTATGTAACTGTTTATACAGACATTATGGGTAGGGTAATAAAGGTTGGACTAGATGGACGTAGTCTTTATACAACCTCCAATACTATGTTATCTAGTAACTGTTTTACAGACATTGGGTAGGGTTAAGTTGGACTAGATGGCGTTGTCTTTATACAACTCCAATACTATGTTACTATGTAACTTTTACAGACATTATGGGTAGGGTTAAAAAGGTTGGACTAGATGGACTGTGTCTTTTTATAAACCTCCAATACTATTTACTATGTAACTGTTATACAACATTTGGGTAGGTAAAGGTTGGACTAGATGGACTTATGTCTTTATACAACACCTCCAATACATGTTACTATGTAACTGTATACAGACATTATGGTGTAGGGTTATAAAGGTTGGACTAGATGGACCATGTCTTTATACAAAACTCCAATACTATTTACTAGTAACCTGTATACTGAAGTGGATTAATGGTACAATCTGAACATTCTCCTTCCCATGATTCCAGCATCTCTTTAATACCATTTGATATATAATCATCTGGCAAGCTGTTATTTAGGTTGGATCCCATGGTATCAGTAGATGGATCTGTTCCCTGTATCTGTTCTGTAAGTGGATTAATGGTACAATCTGAACATTCTCCTTCCCATGATTCCATCTCCTCTTAATACCATTTGATATACAGCTGGTTACAGTTTCCTTATCAGTTGGAGAAATGTCACCATTTGGGAAATTTTCTTCTGGTTCTCTCATCCACAATCTCACTTGGTTTATTTCACAGCACAAATTTGTTTCCAGATTAGGTTTAGTATCACTTATCTTCATAGTCACAACCTGTAAATGATACAAACATGGAAAATCATTCTGATCCTTCATAGACGGCAAGTAAATAATAATCCAGATGATACATTATTATTATACAAGTGAACATAATAATCTGTATGTGGATTGTATTATACATAAATAGTTCCCTTTCTTCCATATAAAATGGTATCAGAGAAACGAAAAAACAAAATCAGATCTAATTGATTAGTTCATGTGTGTGTTTTCTACATTTACCCATAAATAATCTCCATCTAGGACAACTAAAGCCCCAGAACAACACTGAATCAGAAGGCAGAGCACCTTGATAGAAACACAGTAATCTGGTATCTACTGTAACATAAGAATTTTCTAGTTTCCAGCATTCCTATTCTAACCATTGTTGTCTTTGCACTTGTCAGATCCTAAGTTAATGCTCAATAGTAGTCTTTAGCCTAAATACTGTTATAGCCTATATTGTGAGGGGTGCATATAACTCAGGTAAGGAGACCTGGCAAGACAATACATACATTATCTTATCCAGTTATTCAGGGGATTACATAGATAACTATCTTATCCACTACTATTGACTCCTTTGCCCCCCTACAAACTCACAAACATCCCCCGCTAATCCCAGTCCTTGGATCAATTCAGATACCAAGTTCTACGCTAATGTACTTGTGCAGCTGAGCGGCTGTGGAATAAGTCACGCAGTCAGGCGGACTTTAACCATTACGTTAAGGTCATGTTGTGTCTTAATTCATCCTTTCAGCAGCTAAACATCCACGTTATCACACTTATAAACAATACCAAAATAACCCAATTGTCTTTTTGCTATTTAAACACTCTCTGCAGCCCTCCTCTATGGACACTCTTCATTCCATAAACGCTCCTCAGGATTTCGCAGACTACTAGAAATAAAATAGATGATATCCGCACTCTAATCCCCTCACCCCAGGACAACTCTCACCTTCTACTGCTGCCCCACCACCTGCAGTTCTGGAATCTTTCACCCGTCACCCAGTCTGAAGTCTTCGACCTCATTGTCTCGTGCTTACAATGTGAACCCTTGATCCCATGCCCTCCTTCCTACTCAGACACTGGGCTTAAAATCCTTTCCCCTGCCTTACTCTCACATTTCTAATTCCTCCCGAAACTCGGGATTTCTCCTGCTGCCTTTAAACATGCGTGTGTCAAACCTCTTCTTAAAAAACCCTCTTTGGACCCCACCTGTCTGTCAAACTACCGCCTTGTCTCCCTTTTACCCTTCGCATCAAAACTCTTAGAACGTCTCTCTACACCTCCAGGCTAATAACTTATTGGACCCGTTGCAGTCAGGATTCCGACAGGGTCATTCAACTGAAATGTCCCTCTGCAAACGTCCCTCTCAAATGACCTACAAGCTGCCTCGTTCTCCTTGACCTATCGGCTGCCTTTGATACGGTGGACCACTCTCTTCTTATGCAGATTCTATATTCTCTGGGCATCCGAAATCAAGCTGCGGGGTGGTTGTCTTCTTATCTCTCTACCAGATCTTCCTCTGTCTCTTTTACTAATAAGACTTCCTCTCCTGTTCCGCTTAGTGTGGGGGTCCCTCAGGGCTCGGTATTAGGACCCTTGTTCTCCCTCTACACTATCTCTCTGGGAGAAATAATCAGTTCTTATCACATATATACGGATGATACCCAAATCTACTTGTCCACCCCCGCGCTAACCCCTGAAGGTCATTCCCAAATCTATAAATGTCTGCTCTCTATCTATTCCTGGATGGCGCAACGCCGCCTTAAACTCAATCTATCCAAAACGGAATTAATCATTTCCCCCTAAACTGGGACCTAGTCCTCCCATCTCCATCTCTATTAACAATATGGCCATTAACCCAGTGGAATCTGCACGCTGCCTTGGAGTGATCTTTGTCTCCTCTCTTTCCTTCCATCATCACATTAACAATGTCACTAGGACCTGTCGTTTTCTCCTTTACAATATTGCCAAGATCCGCCCTTTTCTCTCTCTCTCCACTACTAAAATGCTCATCCATGCCCTTATAATCTCCCGTCTGGACTACTGTAACATTCTACTACTTGTACTCCCGGCCTCTCATCTCTCTCCTCTCCAGTCTATCTTAAAATGCTCATCCATGCCCCTATAATCTCCCGTCTTGACTACTGTAACATTCTACTACTTGGACTCCCGGCCTCTCATCTCTCTCCTCTCCAGTCTATCTTAAACTCTGCAGCTCGGATCATCTTGCTCTTCTCCAAAAGAGAACCCGCAACCCCAATACTTCAGTCTATAGGGTGGCTTCCCATCAAACAAAGAATCCTATTCAATACCCTGATTTTAACCTTTAAATCCCTTCACTCTACTGCACCTCCCTACTTATCTTCTCTCTTGGTCCCTTATGTTCCAGGCCGTGCCCTCCGCTCCTCACAAGGAAATCTTCTCCACAGACCCCCAACTAACACTGCTGCCTCCCGCCTTAAACCATTCTCTCTTACTGCTCCCTACCTTTATAACTCTCTCCCTCTCTCGCTTCGCCTGGTGACATCCATTAATACTTTCACATCTAGACCGTTACCCTACCTTTATAACTCTCTCCCTCTCTCCCTTCGCCTGGTGACATCCATTAATACTTTCACATCTAGACTGTTATCCTACCTTTATAACTCTCTTCCTCTCTCGCTTCGCCTGGTGACATCCATTAATACTTTCCCATCTAGACTGTTATCCTACCTCTATAACTCTCTCCCTCTCTCGCTTCGCCTGGTGACAGCCATTAATACTTTCACATCTAGACTGTTATCCTACCTCTATAACTCTCTCCCTCTCTCGCTTCGCCTGGTGACATCCATTAATACTTTCCCATCTAGACTGTTATCCTACCTTTATAACTCTCTCCCTCTCTCGCTTCGCCTGGTGACATCCATTAATACTTTCACATCTAGACTGTTATCCCTACCTTTATAACTCTCTCCCTCTCTCCCTCGCTGTTGACATCCATTAATACTTTCGCTATCTAGGACTGGTATCCACCCTTTAAAACTCTCTCCCTCTTCGCTTCGCCTGGTGACATCCATTAATACTTTCCCATCTAGACTGTTATCCTACACTTATATCTCTCTCCTTCTCGCTTCCTGGTGACATCCATTAATACTTTCCCATTAGACTGTATATCCTATCTTATAACTCATCCCTCTCTCCTGCCTTGCCTGGTGACATCCCATTAATACTTTCCATCTAGACTGTTATCACCTTTATAACTCTTCCCTCTCTCGCTTCGCCTGCCTGCTCGTGGTGACATCCATGAATACTTCACATCTAGACCCATTACCCTACCTTTATAACTCCTCCTCTCTCTCGCTTCGCCTGGTGCATCCATTATACTTTCCAATCTAGACTGTATACTACTTTTATAACTCTCTCCTCTCTGCTTCGCCTGGTGACATCCATTAATCTTTCAATCTAGACTGTTATCCTACCTTATAACTCTCTCCCTCTCGCTTCGCTGGGTGACATCCATTAATACTTTCCCATCTAGGATGTATCCTACCTTTATAACTCTCTCATCGCTCGCTTCGCCTGGTGACATCCATTAATACTTCCCATCTAGACTGTTATCCTACTTATAAACCTCTCTCCCTCTCTCGCTTCGTGGTGACTCCATTAATACTTTCCCATCTAGACTGTTATCCTACCTTATAACTCTTCCCTCTCTCGCTTCGCCACTGGTGAACATCCATTAATACTTTCCCAATCTAGATGTTATCTACCTTTATAACTCTCTCCCTCTCTCGCTTCGCCTTGGTGACATCCATTAATTACTTTCACATCTAGACTGTCTCACCTCTAAAATCTCCCCTCTTCGCTTGCCTGGTGACATCCATTAATACTTTCCATCTAGGACTGTTATCCTACCTCTATAACTCTCTCCCTCTCTCCCTCGCCTGGGACATCCATTAATACTTTCCCATCTAGACTGTTATCCTACCTCTTATAAATATCTCCCTCTCTCCCTTCGCTGGTGACATCCATTAATACTTTCCATCTAGACGTTTACCTACCTTTCATAACTCTTCCCTCTCTCCGCTTCGCTGGTGACATCCATTAATACTTTACATCTAGACTGTTATCCTACCTTTATAACTCTCTCCCTCTCTCTCCCTTCGCCTGGTGACATCCATTAATACTTTCATCTAGATAGTTATCCACCTTTATAACTCTCTCCCTCTCTCCTTCGCGCTGGTGACATCCAGATTACTTTCACATCTAGACGTTATCCGACCTTTCTGAGTGATCAGCAGAAACAATGATGTGTAGCTTTTGCGGGGCAGGGATCTCTTCCTAATGTGTCAAGCATTGTTGCACTTATATCAACATATATAAAATCTTGATTTAATTTTCCTTTAAGCCTGTTCAATTATATCTGTCTATTGAATCATGGTCTCAACAGAAGGAGCTGTCAGGACAGTAACATTCATATCAAATAATAAGGGACAAGATCCTAGACCCTCTACTACTCTATTATCACTGCTATCCGACACATGTAAGGATCTGATAATTGTGACTATAAAACATTACTCACCCAGTGGGTGGATGCGGCTGTGATTCTCCTTATTCCTCCTGTAAAGGGTCTTGTTTCCCTTAAATAATCCCCCCACTCTCATGGAGCAATAGATGGAAAACATCCTAACCTATGGCAACACCTGAACACACAATTGTTACAGTCCACCACCAGACAGAGAGACAGGATTATCATCCACTGTTACTAACCAATCACGGATTGGGACACACCCACCTTTCCAGTAAGAGCAGGTGGATGATGTTGGAGGATGAGGTCCAGGATCTCTTGGCATTTTCCTTCTGTATGACGGAGCGAGACGGAGGGACACAGTTGGGGGATGGAGCCTGCAGGATCCTTCCAACATACCGTCAGTGCAGCTCTGTGGGACGCCATCCCCAGACTTCTCATAACAATGTAGTCCTGGGATTGGGAGGGAGGGAGAGAGAGAATTATCTCTTGTAGGAAGGGGCCCATAGCTAATAGGAGCCACTGCGCCCAAGAGAAATAAACTATCAACTCTATAGACAGTAGGTAGAGAAACTTTCCAAAATCCCCACCCCCTGCACCACTCACAGAGCCCCTCACCTCCCCAGTCAGCAGGTGGATAATCTCCAGTGTGAGATTCAGGATTCTCTCATTCAGATGGTTTATATCCTTGTTCCCCATCACTGGGTCAGTCCGCTTCTCTGAGATCCCATTAGGTCCTTGTGGGTGGGATTATGTTAAAGCTCCTCGGAATTAATGGACAGAAACATTTGTTATATTACCGAACCAATACAAAAAACATTACAGTACAGATACATAGAATACAAACTATCCTACTTACCATAGGTTTCTTTAAAATAAAAGTAACTAAAAAAGTTAGGTGCCGTTATAAACATTTAGGAATTAAAAGTTGTTTCCCACATTGTTTGCCTGCTAGCATAGGAAATGAGGTGTCTAATTTCAACATGTGTAATGTCTGAAAGATCAACACTCATTGCTTGCACATGATTAACTATTTATCCAGATGTCATCTGTACAATGGAGCAATGAGTGGCCATAAATTAGCTATAGCTGGTAATGTACGCGGTACAGAGTTAAGAGCGATTAGAGTGGTAATGTATTCCAAAAATTAACCCAGCACACAGCTAGTGTACCCAAATGGGAAGAGGTGCACACTACAGTTAAATAGCTGAATATAGAAAAAGAAAAACTGTTGTGCACTCTTATATATATCTAAAAAACCTTTATTATAAAATACATCAGGGTTACTCAGCTTTAAAAAAAATTAAAAAAGAGAGAAACAACGACTTCGACTATATAGGACTTTCACATATCGGTATAGCTAAGGTTGGAGCATACATCATGAAGGTATATACATAAGTGCTTTAGTTAGACAGAGTTCATAGCTACCAACTCAAGTAGGCAGGTCACAAGTCCAGTGTCAGTCGTTATTAGGCCGCGAACACAGCAGACGCGGTTGCCCCCCCCCCCCTTCTGGAGGCTTCCTCAGTGCCCAATAGATGCAGAGATTGAATCCATAACGGATTCGCTCTTTTATACCCTCTAAGTCGCGAGCCGTCCCGTCGCATATCTAATGACGTCATGCGTCCCGTAGCGTGTTAACGTCACACGTCATACACGGAAGTCTTTGTAACTAGGGAACGTCTCGTATCAAGCATAAGTTAACCCTGTACAGTCTCGCAGTCACTATCAAAGACATCATAGGTCCGGTTGTACAATTATATAATAACGCTAGCCTTTAGCACGGCCATAATGACATGTGAACTTAGCAATTTGAATAAAGACAGACGTAAACAACTAGAAGACCTATTTTCTGACAATATTTTCAAAGCACAAACACCAAACACATTCAACGATGACTTAAAGACCCTTAGGAATCTACATATACGTTATGCTAAAATTTGGTGGAATATAAATAGTTTAGAGCAATATACTGACTGTAGAATTATACCAAGAGGACTGAGAAGTAAATTGTTTCCATCATGGGAACCGAATGAGACATTTAAGAAAGAATGGGAGAAAGCTCTGACAGAGACGAGCTTGATACTTATATCATTGTTACTTAAAAACGACAAGGAATCGCTCGGTTCATTAGAAACAGAAATAGATATCTTGACAACCAAGATTCATAAAGAACTACCTAAAACAGCCGTGACAGATTTTGAGAGTAAACTTAAGAAGGACTTAAAAGTTATAGAGGATGATATAATTAATAAGAAAAAAGAAAAACTACAACGGGATAAAACAGACTTTGCTGAAGGGACCGCATATAGATGGAATCACAGGGGGAATAGACGCCCTAGGAACTTCAGGAAGAAAAGACATACTACACAGAACTATGAGAGTGATTTTTTAGGGAGTACAACCCAAACAGATACAGAATCAGAAGAGGGGGAAAGAGAAGGAGCAGGCAGAGTAAGGTACCCCCGCAGAGCAAATCAGAGAAAGAGATAACAGCTACCGACTCATTAAGGTCACAAAATCCTAATACAAACCTGAATACTAATCTTTCTAACGTCGAAGATCAATTGCAAATCATTAATCTTTCCAGACACCAACTTACCGATTCTCAAAGGTCAGTACTCTCTAAAGGCCTGTCCTTCTGCACTAACGAACATGCTGATAGCTTTACTATAGCTAAAGATCTATTTTTGTTCTGTAGGAGACTAGCACTACGGGCATTCTTCGATAAAGGAAAAGATAGAAACATAGAAAATATGGAACAATCGACAGAAGAGGTTAATACACATGCTATGAATGTAGGTAACACAGAGGTTTTTAGACCTAGATCCACATTTACACCATCTTTTTCTCTTTTCCCTAATTTAGAAGTCTTTTACCATTGTGTCTTACAAGATTTAGATAAATCCTCCTTTGATCAAAATAAACTGCACTATAATCTAGAAAAAGGAGAAAAGAAAGCGCTTAGAGAACTACAGCAACTATCGGATGTTGTGATAAAAAGATCAGACAAAGGAGGTAATGTGGTAGTCTGGCCGAAAGAAATGTATATTAAGGAGGCCTGTAGACAACTTAATAATAAAAACAACTATGTCCGTCTCCCTTCAGATCCGACCATTCACTACCAAAATCTACTAAAAAGAATAATTGAAACTGCTCTTCAGGACCAGATAATAACCAAGAAAGAGGCAGCATACCTCAATGTCGAGACACCAGTGATGGCCACATTCTACCTATTACCCAAGGTACATAAAAATCTTAGAGAGCCACCAGGGAGACCTATTGTCTCCGGTATAGGTAGTTTGGGGGAGCATGCGTGTAGCTACATAGATGTTCAGTTACAAAAGCATGTAATAATCTTAATTCCTATGTAAGGGATACCGCAGATCTATTGTCTAAAATTAACAACATAGAGGTAGGGGACGGACATATTCTGGTTACATGCGATGTGGAGTCCCTTTACAGCAACATAGGACACAGAGAAGGGTTGGAAGCAACAAAGTACTTCCTTGTATCAGAAGGTATGGCTAGTAGAGCAAGAGCTAACTTCACTTTAACACTCCTACAATTTGTCCTTGAGCATAATTGCTTCACCTTTGATCAGGAGTTCTTCTTGCAGATCAGGGGGACCGCGATGGGTGCCAAATGTGCTCCCTCTTACGCCAACCTGTTTTTGGGTTGGTGGGAGAGGGAGCACGTTTTCTGTGACCACATGGAATGTTTTACGAGCCATGTGGAAATTTGGCTACGTTACATAGACGATATATTTTTTATCTGGCATGGTCCCTCTAATCTGTTGAGGCAATTCATTGATATACTCAATACTAATACATTGAACATATATCTAACTAAAGAAGTTTCTACTCAGGGAGTGGACTTCCTAGATGTACGTATTGAGAAATGGGAAGGTAGACTTAAGAGTAAACTCTTCAGAAAAAAGACTTCCACCAACTCCTTGTTACACTACAGAAGTGCTCACCCACAGAGGTTGCTCAAGGGTATCCCCAAGGGACAATTTCTGAGGGTGAGGAGGAACTGTACCTTGAGAGAAGATTATGATCAAGCAGCTAATGATCTATCAAATAGATTTATACAAAGGGGTTATCCCAATAGGTTGATAGAACAATGTAAAAATTAAGCCCAAAATGTAGAGCAGAATCTTCTCCTACTACCTAAAAGAAAGGTCAGAGATAATAAGATTAGATTTATCACACAGCACAACAGCGACTGGAGCAAGACCAGGGGACTGTTAAATAAAAGCTGGCACATTCTGAGTAGCGACCCTACTTTTTCTACCTTGATTACAGAATACCCTCTTATGACAGCAAAAAGAGCAAGTAATCTTTCTGACTTCCTCACAAGCAGTCATTTTACTCGAGAAAGCAAAAAGACTAGTGGAGGTCTTCGCTATAAAGGTAATTACCCCTGTGGGAATTGCACCACATGTCCATTTATGGATAAAACCGATACATTTATGAATAGCCAGAAAGACACAATCTACAAGATCCACAACTATATTAATTGCAAATCTAAAAATATCATTTACATGTTAAAATGCCCTTGTGGCAAACAGTATATTGGCAAGACCACACAGAAGTTACGCTCCCGTCTATCTAGCCATATCTCGAACATCAGATTAGCTAATAGAGACTATCTTAATGGTAAAATGTTGACCAGTGTAGCGAAGCATTTTTTACAACATCATGGAGGTTCAGTAGAAGGCTTGAAGTGTATGGGTATAGACGGAGTACGAGAAACAATCAGGGGAGGAAATGTTAATCTACAGCTGCTTAGAAAAGAAACAAAATGGATTTATAAACTAGGCACGAAAGCACCTAAAGGGCTGAATGAAGCCCTAGACTTTACTCCATATATCTGACGATCACTAAATTTCCTTACATTAATATTGATATAGATCCTTCTAGACGTCTCCAAACTCTACTTATCTGTACATCGACTAAAGACGAACAGTCAGGATTCGACACTTGGATGAATTGTTTCAAAGGGACATTGTTTCAAAAGGACTTCAGTTATATATCTATCTATTAACAGGATTTATATACATGGGAACGCAACACAACCAGATGGCAATTGGCAGCTTTTTTGAATTTTGGACGATGCTAATTATCGATCCTTTTAGACGTCTTTAAATCCTGTTCATCTGAACATCAACAAAAGACGGACAGTCGAGATTAAGGACTCGACACTTGGATGAACTGTTTCAAAGGGGGACCTCATTTACAGGATCTATGCTCTATGTGTCAAAATGGACATTTATCCGTTAACAGGACTTATAAATAAGGGATCTTAATATAACAAGATGAAACTCGACAGTGATTTTCTGACCTGTGGACGACGTTAGTTATCGATAATTAAATTACTTCTACAACTACAGTGTTTTGTTCCGGCTGCCAATATGAAATATACTCTATCACTTCCTTGAGAATACCTTAAACAGCTGTATAAATGAGCTCCGGGACGCTACGGGACGCATGACGTCATT